>CAJQUW010011962.1:0-234777 GCA_907163375.1 Prostheceraeus crozeri
ATAGCCCATTCACTTTGAAAAGGATATCCCAAGTACCTTCTCCGAGCTCATCGCATCTGATGGGTATTGACTGATCTCCATCCTTCTTATAGTAAGTACACCAATGTGATACCGGTAGGCAAATGTGATTACCATCCCAAATCTTTCTATAGGGAGTATCCTTGTCATCTCTCGCCTTCCACTCTTGAGCAAGAGGAGTAGGAATGTCCATATTTAATGTCACGTACTCCTCAATAATATCAAGTTGGTGGCGAATGTACGGACTCACGGGGATCAGTATGTAGTCCCCATACTGATTGTGCATTATCTTGACATCCGTGGAAGGGAGCATTCCCGTTTGGAGTACTACGCTATGATCATCATAACGCAAGGCTTGTTTAAATTTACGCTGAAGCGGTGTAGGATTATGTACCTTGGATGTTTCTTCCACTGGCCTCAGTTGTAGATGATCTGACCGTAGCGAACCTTGTATCGTTTGACCGCCATTTTGTCCTACTAGTGCAGCAGATGGAGTAGATGCCTGAAAATGAAAAAAGATTGTATTAAGTTTACGTTCAAGGGAGGAGAGGGAGGGAAGTAGCGACTTACCATTTTAGTTGGATAATAGAACAGGGAACTAGAGAGAGAGAAAATGTGCGTCCGTCACTCGTATGATTCAACGATGGAATGATTCTCACTGTGGAAGGCTCGCTATTTATACAGAAATGCTTGATTCTCATTGGATGATGATCCTCATTGGACAATAACATCAAGCTGATTCCAAATCTGGCCTCCGTTTACCCATAGTCGAACAAACCTTATGGTCTTTTAGGCAGAGATTTCTTGCGTGAGGAGCGTAGTTTAAATTTGGTGACTACCACTGACCATAGCGGTAAGGACATTGACCCACTTTTTCTCTCTCCAATAACGAGGCGTATAGGCTCTCATGGAGTTTAATAGAAGGGGCCTCATTAGAGTTCGTTACTCTGGTCTCGCGCGTATCGCTTGTTATCGGCGATTGAAGTCAATTCGAAGGTAGTTTGGTCGAGCCGAACTTGAACACTTTAGAAACCATGGGAGTTATTTATCACTTCTTATTAAATGGGTGTCCGAGTGGATAAGCTTCACCAGTGGTATGGGTGACCTAACTCGGAGGGCTGGCTGCATGATGTGTGCTGTAATTTCCAAAGTATCACGTCAAACGGAAGAAGTATAGATAAGTCAGATGCATCATACCCATACCGAGATGGTTCGAAACTATATTTTCCATGATTAAAAATTCTAATAAATTCGCCAAGTTGATCTAATCGGATTACTGGCAAATAGAATTAGCGATGAAGCAAACGGCCTAGATCATTTTGAATATATTTCTAAAGGCCTGGGTATCAAAATGATATGACTTCAGATGGGAATGGAAGAGCGCCTCGGCAATATTCCAACGGGTCATGGGGAGCAAATATGCTGACATAGATAAGGCGTTTTGATTACAAGAACGCGATTGATCCTTGATTATTCTGCTGTGTTGCTGTCTCTTAGGAAGCGTTTTCTGCCGTAAAAGGACTCGGCTTGGCGGAACGAAACGTTACCATTAGTGAGAAGAAAAAATGCGGCTCTGAGTATCTAGGCGAGATTCTCATTCTTAGGTTTTTATGGTTATCCGCTCGTGGACATACACTGTAAATCGCGGCTGCAAATGTAGACCTCAATCACACCAACTGAAGGATGCATACCAAGATATTTTTTGTATATTTCTGTATGATCTTGGTATATATTTGTCGGCTATTCTGCATGTTATTTCGCAGTGAGAGATATGCTTTTGATACGCTAAGAGCCAATACCTGCCGCAGACTATGTTAAAGAAAGCATCACGTATCATTGTCTCAAGAGTGATGTTTGATTTTAAGCTTTTGTTGTCAATAGAAAGATCACCACTATGCTACTACTGCTTTGTAAGTAGTGAGTAATGAAGTTTATTTAGTAAATATATACAATACTGAATCTCGCGATTTCTAATACATGTAGGTCCGAGGCATTTCATATATATATTCAATAAGTATTTGAGCCAATCAACAATTAGCATCATGTAATTTTGGAGACTAGTCATTTATCAATCCAGATATAACATAAACGACCTCATTATATTCATGAACGCAAAAAATAGTTATGTTAGAAATATCTCTAAGTGTCAACATGGTTGCTGAAATAGTATTGTTTTGACTTGAAATTGATGTTTCTGTCTAATATTTCGTTCAAGAAATGAAGCTATTATGAGTAGTTGTGAAGCATTAAGACAAGTTGCAAAGATGTCATTGCGGCTTTACTATTCCAACAAGATACTCTTAGTCAAATTTAAATACCTCACTTTCACAAAGAAATATTCACGGCTAGGTTATTAATGGAAAAAATTATTTGCAAGTAGTATGTAGTAATAGCATATTTTTATGACATATGACAGATAAAGCTATTCATTACGTATAGACCATGTACGAAACAAATTACCAATTGCTATCGGGTCTAGTATATTAAAAGACATATCCAAGTATTCGTATTTCAAAGTAAAACAGCAATCACTCTGTTATCATAGTTGTATGTTTAGTACGATAACCAAATTCACATACTCGAAGGTAAATGGCCATTATTCGTTGAAACAAGATACTCTCCCGTTTTCTTTATTAAGAATGTACCAGATGTCGTATCTCAAATGTTGGTTTCATTATTGTATGGTAAGAACTTGGGGATGTGTATTGTAATGTACGCCACGGGACGAGCCAAAAACGGAAATTATTTTATTAGAAACTTGCTAGATGTTATGCTAATTTTTGGAGAACTCGTAGGACTTTTCTAGATAAATTTCCTTACTTCTATGTTCTGCTAAATTTGTTTGAGGACTCCCTACGTTTCTAAGCAAAATAATAAAATATAAAAAACTCTTTTTAACTTTTTGTTAAATATTTATGTAATTATTTAGTCAGATTATTCCTAAATGGCGAAACAAACATTAATTAATATACATGATTTTCAGATAAGATTCTGATATGCCATCCAAAACGCAGTGTGTTGTTAGGATCTATATAACTTTTGATTGACAGAATCGATGAGAAATTGTCACAAAAGGCATTGATTCACTAATATCTCTAATGAAGACCTGTGATTCGATGCTTGTCCAAATGAGCTTGAAATTAGTTTCAGCACGAAATGTAGCAATCAGAATTTCTTGTGTTCGAAATTTTGTATGTTTACTTTTTTCCCCATATTGCTTGTATGATCTTGTGTATTATCTTTGTGAAAACTACTACGTGAGTATCGTCCTGAAATATGAGCCACTTAAATCGAAGAACAGTTACTTTATCAGTCGTGTGAATTTTTCTCGCGCACCGGAGCTTCTGGATACTATCGAACTGTAGTAATCGCTTCGAACTTGCTTAATCGTTCTCAGGATAGGAACAGTATAGGAATGTCCGTGAGGAGATCTATATTGGGTGTCTATATTTAGAAGTCTGTAATTGAAGGCGGTGAGACGAGTTTGCACTTGATCATTTGTCCGCGATGTTTTTCGGTGTGTCACGGCATGTTGCATACAGAAGTATATGTAATCTTCTGCGTGTGTCTTATAGTTGAGTTATTTCCTGATTGCATTACTTTATTATATTTGCATCCCAACTCGGGCTATTATCTAATTTATATTTTCTGACCTATTCTGAGAAGGTCTTATCATGTCTTAAGATGGCGAGCCTCCCGACTTCGTAACATTGCAAAGCTTTCTTCGCCGCGCTCTAAGTCTATCCGTCAGTTATCACGGATTCCTCATGTAGTCGTGTGGGTGTGATCCCGTCTCGTCTCGAAGTGATGCCTTGACGCGCAGTTTTTTCTCTTATTCATTGTAGATACTGTAATATGCTGTTGTCATCCTTTGTTAAGATCATTAGCGTCGAGTGTCCAGATGGAGTGTCACATGGTGCGTCCACTTTTATGTCAGACTGTGAGTAGCAAATAATTGTATTTGTAAATCAGGTGTAAAACAGATGACTTTGGAAAAAAATTCTAAGCTCCTCAACCATTCAAATTATAATGTCCTTCCAAGGTACGCCAAATAAATGTACAATTCAGTTAATGAATTAATGTGTGATTCATCATGATAGGAGATGGAGACTTCGATCTGATGATGAGGCATATGTCCCAATTAGGGGTGGTAAACGCTAAACATTAATTTCCTCCATTTTAAAAATATGCAAGCGTTCTAGGATTCTCGAATTAGAATCGCAGTCGTATGCGGACTGCTTCCAAGTGGGTGTTTCATTCGGGAGCTGGTCGGTACGATGATGATAGTGTGGTCCTTATCAAATCGTTTTTAAATCCAAAAAAAATTTTTCATAAGAAGTTTAACTTCCTCGGAAATTCATCAGCATCGGTATAGAGAGAGATGAAAGCCATATTCTATTGACAATCACTCACCATGACAGCGCGCCACCGCTTAGCAATGTGCACAGCAGTCGTCCCATGCGTCTTTGAATCTACTGATAATTCTATTTCTTGAGAGAGAAAGGGATACAAAATAAACATAAAAAAAAACATAACTTCCTCTAGCGTTCAGCCGAAGACGGTTTTGTGTTGTTCTCTCGCGGTATCGATTCATTGAATCTACAGTGTTCGTTTATCCTTCTTTTGCTGAGCGTCCATGAACATGAACTGTTTATTTCATCTGATCGCCGTGATTTTTTAAAATCAAGTTTATGTCATCCATTGTGGTTCAAGTGACTCAGTGCTTCATCCTCTAAAATCTTTTCGTCAATTTCCATGTTTGAGCCTTTTGGCGTCAGTGATTTTGAATTTTTTATCATCTGAAACTAAAACACTTCTTGTCGCGGTCAGCGGCCCCCGGCGTCGAGCTTTTTTTAACATTGCGACCCGAGAGAATTGTCACTTTTGTGCTGAGATATCCGTGATTGTGTGACTCCGGATGATTTTCCATCGTGGATTAAAATAATTGACAGCTGCAACCCAGATAATCTGATGGTTTCTGCTGACCTAGTTATGCCGCTCACTCCTTGCTTTATGCATGTGAAGAGTGCTTACGTCATCACCATCATCTGTTTCATCGGTATTTATAGCATCAGCTGTTTTGCGCGTATCGCACCTTCTCAAGTTTATAAGTCGTTCTGCTCATAAACTTGGCCTCCGTGACTTGTTTCCCCTATACCGCATTTCATGTCTTCGCCTCCTTTGCTGGCTACACGCTGTGAACAACTCCTTAATCTCAGCCCGCACCCCTCGGCTACCTGTCTCAAGCCATTCCCCACTGGTGTTACTGAAAAAACCGAAAGTTGTGGTTCCTTCATTTGACTGCGAACACGATGTGCCATGCCGCACATGCCACCAGCCCACGGGGCATTCAGGCACACGCGCTTTGAAACTTAACAAAAACACTCATAACCTGTGCTTTTCCGCCCATTGCCCCTCGATTCCCACAGCCTGCAAATCGCCTTCTGATCGACACAGCAAGCCACACCACAGTCTCTGACGCTTGGACTTCTTACGTGCGTTCCCTCACTAGCAAGGTGGATGATGTTAACCGCATTACTACGCGGATACTCCGCTCCATTTCATGTTCTCTTCCTAGTTCGAGACTTGGCCATGACTCGGATTCTGTCAGTTCTGCAACTCTCGCACACGCGCTCGCAGACTGCCGGCCCTACATAGTGCTTGATGCCCACGTCCTAGAAAGCTGTGGCGGATTCTCTCCATTACCAAACCACGGCTGGCATTGCCCGCTGCTATCTTTTCCTCAGCAGCTGATGCAAGATCGCCAGACTGACCACTCTCACTCGGGGACTTTTGGAATCTCTCCTGCGTCAGTACCTTTCATGTAAATCCGCATCAGCCGTCATCATTCTGTATATATCGAACTGGCCCTGTCACATCGCAGTCTTCACCGAACTCTCCAACAGCGTCTCGAGCTCCTTAGTATTATCTCCAATGAGCCCTTGTTTCATACGCAGGTGTGACCTCAACATTCATGTTGAAAATAGCCTGTTGACCCCCATTCGAAGCTCTGTCTCAGCCTGTTCCAAGCATATAGCTAGGGTCTAGAATGCCGTGTAACCTGGCCCCTACCCATAATCACGGAGGGACTCTCGGACATCATTGCATCAAGATGCGACAGTTTACATCACCTGAGGTTTGTTTTGTTGATGATCCTGGACTATCTGATCACTGGTCTTGTCACGTGGACACAAACATTCTCTCCCCCCGACCTCTATACTGTTTATTGCACCATCATTTTCACGCCCATGGAAGTCTTTTGAACAATCTGAAATCTACGCACTTTGTCTCTCCATTTCCAGCCTTAATGTTTTAGTCCCACCCTCACTCCAAAATCTGCATTGACTACCTAGCAGAACTGTTAACGACTATGAGATCACCAGAGTACTGCCCTTGATATCCGAAATTACCATGAGATCTGTGCGTTGCCGTTCGCGCGAGCCTCGGACCCTGGGTCGTGATGAATGAACTGCAAGAAAGTGAAAACGACATGCACAGACGTCTGAAGAGACGAGTCAAACGTCTCATCATCAGCGATCCTGCTTCAGCTCAGCTTGCTTCTGTGAGCTAAATTGCTGTCGTCTATCATACAAGATAACTTTACTATTCAAAAGCGGGAGACTTTCTGGAAGGCCAAGACAGAATGTGAGAAAAAGGCAATCTCGATTGATGTGGAAATCTATTCAACTCATCCATGGGAGTGTACTCCACGCCAAGCCGCTCTGGTGAGTGATACTTCTCAGCCGACTTTATCCAGTCCAGGCAGACGGATCGTCGAGGAAAGTACATTGCATTCCGCGACAGGACTTCTGAATCACACACTCTAATTTCTCGCAGGTCCATCTGACTGCTCTTTCAGTGTTTTTCAACTTCCTCACCGTTCATGAGTGTCATACTAGCCAATAGCTTCAGCTTCCAACAAGGGCACTTCAGACTGCCTGCCCACTGATCTCCTCAAGTGCAACATTGACATCACTGGCAAAGTTCATTACCATTCTTTTCACTTGTCCTTAATGTGGGACATTTCCCACCGTCTCGGTAGATGCCGTCATCATCCAGTCCTTAGAAAGGTAATCTCGATTCCTCTGAAGTATCTTCTTTACAGAGCGATTTCCAAGTATGTACCCTCTCAAAAAGTTTTCTCGAGCGCTTGTGACCGTCAGCTTCTACGTCATCTCAGCGATCATAGGTCTTCTCCCCGGAGTCTCCAATTCAGCTTACCGTTCCTTTCACTCGACTGAAACAGCCTCTCAAGTATCTCCGACATTTTGTTAGCCAGGATAATGGCGACCTATCCTCATTTGCCTCTAGACTCGTTCATGTTTTTTTGACTCAGTCCTGGACTCCTGCTTGTAGACTACTTCTCCGTTCGACTCGAAGTCTTCGTTAGGCCCGCCATGGACAGGTCCTTTCCTTGCTGTTGGTGGTTTGTATGTGTGATTTGTTGTTGGGTGTGGTTGTTTGATGGTGTTGTGGGGTGTTTTGTGTTGTTTGTTTTGCTTGGTTAGTGTGTTTGTTGGGGGGCTGATGGGTTCTGGTTGGTGTTTTTGAATTTGTCGTGATGGGGTGGCTTCGGTTGGTGATGTTTGGATGGTGTTGATGTTGTGTTGGGTTGGGTGGTTCGCATCATTTATTACGGGATCGATCCTTATTCTTGTAGTGTGTGGACACCATCGTGTCACCTTCATCTCAGTTTTCGTCGTCGTCTTGGGGTCTCTCCTCAAAGGCTCCGTGCTTGGCCCTATCTTGTTTCTTCTGTACAGTCTGACCTTCCCAATATTATCACATCTCTTGGTCTTTCTACCCATTATGTTATGCTGATGATATCCAAATCTACGGCTCCTGGTCATCCATCCAGATCCATGTCCTTCTACCAACAAAGATGTCCCCCCCTTCCCCCCACCCCCCCACCCCCCTAATCAACAAAACTGCTTATCTGCTGTTCACGACTGGCTAGCGAGCAATCGTTCTCTTGCCTCCTTTAACGCCAAGTAAAGACACCCCTCCGCGCTGAAATCATTTGGCTCACCTCTAAAAAGACGCCGCAATCTTGTTCCACGAGTCTCCTATTATTATCGGACAACAAGGACTCCATCACTACCGAACTAAACAACCCTCCGCAATCTCATGGGGTCATTCTCTTGATCCCTGTCTGTCCATTTGCAACACCACATTTTCTAGCACGGTTCTTTCAACCTGTTTTGGTTGCACTTCGCCAGCTTCGCTCACTCCGTCGCTTACCTTCCCAATCTACCGGTTTTTAAAAACACATCTCCCCCCAAAAATGGTATTCCCTCGTTCCATCCCGAGACTCGATTTTTGCCTCCAGTATCTACTTTATGGCTTACCAGACAATTCCCTCTGCAAGAGCTTTCACATCAATTTCTTTAATTGCAAGGTGCGCGGAATTCTGTTCAATACCAGCTCCCGCGCGTGACGCTTAGGCGCGCCGCCCGCCGCGTCGCCGCGACCACGTGACCCCTCTACTACGATCCCTTTCAGTTGGTTACGATTCGCTATAGGAATTACCTATCGCCTAGGCAGTTTTCGCCCTCACTTCAAATGCATTCTGCGTGTGTTTTCTAGCCCTCCTTCCTACATGTGCTCCATGCTTCAATCTGTGTCCTGCAATCCCACACGCTGTAATCTCGATCCGCTTCCAATGATGACTGTTGATCCCTCCTCCCGCCTAGATGGACCGTCGGAATTCATGTCCCCCCGCCCCCCCCCCAAACTCTCTAGCTCGTGCCTTTCCGATTGCGGCCTGCTCGTATCTGGTATAACTGCCGACAAGCTCTTTAAGACAAACTTTCATCCATTTCATCCTTCAAAAGAAGACCGTCCTGAAGGTTGAACTCGCTGCGCATTTGCCTAACTTATCTTGGAGCTTTGCTCCTTCTTCTGCTTCCCTTGTCCGTGTTTGTGACCCTTAATCTGTTGACTTTTCCAAATACCATACCCCATGTTAACATCAGCTGTAGACATAAGTGCCCTTGAAGTCTTTCTGGAGAATAAATGTCACTTGAATCATGTTTCGTATAATAAATAACCCATTAAAATAAATAAAACGTAGTCCATCCAAGCGTGAGCATTGAAACTGTCAAAGAACCTCGGCAATAGTAGACTCTATGATGAAGTTTTAAGTGGTCCGTGCTAAACATCAGGATAACTCAGGGCTTCTTTGGTGACAAGACATTATTATCAGTGTACAGCTGTCATATTGGAAAAAGATTGAATTTCTTTTAATTCGTTGATTGATACTGTTCGATATGTAGCCTGCGTGCACATCTAAACCGTGCGTTGTGTCAGGCTACATGACAGGTTTGGATATTGTTTTTTAAAGAGATACGTTATAGGGAATTTTTGTGGTTTTTTTTAATTGGTCAATTGCGTCACGGTATAATTTGGATTTTGTGCAAGACATATTGAGGGTACGTTATTGCTACTGATTTCAGTTAATGGGAAATTATTTGACATCAAATATCAAATCGTTGATTTTCTGCTCAACGCGGCATATGTTGTACACGTGAAAAATGTGTTATGGATTAATTCGTGCTGTTGTAAATTATTGGGATGATAAAAAGATACTAAGATAGTTAAATATCAACCTGATTGATTTTATAATTAGAAGTCTCGATCAAACGGTTGTCATCTTACTATTTTTCAATTATGTAATTCTGTTATGGCCTATTCCTTCTTTATGTTTTTCGTTCAAATACATCAATACTTTTTGCATCAAAAACTCTATTGTGCATTTCAGACCGCAATTCATAGATTGTCTATTAAAAGAGATATCCTAATAGGATTTGATTGAAACTGACCAAACCAGCACAATTGATGGTAGAGGAACAATTTTACGACAGTTCTGTAGGCTGACATCTGTGATGAGGTGAGTCTTTTAAATTATGTGGATTCTTTGCCACTGCCTCGAATGTTTTGGTTTTAGCAGCATTGTGTTCTTCTGTGTTAATCCTTGGAGCATTTCGTAGAGGTATGACATTCGATCAACAGTTATAATGTAATAAATTGTAGGTTATTCTTGTCATGCCTCGAATGTTTGGCTTTAGCAGCATTGAGTTCTTCTGCTGTTACTCATGGAGCATTTGAAGCAGGTGACTTCGATCAACAATTATTCAATATATCAACGGTAAAAATTTCATCAATGTTTTGCTACGGCGGTAGGTTAATTGTAATTTTTTCAATAGAATGTGAACGGTCTGCGAACCCACTTTAGGCGTCAAGATCAAACCACAAGTTTTATGATGTGTAATTATACATTGTTATAATTATAATGCAATATATTTAACTCGTTAAATTAGTTTCATCTTGGACTTCATTAAGTGGATTCGCAGGATGCTCACATTTTATTGATAAAACTACAGTTCATCTACGATATATGTGTGGCAAATTATTGGTGGCATGTTTGAAAAACATTTCTAAAATGTTTTTAAGATAATATTTTCATCTATTCTCATGTATTTGTCATTTGAACATATAAACATATTTTGGAATGTTTGATAGAAAAATTCACGACATTTTCTGAACTGTTTGTTAGAATGTTTTTTTGTTGGGAATTCACGTAAGAGTTGTGTAATGATAAAATCAGAGGAGAATTTTGAGACAATTTTATTAGAATTTTACCAAATAATTTGCTATTTGCTAAAAATTGGCAAATCATCAGCTATGTTAGATAAATATTTGCTAAAATTTTAGTAGAAGTTTAGTAAAATATTGTCAAGTATTTGCCAAATATTTAACAAAAGCATCTGGTGTGTTCGTCCCGGGTAATTTTCGTATCCAGCGATTTACAGTGTACAGCCAGATGAAAAGTTAATCAAGCGAATACGTTCATTAAGCCCACCCACTAATAAACGGGAAGTGGAGTATTTTTATGGGTTGATAAATTATTTCGGCCGGCTACTGCGGATATCATCGGGGGACGCACTCGAATATCGAGCGCCTTAAATGCGGGTCGTGCTGGTGGCAATATGACAGCGACATAGATCAATACATAAGTAAGTGTACAGTTTGTCAGTGAATTAAGACCTAGGACCTCAGATTCGGTCCACCTATGGCCCTGGTCATTGTTTCCGGAAATTTTTGTCATGGCGTGATCTCACCCATGCAATGAATATCATTGGTTGATTACTATCATTAGTAGATCTTACTCTTTTCTCATGATTCCTTAACACTTTGAGTGCAAGTTGTTCCGCTGATATCGATCATTTGCGCCATTTTCTAAACTTCAGTCACAGTGGATAAGCACTTCCACTTCCTTCTGTTGTCGACGACCTTGGCTAATCTGATGATTGACTCCGTCTTAATGAAATGGATGCTGGTAGTCGTAGAAGTTGATCTATGAGTTGATGTGGAGCTAGATATCGGATTACACAATTCAATAAAAAAATGCAAATGTGTACGAATGGACATCTCAAATCAGAGATTATTTGTGGTTTCTTTCAGATCTATGAATCGCTTTGTGCACACTCGGCCACTGGCCAAAGCGAAGTAGGTGGTGGTTTACCAGACAGAGGAGAGTGAGGAGTACTACACAGAGGGACATGAACTTTAAAATATTATTTATGTAATAAAGGGTCTTGATGTTGAAAAAGGAATTTAATGGTATCTTACGTACAGAATCGATGTCCAAAAATATGTCTATAGAAGTAAACTTCTAATTAAGCTTGAAATGAAATGATATGGAAAGATGGTTTTTGATGTAAAATTGAGCTTCAATCACCCTTTCCTGAGTTAATTTACACATGTGTTTCGATAGAGGTAGGAGGATCTTCGTTGTTTTACTATAGCCATATATATAAATATAGCATATTATAGAAAAATGTCCACAGACTTGAAAATTTAAGCTTGGAATTCCTGGAAGACGTAGACGCGTTTTCGTAACTAGCATATCCAAATTTTTGATTTTCAACATGATTTAGCCAAGATGGAATCAGTGAAGGGTTTGCAACTGTGAAGAGTCGGTGCTAGCTTGCATAAAATGTGGGATGCACATAAGTGCAAGCATCTCCGTCGCAACCTCGTCACACAAAACATCACAGAGGAGGAGATTTCAGTTCACTGCATCTTGCTACGCCGGGGAGAGAAGCCCACCGATTTCTATGGTTTTGCTTCCTCAGGTTGAAAAATGGGAACGACTAAAAGCTGCCCATTCCGCCAATATCAGGAATCATCATCATGCCTAGCTCAGATCCCCCAACATCGACACAATTCACTATTTAGAGCTGCAGCCACACCCGGCAAAATTTGAGAAATGCAGTTAGCATACCAAGTGAAAGGCTGCAACTTAAAACAGTTAATTGTGTCGATGTTGGGGATGTGAACAACACTAGTGGACAGAATTGCGGAAACATTGCAATTTATATATGATTTTATGCGTTAATTGTACTTTATTGTCATTTTACACGATAATTGCAATAAAATGATACAATATATAAATTGCAATTTTTGTATTTTTCGTTTGCGAAATTTTCATCGTACATTTATCATCATCGATTCATCTCAGTGTTGCTTCCTTTACAAAGATTTTTGCTCTCTTCAGGATAAAAAATGAAAACATTCATATCATTGCTACTTTTTGTTGATTATAATTGATATCACTGTAGTATACAAAAATTGTAATAAAAATACCTTAATGACTATATTATAGCCTACTACTTGTGCTTCATGATGATCACAGGAGCAATATCAATTTACTGTAAGTCACGAAACGCGCATGTACAGAGAAAACCGTCAATATTTCGTAAAACCACCTTCAGCATCAGTCTAAAAGCATCTTAGAAACGGTCTTAAAGCTGAAACGTGAGGAAAACAAAAGGCTTGGTTGACTATCGTGGTTGCTTCAAAGAGTGCTGTGACATTGAGACTCTCTTCCCCTGCATCAACTCTATTCAAGAAAGTGTCAGATTCCTTGGGATTGTCTTGGATCGCTCCTTTGGGTGAAGAAAGAGTTATATAAAGTATGTTGAGGAAGAAGTGTGCTCAAAGAATGTATATCCTAAGAAGGATGAAAGCCGTCGTAACAAGCGATTGAGCAATTCCCTAGTAGCCCAGCCATGGACACAGAATCCATGATCGATGATTCAATAAACCATGGAAAATTAAAAATTGAAAATCATTGTTGGTAAGCATGTTTAATGATTGGAAAGCTTATATGCATTGTCAAAATACATCGATCAGTTCCATTATTGAACCAAAAATACGCAATTATAATATCTTAAAAAACTTGCATTGATGATTCATGCATAATCTCGGTTAAACATTGATGATATAAAAATCACATTGATAAAAATAAAGATTATTCCTTTTCAATTCTTATGCAGTATTCCCGGGTTGAGTTGAAAAAAACGAGATAATTTATCTAATATATGACTGATGGTGATAAATTTTACAAATATTAGATAATTGTTTTACAAAACAATCAAAGTACTGCATATTTGATATTTTTTAGATAATTTCTGATACATTTTTGACTATTATTTGACAAATATTATCATAATCACCTAAATGTTCATATTCTGAAACATTTTACAAATATTTATAAATTAATTTGTCGATGTAACAAAAATGTTTCTGACATACTTATGTAATTGTTAGCATTAAACAGTGCAGTAAGCGGAGTTATGAACTCATCTGTTTAGCTACATGATAACAATGTTTACGTCAAATGATTGAAAAATCACAAACTTTTTATCACTAGCCTCAGCCAGCAGCTGGTGTCAAAACGGAACCGGAATCTCCAAGACAAATACGTGAACAATGGAATTGAACTTGGACAGTGTAACTTTGCAAAGGACTGCAGTGTCTGTGTTAATCTTCAATCACGTTGAAGTCGATGAACATTGCAGTTTGATTTCACAGACAAGCACAATAGCAGCACCCACATTCCCCATACTTCATTAATAATTGCAGCTCTACATTAATATGAGCTTTTGTTTCTTTCTTGCATGCCTTCAGTCGAGGACTTCTATATAATACGATCGAGTGACGTCATAACAACATCAATCTTGCCTTACACGTAGGATCATTGCTTTATAGAGTGACTCACGCATAGAGAGTGCGCGTGCCCTCGCCGTCTTTGGCGCGCACTGACTTACTTTGCGTTTCTTTTAACAATGCGTGACCTTACTGTCTGGCCATACTGCTGCGCTCGTTTCGATATGCGCTCCTCAGTCGAACAGAAGGGCTGTGAATTGTAAAGCTGTCACTGGATGTGCCAACGACTTTTCATGCTGATTCTTTACATTGGTAAACTATGATTTCGTGAAGCTTCTTCGAATTAAACGAAATATGATAGAAGTGTGAATCGAATGCCTGTGTGACTCAATTTCTGCCGATTCTCTCAAGTTTACGTGCTGGTAAGGAATAGAGCGGAGGCCACGTAAAAGAAGGTAAGACGATCACTCATGCTACAAACCAAGTTATTATTCCATGAAGTGTGAGTTAAATTGTATTTTAGCTGTAATCGTACACCTTCATGGTCTCCTTTTTTGAAATAATTGTGCTTGTGATTGAAAAAAAATTTAACATTTTTTCTAGACCTACCGCGGTGCTAAGTTTTTGATTTAAAAACAATGAATATTTTTCTGAAATTCAGTAGGAAAGTTCAAGCGTTCGCATCATTATCAGCGTGATCATTTTTATACTGTGCTTCAATTGAGGGTTCCATTTCTTTTTCTCACTCTGACCCGGGTTTCATTCGGGAATAGATATTGGAGAATGTGACACGGTGCTTTAGGACGGTAGGAATTCAAAAACAGCTTATGTTTTACTCCTTGTTCATCCGGTAGATATAGTGCGTACTAGTTTACAGCATCAAGGTTTCAGTAGTATCAGGCAAGGAAACTAAGTAGGCCTATTGATAGAGGGTAACATTATAATTGGAAATTAGTAAGATTTCTGCAATTTTTTAAGTGTCATGCTAAAATCATGAGTTAATGAAATTGAAAAACATGATATTATGATATACTATAAAATGAACCAACACATGAGGTCTTGAAATGAAACCTTATTTTCTCAACCACTGAAACGAATTTTAATGCGCACATTCTGCGGTCATGACTCAAAATAATTCAGAAAGCAGCGCCACTGCACTCGGTTTATACAGCATGTTTGAGACGGAGTAGTAGGTGGATACTTGCTTTTTTTAGATGGGGCTGCATGGAATCCAAATGGTCCCATCCCCTGATTAAGAAATCGGGCTCAAGCTATATACATTAGACGGCTGACCAAATGGACCTCATTTGTGATTTAGCTGGTTATAAAAGTAAATTCGTTTAATTTTCATAACGACTGATATGTCAGAGCTTCCGAATGTTTTGTAATCCTGGATATTTTGTGGCAAATGATATTGATCGGCAGTCGCGGGTATAATACTGAATCTATTGTGAAGCACTTACGTTGCATTCTTAATATTTTTTGAATTGTGTTTGCATGCAATACATTATTATAATTGCAAATAAAGTTCTTGGAATTGCTGAAGATTAAATCAAGTGACTTCTTGGTTTTCTTAGAACAGGAAAAAGAGAAATAATACTGTTTATGTAAGGTACCTTTGGAAGTACATCCAAAACCTCGAAGCCTATCTTTTAACCCAAGAGGAAAGACTGTGCAGAGTTTTTTATCCAGAAATCCTCCTAAAGAATGACGGATATGGGCTCGAGTATTTAAAGTTACCTGATATTTCTGTTACTGCATTTTGACAGCCGATGATCTATCTTTCGTAGAATTAGCGATTTATTATATGTGTATACGTTTGATACCCCTTCCATGTTTCTACACAATTTTTTTATCTTCCAGGTTTCGGGTAACATCAAAAAGAAATTGTCATAGAGAGTAGTTAAAAGCATATCAGAAAAGCATTTGTGTTTAGACCAAACTCCCTCATACCATTTCACATTTGATGAAAAAGTGTAACTTTTGATATAACTTGGCAATTATAATTATTACTGTGTCGCTATTTGGATACAATCAGAAACTATCGACGTGATTTGGAACATGACAACAGTGATATTCTTGGAGGATGCGGTATTGGTGATACAGATATTTTTGTCCTGCATCTACATCTCTCTACTGATGGTGGACAATTGTATAGGTATAAGAAATCAACAGTCTGGCCTGTCCATTGTATGCTTTTGGATTTGCCGTTACGAACCAATCGAGAAAATGTTATCATCCTTGGACTTTGGGAAAGTTAGGGTTAAACCTGATTGGTGTCACTTTTTAACAGATTATTTGAAAACGTTCTGGTATTGGTAGCCCAATGGACTTGAATCTGGGATGCTCATATATCAGAGTTCTACCGAAGTTGCATACTGCTGTGTTTGATCTACCGGCCGCCGCGAGTATCTTGAATCATCAACAATTCAATGGTAAATTTGGATGCTTGGTGCATCGGGCAGAGTGGTAAGAGCTTGCAGGGGTCACACTCGAAGGTACGTAGACGTTTACGAACCTATTAGTGATGATCAATATAGGGAATACAGTGAACTGGCTCATGTGAACAGTGAAACCTTATTTGGAATTAAAGGAAAGTCTTGTTTGTCAAATTATCTTAGTATACCGTCACATGTTTTACTTGATCCACTGCACCTCGTATTTGAAAACTTTTAAATTGTTACTGAAAAAGCTTTTAGACTCATCATCTTATAGAGAAATTTATTTCATTGGAAGACATACTGTCAACTATGACAAGGTATTAGAAACAGTAAGATTCCCGTTTTTATGGCAAGACCAGTTTCGTTAAATGATCGTTCATTTTGGAAAGCTCGTGATTACATGTACTTCTTATTTTTCTATAGTGTACCAACGATAGTATTGTCATTGTTTTATAAACATATAAATGACCAGAAATATGTATTTCATTTTTTGACATTCTTGTGTGGTTGTAGAATGTGTTATAAGAGATCTGCGAGATCGTTATAACATAGCATCAAAGAACTTTTCGTTTACTTTCACTCTGCTTTGAATACTCTGTATGATACCTCCATGTGTACTGTAACTATGCACCAGCTGTTACATCTCGGTGATCAAGTTGAACGTTTTGGAGCGTTACCATTTTGCTCTATGTTTTCTTTCGAAGCCCAGATGAAAGCGCTAAAATTGTATACCCAAGGAACCACAGATTACTTCAAACAAATATGTGACAAATATTCTTTGTTAAAACATAGCAGTTGTTATTTGGATGTTGCTTCTTATGA
Organism: Prostheceraeus crozeri; assembly: GCA_907163375.1. Lineage (NCBI taxonomy): Eukaryota > Metazoa > Platyhelminthes > Polycladida > Euryleptidae > Prostheceraeus > Prostheceraeus crozeri. Next base: position 17,235 of record CAJQUW010011962.1, read on the forward strand.
AATTAAGTCTGAACTTTTGAAGCTTCTAGACATTGTACCGGATAGGAATAGTGATGAATATCATTTTCTTAACAAGGGTTGTATTCGTAAAGGTAAATTAGAATTTTGTTCGAGATCATATAGCAAAAGTGATCGATACACTTCTATTTATACAGCTACAGTAAATAGTGAAAATCAATTAATTGATGTCATAGAATTTATTAAACATGTTGATGGTCGTATTGTTGCCAGGGCAACTGTGCTACAATGTTGCACTGTACGTATGCTTGATTTCTCGAATTATGCATTACATGGTATACCTCGACATCTTATTGATCTTTTGGTTACAAATGTCTTTATTTTTGTTGTAAAACATGCGGAGGAATTTTGTGAAATACCTGTATCATCTTTGCTGGTGCCTTGTGTAACTTTGAAAGGTTTTGATAGTAGTCTGGGTGACTGTATGACATTGGTAATGCCTTGCACAGTAATATCGGAATATAATTAAAACACATCTAGGAAATGAAAAGATCGCTTATTCGCAGTGTCTTTGTATGTCAGCTAAAGAAGCCGAGAAATATTTATTTGCAGCGTTTCGTTTGCAAATGATGATAAATAGGGCATCAGACTTTAGTAGTCTGTGCTGTTGATTACTTAATAATCGGAAGCTTGAGACAAAATGAGCAAGCTACACGACGAGTGACCTACATATCCTAGATCTGTGTGAAACTTTCCTGTTTTGTCGCCGTAAAAATACTCTATGCTGTAATGATATTGTATCAACTGTATACAGAATTTCAAATTACATGTCATAAAAGTTCACATTGTTTGCTCTAACATACACAGAAATGCGAGGATAGTTTTGTGTACATTGCATTTTGTTGTAAGGATGAGAATTCAATCTCTATAGAGTACGCTTAAGTCGCAATAAATTGTGGGAGAAATATACAATAATTGCAATAAATTGGTCGTGGAATATACAAGAATTGCAATTAATATAGCAAAAAAACAAAGAAAATGCAATAATTTCATTGTAATTAATTGCAATTTATTGTCAAAAATATATGAGAATTGCGCAATTAATTACAATCTTTCCGTAATTTTGTCCGCTAGTGCCATACCGAGCAGTGACCCGGATTAAGCCAAACACAGTCTCTAAAGGCTGTCAAAGAATGCTGTGCTAAATGTTCAAGTCTAAGGACATCTCTCTATTGAATTTTATGATGTTTTACAAACGTTATAAGTCTAATCGCTTGATTTATTTGATGCATCTATGCCTATCTCAGGGCTGACAGAAGAAGCGGAGAATACTTCCACTCCTACAGCCATGTTCGATGATTAATGAAGACCAAAAGAACCAAAGCTGGGAAATACAAATATTAATAATATTGCATAATTGCATATTAATAGTGCATGCACATAATGTAGTCTTTGCAGTACTTCTATGATTACTAATTTACAGTAGAATCTTATAAATAGATTATCAATATCATTAATGCCTTGTTTGCGACTTTTTATGCGTTTTGATTTATAATGCTGTTTTCTGTCGAAGGCCATTCTGTCGACTGGAGCTCGGCAAAGATAATATGCCATGAAAAGAACAATCATGAACGTCTATTTTTGGAGGCATGGCATGCGAAGAGAAATTTCATCCCGATGTGACCTCCCTATTTCGCCTTTATATGATGAATTGTAATTGTCATTCCTTCTCTTTTTTCTTTTACGTGTATTGCCTACAGTATAATTATTAATTATTGTTTCTGTACCAATTAGGTTTTTTCCTATTCACTGAATACTCTGCCGCGGAGACGTGAAATACCAGGTTGGTGTCTGGCGCGAGTTATCTCACTGTCAGTATTAGTACTGGTAGTTCGCGATTTCTATGTAGTGTGAAATAGGCCTGTGATCTTCATCATCCGCTTTGCTGTGTTGTGTGTCATTTTTCATGACTGGAATTCTGTTCACTGTGGTCGCGATTGTCGGTATGTCACTTTATGCATAAAGGCCCTGACGATGGACAGCGGTGCTGTCTGAAATATCGGTCAAATTTATTTATTTATGAATTTTTACAATAAAGTCATCGTCGAAAAACTCTTCTCATAATGCTGTTTTCCCAAACATTTACAAATACAAATTATCACATTAATTGATATAATTTCAGTTTCAACTTTCAATAGACGAGTGTCACATGCTCACATTTCTAATGGATATAATGAAACCTTTAATGAAAAATGGTCTAGAAATGAGAAATAATATAAGCTCGATTAACTGTAAACTTCTAGTCACTGAATCTTAAAATATACATAATCGTGCGATTTTCGATGATTCGGAATCGCGCGAAAATCGAATCAGTCCCGCCACTTTGTCACACAGCATAAATTGATAAACAAAAAATCGCACTTTCTCAATATGAGTAAACTGAGTTCTATATTGTGCTCAAATATCGCACATTGTAGCCGCCATGTAAGTTTATGTGCAATATTGGATTTAAGCCATGACGGGAAGTACTAACGCGTCTGGATTTTTAGCTGTCATCAGTGCAGTATACCTGTAGAGAATCTGTAACTCACATGCAAACACAGGTGAGTCAAATTAAACGGCCCTAATTTTTTAAGGTAGTAGATCAGGGAAAATCAAACCAATTTTTAAATGAGATGCATCATAAACCCCTGAGTGTCGACAGGAACTCTATGGTTGTCAAAATGTTAACTTTGACGATATCCAACGCTTTGAATTTGTAAAGTTTTCCTTGTTTTACATGTTTATACATGATCGTATGCATTACTTTGAACAGTTGATCTGTGAATTTATGCTAAGATGAAGCTGTCTGTGTCTACAAGAGATTTCCTGTGGAATTCAATTGAGGTGCTGAATGGCCTTCATGGTCGCTGGAGTGGCTATAGAGTAGCCAAATTTATAAAAGAAAGCGAGTACTCTGAAATTGGTGAGTAATGGGTAAAAGACCGTTCCAGGACACCATAAAATCAAAAAAATTGGTATCTTTAAAAACGACATAAATTCATGAATTTAGTCCTTTTTTCAGGTTTTTAAGACCTAAATACATGAATTTAGTCCATTCAAAAAGTACCATTTTTTCAAAAAAATGGTATCTTTAAAAACGACATAAATTCATGAATTTGAACCCTTTTTCAGGTTATGAAGACCTAAATTCATAAATCGGCTAAAGCCAGAAGAGCTTCGCTCCGATTTGGGCGTTTTTAAAAATACCCAATTTTCAAATTTTTCAAAATCTCAAAATTTGAGAATTACAATCGGGCGAAGCCCTAGAACCTTCGGTTCGATTTTCATTGCTTAAATCATGACCGTTCCAGGACACCAAAAATCATAAAAGTTGAGAATTTCAAATTCATGAATTTTATCCATCTTTCAGGTTTTTAAAATATATCATGTGTCTAAAAATATTTCTTTAAAAGTGGAAGAAACAAAAGTGGAAGAAACAGCAAGAATATATCCTTCAATATCATATGAACGTAGTTCTGCTACCCCCTCCCTTCTGTCTTCTAGGGGTCCCTTAAGAAATTTTTTTATTATAAAATGAGCAACATAAATAAGTTTTTTAAATTATATGGAACGCAAACTACGACAAATTTCGACCTAAAGAAAATCGCAAATGAATTAGGAATAAAGAATTTTCATGTTCTAATGAGAGACGAATTACAATTCCTAAAAAATAAGCCAACAGGAACCTTCAGTTCCCGGAACAAAGTTCCATCAATAACTGTAAATTTCGTAACCAATCTCCATACGTCAGATGAAAAAGGCGTACATTGGTCAGCAGGCGTTAAAAATCATCAGCAGAACTATTATTTTGATCGCCCGGAGGCTGAGGATTATTATTTTGACTCATACGGACTTCCACCTATGAATGAAGTAACAGAAATACTTGGCAATGGAATTTATAATACGTTTCAAATTCAAAAACCGGGAACTACTTATTGTGGACAATTATGTTTATACGTTTTGTACAAATTACAAAAAGGAGTATCATTTCTAGATATTATGTTAGAGTTAAACAATCTATAACTCAAGCGAAGCTAGCTAAAGCGCCACCTAAAGGTTAAAGCTCTGTTTTCTGTAATTCATTTTGATAAAAACGGCCTCTGATATCCTCATTATCTAAATCTTTAATTTCATAAGTAATCGGATAACTTTGATTTATTTTAGAAATTTCAAATATTTCTTTAGTCCAATAACCAACAAAGCCTTTTTCAAATTTATTCTTATATTTAAATATTCTAACTCTATCTCCAATTTTAAATTTCGGCTTAAGTTTCTGCAAATTCGGATTACTCTCATTCAAATTATTATTCTCGAATATTTTCTTTCGTATCAAATCAGGGTCGTCAGAAGCATTCTTTGGGGTTTCTTCAATACCAGAATGAACTTTATTATTGTACTCTTCCACAATTCCTGGTAATATCTTCAACCATTTCTGATTTCCTTGCTGAGTAAATTTCTTGAATAATTTATTTTTTAACGTCCGATTGAATCTTTCTATCACTACAGCTTTTCCTGCATTTTCAGTTGAATAAACAATTTCAAATAGTGGCTGAACGTTTCGGTTATAAAATTCCGATCCTTTATCAACAAACAATTTCCTTGGCTTTCTATTACTTTCTTTAAAGATTTCTTCAAACGCATATTTAACTGACAGACCACTTTTATTTTTTAAAGGTTTTACCCAAGCGTATCGTGTATATAAATCTATAACGGTCAATGCGTATTTGTAGTCCCTTTCATTCGGCATATGAATAAGATCAGCACTCCAAATATCATCTTTATTAAATACTTTTACTTTCAATAAATATTTAGGCTTTCTGTATTCCCTATGAATTTCAGATGCATAAACGTCTGAATTATGATTTTCATTTAAACCCTGACCTAATAATATTTTAGCTTGTAAAGCTTTCTTAACAAACATTCTTTCAATTTTTTCTCTAAATGTAGGATTCTGAATACTATCTAATTCTTGAATCATCTTCTTATCAGCTGCATGACGAGAACTTAGATCATGATTTCGATAAGCTAAATCATGCCTGTAAGCTGCGGCATCTACTCTATTTATCGGTTCTTCACCTGGTTTCGGATTATTATTCTCATCTAGTCTTATATCTAATCGAGTTCCTGGCCCAGTATATGAATGACCAGGAAGATGTTTTTCTTTCGAATATTTACTCCAAATAAATCCAGGAAAGTTTTCTAATGTTTTTTGTATGTCACCACCGTAGGTAGTAGCCAAACTTTGTTTGTCGTCGTTACCTTCATAAATTTTACAATTTGAGTTTTTATTTTTGTTTAATAGATAATTCAATAAATCTAAATTAGAAATTTTTAATTTAATTAAATTTTCGGAATTTGTAGAATTCATTTTAAAAGATAAAATAAATGTTTTACCTAATCAGACCAAAGGTCCTGAGGTTTTAACCGATCGGACCAAACGTTCTGAGGTTATTACCGAATCATACTAGGACTTAGATATATTCCAGAACCATCCTTAGTTTCTTTAATTTCAATTAAATCATCAACATTGTGGAGAATATTTTTAAGAACTCGTTTTCCTTCATCAACTAATTTTAATTTACTAATAAAATTATCTACTATTCCTTCTCCCCTAGCAACTTTCTCTAACTCTCTGTTATGACGTTTTTGTTCTTCTAATGCTGCCTTCTCTGATTTATTTTTATTTACTGCTTGGACAATACCAGCTGTCCCACCTGCAACACTTCCTGCTGCAGCTATGCCTCCTATTATTAGTGGAATTAATGGGAGAATCCCGCCATTCTTTTCTTCTTGTAATTGAATATTCTCTATCATTGGTTTACTTATGTAATACTTTTTTTTATTAATAGTAATAGTTTTAGGGGTATTTTTGTCAACAATATTACGTAATTTTAATTCAACAGTTTTATTATTAATATTACTTTTCGCTTGCGACATTTTTAATAAAAAAATTTTAAGTTATCAAAAATTTAAATCTATTCTAGTTATGAAAAAATTTCAAGTTACCAAAAAATTTTAATTTATTCTAGTTACCAAAAATTTTAAGTTACCAAAATTTTTAATCTATTCTAGTTATGAAAAATTTTTAATTAATTTATTCTAGTCATCTTTCCATTAAGAATTTCAATAGAATATTTTACATCTTCTAGCAATAAACCATAAGCCATCAATGAAGTTGTGGAATCTTTCTTTTCAATATTAATTGTTACATCACAACCATTTTTAATAATATCTTCAGATTGTGCACTTAAATCGAAACAGAAAATTGGATATAAATGTCTCCAATCTCCAGGAGTTAATTGTGGTTCAACTCCAAATTCTGTACAAAGATTTCGATAAGAATCATATCCTTCCATAAATTGATTATTGGTATCATCGAATCTTAATGGATCAATTGGATAACGGGTTTGATTTAATGAAACTTGTAAACTTCGAATTGTATTAATATGAAAAAGATTGTTGTTCTTATCAAAACTTGGAGAATTATTTCTTTGAAATGTTAGTAATAAATATCTTGGAGTATTCGCAGTTCTAGTAAAATGCCAGTTAAATCTTTGTTCGGAAAAAGTTACTGAACTAGCAGTACGCTTTAGAAAATTTACTGGAATTGGTTTGTTAGTATTTAATCTTTTTGCAATAGCTGTTTCAACCTCTAAACTAGGAGTAATATGGTTAATCCACCATTCAAGTCTATCAATTTTTAAATATGCTTTTTTCCCAGTCTTACCAAAAAAGATTAATTCATTATTTGCTGTACGATGAATTATTAATTTCAATTTTAATTGATATGATATTTTATCATAATCTAAATATCCGAATAATGGAGACAATGACCAATTTACTGTCTGTTTACTTTTTTTGTTAAATTCACGTCTTTCTTTATATGCTTCATTATTTGTTTTATTTAAATGTTTTGCAATATTTTCTACATCTTTCGCAATTCCTGCGGCATCTGTTCCAGCGTGAGTTAAATCATCAACAATTATACCATCATTAGTATCAGGAAACCAACCTTCGATTTCATACTTTTTATTATTTTCACCAATTGTTACAAATCTAAGCATTGTATCAATTACACCTGGAGAATCACTTATTGTTTCTATATTTTGAGTTGCAACATCTAAACGCATTTGTGTAAATAATCTTGGAAAAAAATTATTCTCTAGTGCAATATTATCGGTTTCTGGTAATGGTGTTGTAAAATTAGCATCACTATATAAAGAATATTCACAGTGTAAAAATGAATCAGGTAAATATATATAACTCTGCTGATTATCAACTTCAAAAATTAAATCACCTCCAGTATTTACTCTACTGGAAGATCCGGGATTCATAGCAATTCTTATATAGTCATTCTTTTTTTGATTATAACTGACGAACGGAGGATCGTCTAATCTAAATTTATTTTCGATAAGCGAAGACATTTTTATAAAAAATAATTTGACTTTTTGTTTTTCTCCCAGACAGAAAAAATTCTGCTAAAATAATTTTACTTAAATAATTTTACTAAAATATAATTTTAGAATTTTGCTAGCCCATTACCTCTTATTTCTTCAATTGTTTTTTTATTATTTTTATTTTCATTATGTTTACTATTAGACGGAGCTCCGCTCCTCAAGGTTTCCCCAACAGCTATGTTAGCAATTTTGTTTTTTGTTTCCTCTGAAAGTTTTTTTAAAATTTTTAGTTCTTCAGAATCATTCCTAAGTTTACGAATAGCTTCTAGTTGTTTTAATTCGTTTTGAGACTTGACAGCATTTGATATTGCACTAGCTGTACTACCTATAGCAGCTGCTCCTTTTGCAGCAGATGTAATCAAATCTTTATTATTTTTAATTAAGTTAACGATACTTCCAATACCTGAAAAGATGCCATCCCCTTCTTTTTGGAACGTCTTTTCTAGGAACTTTTGTGTTCCGACAGTTTCTACACTATCATAATGGTACACAGGTTTCTGAGATGGTTCATGAGCAATTTTATTATTTGATGCAAAATGTTTAAGATTGTGTTTATAAATTATAGGCATTTTTTAGGATTAAATTTGACTTTTGGGAAAAATATCTACGTGTTAAGATTTACGTTTGTGAATGGACAACAACTTCGAGATAACTTTATTAATTGACTGTTGCACTTTATCTATTGCGTCAAGCAGCGTGTGATGTACTTTAATTTCTTTTCTATTAACTTGCATTTTCACCTGATTCATCTTCAACGCCGTTTTAAGTGCATTTAACTTAATTTTAAGAACATCTAATTGTCTTTTAACAGAATCTAACTGTTCTTTATTTTCTTTAGAGTTTTCTTGTAAATTTTTCTTTAATTCATTTTCTAAATTGATTTTAAGAGTTTTCATTTTATCAACTTTTTCATTAAGTGAGTTTACTTCATTTATTATTCTATTCATCTTTTTCATTTGTTGAGTAATTTTAGAACTCAATTCATCAACACTTTTTTGGAATGTAGTTTGTAACTGCTTTAAATTTTTTTTAATTCTTTCAGGTAGTTTTTCTATTTCATCTTCTAATTGTTCTTTTAACATTTTTATCTGATGTTTATTTTTAATTACAGCAGATTTTAAATTTAAAGAAAGTAATATTAAAATTTTTGATTGTTCAGAAATCTTTTTAAAAAGTTTTGCTATATCTGCTTCTAGCTCTCTATCCTTTTTATCAAGTTTTAATAATTTTTCGTTTAATGATTTGTCATTAAGTTTAAGCAACTTTAATTCGTTCATCAGTGGAACCAAAACATCGTTTATATATTTTTCCTTTAAGTCATTGATTTGTGTATCAACATATTGTTTATTTGTTAACTCTGTATTTTGTTGCGGAAGAATAGAAAGATGCAATGGACCAGATAAAACGTCTCCAGTTCTCATGATATAATTTTCTATCTCTATTTCTAACTCACGATTATTCGGGATATATGCACCTCCACCAACATTTGGTAACATCATTTTTAAAACAATAAAAAAATAAAATTTTTTCTAATAACAATAAAAAAGTAAAATTTTTTCTAATAAAAATAAAAAATAAAATTTTTTCTAATAAAAATAAAAAATAAAATTTTTTCTAATAAAAATAAAAAAATGGAAAATCCAAATTTAAAAAAATTATATTCGCCCGCATCATCCTGTTCTTCTTATTCGACGAGATCAACGGGATTTGAAAATAAATGTTTTGATAATAATAATAATAATAATAATCCATGTATAGATGTTAATATTTTATTTCAATTACAAGCCGAAATATTTAGAGAACAGACTAAAGGTTTACCTTCTATAGAAACTAATAATTGTTTATTTCCGGGGATCCATTTATTAAATTTATGGAGATTGTAAGTAAATATAATGATGTAGCTTATGTTGAATTAAATAAAGAAAATATGGTTATAATAGGTCATAATAATGTTTATGGATTTATTAGAGCAGTGTTACCAATTAGTAATACTGATTGGATAGAAACTAAAATTATTAATTATATCAATATTAAAGAATTAGTTAAAAAATTAAAATATTTTTCGAAAGAAAAAATTAGATTATTTGTTAACGAACAAAATCAATATAACATTCACATAGAGAGTAAAAAACATAATGAAGAATTATTATGTCAAGTTTATTATAGAGACACAATTTATAAACAAGAAACATTAGAAATGCCCCAAAGATATGATGATGATACGTATATAGGATTATGTTCAAACTTAAATATTAATTTGTTAAAATCTTACATAAATGGTTTAGCTCAACAAGAGAAAATTTATATGTGGACTACACCTTATACTATTAACAATAACCATAATCATAATAAACGAACCGAAGATTCTAGGGCTTTGCCCGATCTTAAAGAATCTTATGATAATAATGATGATTCAGAAACATCTGAAAATGGTGTAAATGGTAAAAAAGATTATAAAAATATTAGTAATTATAAAAATTTATCTAAATTTCATTTTCTTACAATTGAAAATAATAATGATGGCATAGTTGAAGATACTGTTAGACAACTATGTGTGGGGTCTACAAAATTTAAATTAGGATTTACATCTAATCAATTTAAAATTTTATCATCTTTAACAAAAACTAAAAGTGATTCAAATTATGGTGGTGTTATTAAATTTTCCAAAAGAGATCAAAGACCAATATTTTTCTCTATTATATTATTATCAGATAAAAGATGTAATTTAGAATTAGATATTCCAATAAGAGAATGGTATCCTATCATGGAAGGGCATCCAATCCCAAAAAGTGTAATTTATGATGATGAAGAAACAATTTATGATGATGATGAAGAAACAATTTATGATGATGATGATGAATCGGCTAAAGCCAGAGGAGCTTCGCTCCGATCAATAGTTAGTGAAAAAAAATTTAAATTATCTTTTGATAAAACATTATATGATGAAACTTAATAAGATAAAACTTAATATGATAAAACTTAATATGATAAAACTTAATGTGATAAAGAAAAAAATAACTAAAGAACGTGAAATATATAATATTATAAAATAACACTCAAGTCCTTGATATTAAAATGTTTATATCTAAAATTAAAACACAAATTTTTTTCTTAAATTTTCTCTAAAAAAATAAAAAAAATGGAAAATACCAAGTTTTATTGTGTCTTATGTAAAAAAAGTTGCAAACAAAAAGAAGTTATCAATCTCATTTAAATAGTAAATTGCATTTACAAAATGTAGAACGAGTTGATGAAGGAAATATATTAAAATTAAATAGTTATAAAAACTATCTAGAAACATTGCCTACTGATATAAAAGTTAAAAAAATGTTTGATGATTATTCACATTCGGAATATAAAAAAGTTTTTAATAGTGAAGATGAGACCATACATGTGACATCGGAGATGTCTTCCAGGGCTTCGCCCGTACATGGGACATCGGAGATGTCTTCCAGGGCTTCGCCCGTACCAGATGGAAGATATTTATTTAGCGATACTGATGAATTTAACGAAATAGATGAATTTGATGAAGCCGTACACGGGACATCAAAGATGTCTTCCAGGGCTTCGCCCGAAACAGATATAAAATATTTATTTAATGAATCGGTTCGCGGGACATCAAAGATGTCTTCTAGGGCTTCGCCCGTTGAATATAATGAAACCGATAAAACTTTTTCTGATATTCTAACCAACTTTTATAATATATTTAAGAAATCTTTCAAATGTTATATGAATGTAGAAGTACTTTATACAAAAAATGGACCTGATGGAATTCCTGAAGAAATAATACAAGGACATTTTACAAATTCACAAGAAATTCATAATGTAAATGATATACAACCCATATTTGAATCGATGATACTTAAATTAGAAAATTGTATAATTGAAGCCCAGTTACGTGAATCTGGTTGGAGATTTGTTAAAATACTATCTAAGAAAATAGTAATTGATAAATATAAAAATAATACTGGTGGTAGTTATGTTTCTTTACCTTTCAGTTCACCACAAATAATCAACATAAAAAATGAAGATGATTATTGTTTTCTGTGGAGTATTATAGCACATTTACATCCTGCAGAATATCATAAAGAAAGACTAAGTCATTATAATAAAGAAGAATACATAAAGGAATTTGATCTTTCTGATGGCTTAGATGAATTTCCATATGATTATAATAGATTAATAAAGTTTCATAAAAAGAATAAAAATTTAATTGAAGTAAATGTTTTTGAATTAAATGTGAATTATGTTTCTATTGGTAAAATTATTCCACTTTCACTCAGATTCAAAAAAATTTTATTTGAATAATAAAAATTTATGTCAATCAGAAATAGTATATAATGATAGAGGAAATTACATGCATCATAATATTTTTTACCAAGGAAAAATAATATGTACTGAAAAATTTGAACTTGTTAAAACACTATCACCAATAATGATTAATCATAATAATTATAAAGGACGTACTGATGATTATAATTACAAATATTCATCTTTATCTTCAGAATATCAACAAAAATTAGAAAATTTAAATAAAAGTTTACAAAAATGTAAAATAGATTATCAACAACAAATAAAAATGTTGCTACAAGAATATCACCATAAATATCAAAATGAGATAGAAACAATTCAAAAATTAAATGAAGAAAATAATAAAGAATTAAATAATGAAGAATTAAATAATGAAGAAAATAAAGAATCGGCTAAAGCCAGAGGAGCTTCGCTCCGATTAAATGAATGTTTAAAAAAATGTCTACAACAATATAAAGAACAATATGATAAAGAATATATTTATCAGCTACAAATATTAAATCAAAATTATCATCAAAATACATTTAATATTACAAAAGAAATTAATGAAACACATGAAATATATCAAGATAAATTTGAAAAACTAGAACAGTCAAAACAACCAGCACAAGCGAATATATTATATTATCAGGGTCATTTTATATTGTGTAAAGATGTTTCTATATTTACAAAAACTTCAGATAATAAAAATTTTCCTTGTCTTCAATGTATGACAAGTTTTAGAACTTTAGAAGAAATGAATAGACATTTGGAGAATTGCCAACAAAATGAAGCAGTTCAAAATACTTTTCCTAAAGATGATTATTTAGAATATAATAAATGGTATTTTAAAAATAAAGTACCCTTTACTATTTATTGTGATTTTGAAGCATATAATGTTAATATGACACAAAATCGAACGGAAAGTTCCAGGGCTTCACCCGATTCTGAAAATTATAATTCTGAAGAAAGTGCGCCTGAAAGAAGTGCACCTGGAAAAAGTTCAGCTGAAAAAAGTGCACCTGAAAAAAGTGCACCTGGAAAAAGTTCAGCTGAACAAAGTAAAGAAAAATATTTATTTGAACAAAAACCATTATGTTGGGGAATGTACATTCATTCAAATTATCCTGAATTATTTAAATCAGAATATTTACAATACTATGGTGAAGATAGTTCAGAAATGTTTACAAAGAAAGTAGAAGAATTACAAGGACGTTTTTCACAATTGCTTGAAACAAATATTCCAATGATGCCATTAACAGAAAAAGAAAAATTAAATTTTATTAATGAAACAAAATGTTATTACTGTGGAAGAGAATTTACAAAAAATTATAAAAATGGCAAAGGTAGATATCTTGACAAGCGAAGCGACGGCTCTGCCGTCAAGGTAAAAGATCATGATCATCTAAATGGATTATATAGAGGTGCAGCACATAATTCTTGTAATCTTAATGCTAATAAATTTAAATATAACTTTGTTCCTCTATATTTCTACAATGGTTCTAAATATGATTTCCATCTAGTAATGAAAGATTTATTTTCATCTGAAAAATTACAACAACAACAAATAAATGTACTATGTAAAACAGAAGAAGAATATTTTTCAATGCAATTAGGTTGCATTAGAATTTTAGATGCATTTAGATTTTTTACTCCTTATTCATTAGATGTTATGGGAAAAACTTTGAAATCTGAACAATGTAAAATATTAAATAAATATAATTTAAAACCTTTAAAAGGAATATTTCCGTATGAGTATATAGCCTGCGGCTCACAGTCGAAGACTGATATAACTGGAGATAAAACCTGTGGTTCACAGTCGAAGACTGATTTTAATTCTGTGAATAAAATTATGGAAGAAAAACAACTTCCTCCAATAAATAAATTTAAATCAACATTAAAACAATCAAAATTATCTGACGAAGACTATGTAGAAGCTGAAAAAAATTGGAGAGAGTTAAATTGTAAAACAATGTATGATTATACAATGAAATATCTTCAGATAGATGTATTAATACTAGCTGATCTTTTTGAAAACTTTCGTGATATGTGTTTAGAATATTACGGAATAGATCCATGTTATTGTTATTCTACACCAGGTTTAACATGGCTAGCAGGATTAAAACATACTGGTGTTCAAGCCGATGGCTCTAGGACAAAGTCCGTTAAACTTAAACATTATAAAGAAAATACATATGATAAATTATTATTTTTTGAATCTGGAATTAGAGGTGGAGTTTCATCAGTTTTAGGTAATAGATATGTTAAATGTTATAATAAGAAAGTAAATCCACAAGAATATGGAATAATGAAACCTTTATCTCCAGAAGAAAAAGAAAAAATATTAGAAATTTTTCGAACGAAACGAGAAGGAGTAGAACGTGAAAAAGCAATTGATGAATTCATGAGAGAAAACTATTTGTTATATTATGATTTTAATAGCTTATATTCTTCTTGCATGATACAAGAATTACCAACAGGTGAAATGTCATGGTGTAATATTCGTACGACATCAGAGATGTCTACTAGGGCTTCGCCCGTTCTAGATTATCAAAGAACATATGATGGTGAAAATAATTTTGGTTATGTATATGAAGTTGATTTAGTATACCCTGATTATATAAAAGATAAAACAAAATATTTTCCTTTCTGTCCCGAAAACAAAATTCCTAATATAGAAGATTTTTCAGATTATCAAAAATCTTTAATTCCTAAGAAATATAGACCAACAAAAAAACTTATGTTAACACAAAGCAATAAAGGAAAGTATGTTGTTGAAGGAAGAATGCTAGATTGGTATTTAGATCATGGAATGATTCTCACCAAAATACATCGAAAACTAGAGTATAGAAAATCTAGGTGGTTAAAAAATTATATAGAGTTCAATATTGAAAAACGTAAAATAGCTAAAAGAAATAAAGATGATTTTGGAAACGTGTTCTTCAAATTAATGAATAATGCATTTTATGGTAAGACTTTAGAAAATGTGCGTAATAGACAAAATATTGAAATAGTTTATGATAGAGATAGATTTCAAAATTTAACAAGGAAACCTACATATAAAAGAACTACTAGATTTAGTGATGAACTATGTGCTGTACATTTACGTCGAATCAGCGTAAAACATGATAAGTTTAATTTTATTGGTTTCACTATATTAGAATTAGCTAAACTATTTATGTATAGATTTATATATGATTATTTAGCACCTGCTTATGGCAAAAACTATAAATTACACTTTACAGATACCGATTCTGTTTTCTTAGAATTAACAATACCGTATAATTCTACACTTGATGAAGAAATAGATAAAATAAAAGATATCATTCATCCTTCTGATTTATGTAAAGTAAAAGATGAATTAGAAGGAAATGAAGATTTCATAACAGAAGCTATATTTTTAAAATCTAAATGTTACTGTTATGATACAACTAATAATATTAGGACATCGGAGATGTCTTCCAGGGCTTCGCCCGTTAAAACACATAAAACATTAAAAGGAATTTCAAAGGCATCAGTGGCTAATCAAATAACATTTCAAGATTATAAAAATGCATTATTTAATAATGAAATAAAAACAGCATGTAATTATAGACTTAATTCAAAGAAACATAACATGTATTTAAAAGAAGAACATAAATTAGCATTAGATCCATTTGATGATAAAAGAAAAATTTTACCTGATGGAATAACTACTGAACCTTTTTAATTTTCTAATTTCTAAGATAGACAAATTTCATATATACATAAAATAAAAAATATTGTAACACTATATTTGTATATTTTTATCACTCCGCGAAAATATTTTCGATCGACTTTCAGTCGGGGCGAAGCCCCTCGAGGCGAAGCCTAGTCAGAGAACAATTGTTCGATAACTCTTTCATGAATTTTTTTATCAATATTAATTGTAATGAAGCCATAATCTTTTGACCAAGCATTATTACACGATTGTTTAAATTCATCTTTATTTCTTACGCATAAATCTCTTAACAAATCACTTAAGTTTCTTGCATTTATTTCAAATAGTATAAATATATTTGCATTCTTTCTAATAACACTTCCGTCTAATGAATACATACTTTGTGTTAAATAAAATACACTACAGTTATTATGTCTACCTCTTGTGAAATAATTTCTCTGAACTGACTGATTTCTATCATTAACACAATCATCAAAATTACACAATGTTTCATTGTTTTATCTAGTTTACTAGGATCTTGCATATTACCACTATCATCTATTAATTGTATCTTTATATGGTTATTTTTATTAGATTCTACTAACTGATTATTTTTTGCTGCTTCTTCACACCACGAACTTATTTCTTCTTCATCTTCAGATTTTTCATATTCTTTGAATAATGAAGCAATTGCTGTTTTTTTAAGATTATTTTCAAATCCATATTTTAAAAATTGATAGACGGGTTGTTCTGCCGTTGTTGTATAAATTATAAGATTGTTATAATCCAAAAAATTTGGAGTCGTTAAAATTTTAAATAATAGATATGTTTTTCCACATCCTGATCTTCCACAAACAACTGACAAAACTTTATTAGATAAATTTGGATGATGATTAAATTTAAGTTTTTTTTTATTTAATGGAGGTAGTTCACTCATTTTTTAATAAAAAAATTTATTTTTATTTTTCTTATTTTTTGTTTTTAAAGAAGAAGAAGAAAATTAAACTTCTCTAGCTTCGCGTGGGAGTTTAAACTTCTCTAGCTTCGCGTAGGAGTTTATACCTCCCGAACCAAAAGATCTATCATAATCTCTTCACCTCCAAAATTTATTTCTTGTCCTTTTTCATCAGTGATTCTAATGTTAATGTTGTTAATAGTTTTTCTTGTAATAGGAAAATATATTAATGTTTGTGGAAATACATTTAATCTATAACCAATGGGTACAGTAAAAGCTGGAAAACTGAATATTAAATTTGATAATTTACCATTTATATATCCTCCTTCAATAATGTCACAATGTACAACAATTGAATTTATTTCAGTTATTTTTGGAATCTTCTCACCTAAATGATAACCTTGACTATAGGTTTGTTTATTAAATCCTAATAGCTTTGACAATGATCTATCATGATTAAAATCAACTTGATGATTTTCGTCTAAAGTAAGAGAAAATTTATTAACTGCTGGTTCAACTGCAAAATGTAATTGTTTCTTATCTTTAAATGGTATACCTAAATGTCTCTTAATTTCATTTGATATTGTTTCAACTTCGTAAGAACCAGGAAGAAAAGTTAGTATTTTCCATGTTTTGCCTTTATCAGTAGAATATCTAAATTGATCATTCACATCTTTGATAACGTTTTGAATAGTGTTAAATGTAGAGAAACTAGTCAATGCAATTTGATAATTTTTATTTTGTTCCAAATGTAGAATGGGTTCTAAATTACAAGTGTGTGATGAAGTAGTTGTTATAATTTTTAACGTCGTACTAAATTTTGATGAACCCAAAATCTCTGTCAAATTTTCTAAATGATTATTAATTTTGTCTAAATCTGCTGAACACATTTTACACTTAAAAAATTAAATAAATATTTTTTTATGAAATATTTTTTTTATAAAAAATTAGAAACAACATATTTCAGCTACGGGCGAAGCCCTTAAAGACATCAGAGATGTCCCGTTATACTTTTATAATCCTCTTCATTTAGAATCTTCTTTTCTAACAGTCTTTTCAATATAGCATGAATTTCATTAAAACTAGAATTATGTCCTTCTTTTATTGCAGATATTAAAATATTTAATCTATTTAGTAATTCTTTTGGATCATCTGGTAAAAATATGGTTGTTTCAGTTTTCTGTTTTTCAGATAAACCTTTTCCTACTTTAACTCCCGTTGATAATAAATTTTCTAATTGTTTATAACGTCTAACAGATTTTACTGCACCAACTCTGTCTAACATAGCTTTATATTTTATGAGATCTTCTACAGCATAATTATTTAAATCTGCTCCTCTTAAAAGATTAACAAAATTTTTATCTAAATTAAAAGGAGATTTATCTGGTGAAAAAATTATACCTCGAAAAGGTTGTGGAAATATTTCTTTTTGTCCGAGATAAAATCTAGGTATTGTTTTTCCATCTATAAATGAGATAGAATGTTCAAATTGCATAGATTTTGGTAATTTCTTATTAATGTTTGATTCTAGTAATCCATAGTCATCTAATATAGTTTTGTGCTCTGGATCTGTTATATCAATTTGTTTATCATTATTTGTACTTTCTTTTTCAAGAGTTTTAAATGGTTTCATAGTTTTTTCAAAATCAGTTTTTACTTGCTCGGTTTGCTGCATTTTTTCAAACATATCAGATTGAATACCAGCTTTTATCATTCTATGTTGAAGATGATTTTCTTTCATAATATTTCTTTGTTTTATTAACTCTTCTAATTGTTTTATTCTTTTAAAATTATCAGCTTTAATTTTATCCATTTTTAAAATATAATATTTGAATTTTGTGATAACATTGGAATACAACAAAAACATTTTACTGAACAAATTATTTTTTTATTGCTTTGTTGTTTGACATCTTTTCGCTTTAAGTTTTGTTTAATAAAGTTTTGCTTAAATTTTCGCTTAAAGTTTTTAGCTCTTCTAAAAAAATTTTGTCATTTTCTTCATTAGAAATTTTACCATCATTAGAAATTTTACCATCCTTTGTATTTTTATCATCAGCTTTTTCGGACTGTAATTGAAAGGTTTGATTTACTTCATTAGCTATTTGATCAAATTTTTCAATCTCATCTAACGTAATAACATTATCATCACATACTCTTTGAAAGTAGTAATGTAGTTTATCATAGACTTCTTTAATATGTAAATGCTTAGTTTTTAATGATTTTCGTTTCTTAGTTATTAAAGATTTATCTAACATTGTAACAAGTGAAGTTGCAAAAACGCCCGTACCTGTTAAAGCTGTAGCAACTACTGGAATTACTAAAACACCTGAAGATATAACAATTGTTAAAGCACCTAAACTTATTGTTAAGAATATGCCAATTCCTTGTGTTACATTCTTAACTTTAGTCCATCTCTTTCTTAATTTTTTATAATGTTCTAGTCTAAGTAATAATTGAGATTCCTTATCTTTCATATACCTAACTCTATCTTTGTGTTTTTCTTTGTTCATTTTTTCAATGTCCATTAAAGTAGAACTACGTTCATATGACAACGAAGGATATATTCTTGCGGTTTCTTCCATTTTTGTTTCTTCCATTTTTTAAAGAAATATTTTTAGACACATGATATATTTTAAAAACCTGAAAGATGGATAAAATTCATGAATTTGAAATTCTCAACTTTTATGATTTTTGGTGTCCTGGAACGGTCATGATTTAAGCAATGAAAATCGAACCGAAGGTTCTAGGGCTTCGCCCGATTGTAATTCTCAAATTTTGAGATTTTGAAAAATTTGAAAATTGGGTATTTTTAAAAACGCCCAAATCGGAGCGAAGCTCCTCTGGCTTTAGCCGATTTATGAATTTAGGTCTTCATAACCTGAAAAAGGGTTCAAATTCATGAATTTATGTCGTTTTTAAAAATGTCATTTTTTGAAAAAATGGTACTTTTTGAATGGACTAAATTCATGAATTTAGGTCTTAAAAACCTGAAAAAGGGTTCAAATTCATGAATTTATGTCGTTTTTAAAGATACCAATTTTTTTGATTTTATGGTGTCCTGGAACGGTCTTTTACCCATTACTTTGGTGCAATGATTTTTTTGAAACTTTTTGGTAGGTGTCTTTTTCATGTTTTTCTGGTAGATGCTTCTTAAAAGACGCATTTGGAGAGCATGATATCGAAGCAATCACAGCTCAATTTATAATCTACTCAATAGTATCGAACTACAATTTTCTCGTCAAGCATTCCCACCTAAATATATTTCTTACTTCTGATTACCTGCGTTGAGTCTCAATTGTTTCTTCGACATGATTGACGAAGTAAACTGATATATCAGTGGTATATAGTTAGACATCCGGCGCAACGCTTCGCTTCGCTTTGCTTCGCTTCGCTTGCGCCGGATGTCACACTTTTGCGGGTTTTTTCAAAAAAATCAAAATTTCAAAAATTTCAAAAATTTAGGTAGACTTCAAATTTCACGTGGCCGAAGGCCGAAGGGCGAAAATTTGGGTAGTGACAAATTTTCAAAAAAAATCAAAAATTCAAAAATTTAGGCGGTCTCAAAATATCACGTAATCGAAAATTTAGGCGGTCTCAAAATATCACGTGGACGAAAACTTAGGCGGTCTTAAAATATCACGTAATCTAAAAAATATCACGTGGTCCAAAAATATCACGTAGCCGAAGGCCGAAAATGTGGGCAGATGAAAATTTAGGTAGACCAAAAAATATCACGTAGTCCTAATATACCAGAAGATTGTATTCAAAATATTTCTTTAAAAAATGGAAACCTCAACGGGGGAAGCCTCAGAAATGGAAGGAATCTGAGTGATCTGATGTCCATTCATTGTCTTTGTTGATCCGTGAAAAAATTATTTTTTATTTTCATGAGAAAACAATTTTTATTTCCATGACATATATATCTTTTATTGTTAAAAAAATGATGTTACCAAACGTTGGTGGAGGTGCATATATCCCGAATAATCGTGAATCAGAAATAGAAATAGAAAATTATATCATGAAAACTGGAGACGTTTTATCTGGTCCATTGCATCTTTCTATTCTTCCGCAACAAAATACAGAGTTAACAAATAAACAATATGTTGATACACAAATCAATGACTTAAGAGAAAAATATATAAACGATGTTTTGGTTCCACTGATGAATGAATTAAAGTTGCTAAAACTTAATGACAAATCATTGAACGAAAAATTATTAAAACTTGATAAAAAGGATAGAGAGCTAGAAGCAGATATAGCAAAACTTTTTAAAAAGATTTCAGAACAATCAAAAATTTTAATATTACTTTCTATAAATTTAAAATCTGCAGTCATTAAAAATAAACATCAGATAAAATTGTTAAAAGAACAATTAGAAGATGAAATAGAAAAACTTCCTGAAAGAATTAAGAAAAATTTAAAGCAGTTACAAACTACATTCCAAAAAAGTGTTGATGAATTAAGTTCTAAAATTACTCAACAAATGAAAAAGATGAATAGAATAATAAATGAAGTAAACTCACTTAATCAAAAAGTTGATAAAATGAAAACTCTTAAAATCAATTTAGAAAATGAATTAAAGAAAAATTTACAAGAAAACTCTAAAGAAAATAAAGAACAGTTAGATGCCGTTAAAAGACAATTAGATGTTCTTAAAATTAAGTTAAATGCTCTTAAAACGGCGTTGAAGATGAATCAGGAGAAAATGCAAGTTAATAGAAAAGAAATTCAAGTACATCACACGCTACTTGATGCAATAGATAAAGTGCAACGGAAAATTAATAAAGTTATCACGAAGTTGTTGGACATTCACACACGTAAATCTTAATCGGAGCAAAGGTCCTCAGGTTACTAACCAATCGTAAATATTTTTCCCAAAAGTCAAATTTAATCTTAAAAAATGCCTATAATTTATAAACACAATCTTAAACATTTTGCTTCAAATCAAAAAATTGCTCATGAACCATCCATGAAATCTGTTTACCATTATGACAGTGTAGAAACAATTCAAAAAGAAGGGGCTGGCATCTTTTCTGGCATAGGAAGTATCGTTAACTTAATTAAAAATAATAAAGATTTGATTACATCTGCTGCTAAAGGAGCAGCTGCTATAGGTAGTACAGCTAGTGCAATATCAAATGCTGTTAAGTCTCAAAACGAATTAAAACAACTAGAAGCTATTCGTAAACTTAGGAATGATTCTGAAGAGCTAAAAAAATTAAAAAAACTTTCAGAGGAAACAAAAAACAAAATTGCTAACATAGCTGTGGGGGGTGAAACCTTGAGGAGCGCAGCTCCGTCTGATAGTAAACAGGCGAAGAAAACAGGCGTAGCCCTAGAACGTTCAATTGAAGAAATAAGAGGCAATGGCGTGAGCAGCAACCTTCGGTCTAACCAGCAAAGCTGTAGCGGAGCTGGTCTAGCAAAATTCTAAAATTATATTTTAGTAAAAATTTTTCTATGTGTGAGAAAAAACAACAAGTCAAATTATTTTTTATAAAAATGTCTTCGCTTATCAAAAATAAATTTAGATTAGACGATCCTCCGTTCGTCAGTTACAATCAAAAAAAGAATGACTATATAAGAATTGCTATGAATCCCGGATCTTCTAGTAGAGTAAATACTGGAGGAGATTTAATTTTTGAAGCTGATAATCAGCAGAGTTATTTATATTTACCTGATTCATTTTTACACTGTGAATATTCTTTATATAGTGATGCTAATTTTACAACACCATTACCAGAAACCGATAATATTGCACTAGAGAATAATTTTTTCCCAAGATTATTTACACAAATGCGTTTAGATGTTGCAACTCAAAATATAGAAACAATAAGTGATTCTCCAGGTGTAATTGATACAATGCTTAGATTTATAACAATTGGTGAAAATAATAAAAAGCATGAAATCGAAGGTTGGTTTCCTGATACTAATGATGGTATAATTGTTGATGATTTATCTCACGCTGGAACAGATGCAGCAGGAATTGCGAAAGATGTAGAAAATATTGCAAAACATTTAAATAAAACAAACAATACTGCATATAAAGAAAGACGTGAATTTAACAAGAAAAGTAAACAGACAGTTAATTGGTCATTGTCTCCATTATTCGGATATTTAGATTATGATAAAATATCATATCAATTAAAATTGAAATTAATAATTCATCGTACAGCAAATAATGAATTAATCTTTTTTGGTAAGACTGGAAAAAAAGCATATTTAAAAATTGATAGACTTGAATGGTGGATTAAGCATATTACTCCTAGTTTAGAGATTGAAACAGCTATTGCAAAAAGATTAAATACTAACAAACCAATTCCAGTAAATTTTCTAAAGCGTACTGCTAGTTCAGTAACTTTTTCAGAGCAAAGATTTAACTGGCATTTTACTAGAACTTCAAATACTCCAAGATATTTATTACTAACATTTCAAAGAAATAATTCTCCAAGTTTTGATAAGAACAATAATCTTTTTCATATTAATACAATTCGAAGTTTACAAGTTTCATTAAATCAAACTCGATATCCAATTGATCCATTAAGATTCGATGATACCAATAATCAATTTATGGAAGGATATGATGCTTATAGAAATCTTTGTATAGAATTTGGAGTTGAACCACAATTAACTCCTGGAGATTGGAGACATTTATATCCAATTTTCTGTTTCGATTTAAGTGCACAATCAGAAGATATTATTAAAAATTGTTGTGATGTAACAATTAATATTGAAAAAAAAAGATTCCACAATTTCATTGATGGCTTATGGTTTATTGCTAGAAGATGTAAAATATTCTATTGAAATTCTTAATGGAAAGATGGCTAGGACAGGCTAAAGCCGGAGGAGCTTCGCTGCGATCGGTTAGTAACCTTAGGACCTTTGGTCCGATCGGCTAAAGCCAGAGGAGCTTCGCTCCGATAGGTTAGTAACCTGAGAACCTTTGGTCCGATCGGCTGAAGCCTCTGAACAAAGTTCTATTGGTTAATTAAAATTTTTCCTAACTTAAATTTTTTTTATTAAAAATGTCGCAAGCGAAAAGTAATAATAATAAAACTGTTGAATTAAAATTACGTAATATTGTTGACAAAAATGCACCTAAAACTATTACGATTAATAAAAAAAAGTATTACATAAGTAAACCAATGATAGAGAATATTCAATTACAAGAAGAAAAGAATGGCGGGATTCTCCCATTAATTCCACTAATAATAGGAGGTATAGCAGCTGCGGGAAGTGTTGCAGATGGGACAGCTGGTATTGTCCAAGCAGTAAATAAAAATAAATCAGAGAAGGCAGCATTAGAAGAACAAAAACGTCATAATAGAGAGTTAGAGAAAGTTGCTAGGGGAGAAGGAATAGTATATAATTTAATTAGTAAATTAAATTTAGTTGATGAAGGAAAACGAGTTCTTAAAAATATTCTCCACAATGTTGATGATTTAATTGAAATTAAAGGAACCAAAGATGGTTCTGGAATATATCTAAGTCCTAGTATGATTCGGTAATAACCTCAGAACCTTTGGTCCGATAGGCTAAAGCATCTGAACAAAAGTGATCGGCTAAAGCCAGAGGAGCTTCGCTCCGATAGGTTAATAACCTGAGGACCTTTGGTCCGATCGACTAAAGCCTCAGAACCTTTGGTCCGATCGGCTAAAGCCTCAGAAGCTTTGGTTCTATTAGGTAAAACATTTATTTTGTCCTTAAAATTTTTTTTATCTTTAAAAATGAATTCTACAAATTCCGAAAATTTAATTATATTAAAAATTTCAAATCTAGATCTAATGGATTATCGCTTAAAAGTACATAAAACCTCAAATTGCCAGCACACCGGTCAGCTGCACACCGGTCGGCTGCACACTGGAGGTGATATACAAAAAACATTAGAAAACTTTCCTGGCTTTATTTGGAGTAAATATTCAAAAGAAAAACATCTTCCTGGTCATTCATATACCGGCCCAGGAACTCGATTAGATATAAGACTAGATGAGAATAATAATCCAAAACCAGGTGAAGAACCAATAAATAGAGTAGACGCCGCCGCTTATAGACATGATTTAGTTTATCGAAATCATGACCTAAGTTCTCGGCATGTAGCTGATAAGAAGATGATTCAAGAATTAGATAGTATTCAAAATCCTACATTTAGAGAAAAAATTGAAAGAATGTTTGTTAAGAAAGCTTTACAAGCTAAAATATTATTCGGTCAGGATTTAAATGAAACGACAGCAAAGTTGTCTGAGAGCAACGCTCGAACCTACGCGTCTGAAATGTCAAATGACCTAGATCGGCATAGTGAAACTTATGCCTCCGAAATCCACAAAGAATACAGAAAGCCGAAATATTTATTGAAGGTAAAAGTATTTGACAAAGATGATATTTGGAGTGCTGATCTTATTCATATGCCGAATGAAGGAGGGTTTAAGTACGCATTGACCGTTATAGATTTATATACACGATACGCTTGGGTAAAGCCTTTAAAAAATAAAAGTGGTCTGTCAGTTAAATATGCGTTTGAAGAAATCTTTAAAGAAAGTAAGAGAAAGCCAAAAAAATTGTTTCTTGACAAAGGGTCGCAATTTTATAACCGAAACGTTCAGCCACTATTTGAAACTGTTTATTCAACTGAAAATGCAGGGAAGGCCGTAGTGATAGAAAGATTCAATCGAACGTTAAAAAATAAATTATTCAAGAAATTTACTGAGCAAAGAAATCAGAAATGGTTGAAGATATTACCAGGAGTTGTAGAAGAGTATAACAATAAGATTCATTCAGGCATTGAAAAAACCCCAAAGAATGCTTCTGACGACCCTGATTTGATAAGAAAAAAAATATTCGAGAATAATTATTCAAATGAGAGTAATCCGAATTTGCAGAAACTTAAGCCGAAATTTAAAATTGGAGATAGAGTTAGAATATTTAAGTATAAGAATAAATTTGAAAAGGGCTTCGTCGGATACTGGACTAAAGAAATATTTGAAGTTTGTAAAATAAATCAAACTTATCCGATCCCTTACGAAATCAAAGATCTAGATGATGAAGATATCAGAGGCCGATTTTATCAAAATGAATTACAACGAAGCGAGCTTTAACCTTTAGGTGGCTCTGTAGCTAGCTAGCTTCGCTTGATTTTTAATTATCATTATTATTATTTATTATTGGAACTAACGTTTCGGGAATGAAATTCCCTTGTTCAATTCTAACATAATATCAAGAAATGGTACTCCTTTTTGTAATTTAAATAAAACATAAAGACATAATTGACCGCAATAAGTAGTTCCTGGTTTTTGAATTTGAAATGTATTATAAATTCCATTGCCAAGTAATTTTTTAACTTCGTTTGTAGATGGAAGTCCATAAGAGTCGAACCAATAGTTCTCAGCCTCTGGGCGGTCAAAATAGTAATTATCTCCATTTTTATTAAAGATACCTGCAGACCAATGTACTCCTTTTTGGTCTGACGTATGAAGATTTGTTATGAAATTCAAAGGAATCGGTTTATTAGCAGAGTTAGTGCGTAATCTTTAATCAATAGTAATTCGTCTCTCATCAATGTGTGAAAATTCTTTATTCCAAATTGATTTGCAATTTTCTTTAGATCAAAATTTGTAGTTGTTTGTTTGCCGTATTGTTTTAAGAAGTCTCTAATGTTGCTCATTTTAAATGAAATAAAATGTCTTGTTTAACAATGTTCCATTTTATTTTTATTAACTCCCATTAAGAGGATATTGTTTGTTTTATCTGTATTAAGACAATAGCAACATCTGTTACCACATTTATCAAACCGCATGATTGTTTGAGGCGATCATACGGGTTGTGCATTCATAACATAGCGTTTATAACATAAAAGCAATCTATTAATTCATTCTCTGCTTTGAGGGAATATTCTGTTGTCATAGCAATCATTCAATACAATATCGCAGTATCGATAGTCGAGACCGATTGTCGAACCAAAGCCAGAACTTTTCTGGTTTTGGTTTCCGATCTGGCTCGCGTTTTGGTCGATGAAATGATTTACAATGCGGTGCAATTTCCTCATTGTTATTCAAGTACATTTAATCATACCCGTCATGTCATACCCGTATGTTGTCAAGCAAACTTCATTCACCTACAATGCCGCTTTGCTTAGATCGCCATTCATAATTTTCACTTACTATTTAAACACACACAATTCATAAAACGTGACACATTACAATCTTAGTTTAAATTTTATCGTCACAATGGTTGGATCTACTGAAAGATCTGTTCGATTGGAGACAAAGCGGAGAAGAATTCAGAAGTTAACAACGGAAATCATACATCTGCAAGCACGAAGTAAAATATTCTTACACTTGGATATGAGAAGAATTTTTGAATATATCGGAGACTCGCACATCAATTATACAATTGATGAGAAAATATTAAACTTAATTGAACAACGGCAGACAGTAATATTTTCTTTAAA
Organism: Prostheceraeus crozeri; assembly: GCA_907163375.1. Classification (NCBI taxonomy): domain Eukaryota; kingdom Metazoa; phylum Platyhelminthes; order Polycladida; family Euryleptidae; genus Prostheceraeus; species Prostheceraeus crozeri. The sequence goes on from CAJQUW010011962.1 coordinate 44,060, forward strand.
TAGAACCTTATCACAAGAACGGGACGAACAAATTATTGAACAATCAACAATATCATCGAACAACATCGATACAACAGGGCCCCACTTATAGAACAATCTCAACAAAATATGCAGCGTATTCAAGAAATTCAATCTATGTCAAATATGCAGCCTATTCAAGAAATTCAATCTATGTCAAATATTCAACAATTACAACATTTGGTATAGCAATACCTAACAGATTAACAAATAATGATACATTAAAATGTTTAAAATCTGGAATTGATGATGAAAGAAATGCCTTGAAAAAAAAACAACACCAATAATATCTGATGCCAAATCTACATTAGCAGACGCAAAACAAACAAACAATTGAAGATAAAAACCTTCATATAAACGCTGTGAGTGCTATAATTAATTAATTATATTTTTGGTAGTAATAAGTTTTTGGATGTAATAAAAAAATTATTATTCCCACGTGTCATCATCATCACTTAAATTACTCTCACTGACGATTGTTTGAAATATTTCAGCTTGAATATCTTCTCCGTTATAAGGTAACATAATTTCATTTTCATCAGTTGGTGCTTGACGTTTAAGAATATTTATTTGACCAGAAAATTTTTTTTCTTCAGTATTATTATTTTTATCAGGAATACTAATTCCAGTTTCTAAAGATCTTTTCCATGGTTTATTAACTGTAGTCGATAATGTTATACCCGAATATAATTTTATAAAATCTTCTACTTTTACTTTATCTTGTGAATATCCTTTGAATGTTTTCTTTTCACTAAGTCTCCCTTGTTCATCTACAGTAATACAATATTTTATTTTAGGAGCAATAAACATTGCAAAAATAATTCCACCATTTCCATAATCATTTTTTCCTTGACACAATTCCCCACCAACATATCCAGCAGCATCTAATTTATTGAAGAGCTCATTAGAAATGTATATTGAATCAGTGTTTTTTACAATTAATGGAAAACCTCAATTAAATGCGGCATCTTCTGTTTCAATATCATAAACATATTGTGGTTTATTATTTAAGTATCTTACAGTGGTGACATCTTTGGTGATATCATTTTTAACTTGACACGCAGTAAAACACAATGGTTTATCTTGTCTTTCGCTTACTACCAAATTAATACCTAGAGATGATGCCAAATTGTATAAACCACTAAAGGTTTGTTTATTTTTCTGTGTAAAACGAATAATTGCATATTTACTTGTAAAAAAAGATTTCTTGCTCCCATCTGCTGCATAAAATCCAACAAAGAACCAATATCTAATATTATATTCAGCATTTAGAACATACGAAGGAACACGTTTTTCTTTAAACTGATTATAATAATTTTCACTAAAGTATGTGGCATATTGTTTTGAATTTTGAAAATTAAGTTTGTATACCCTAGATGATCTCATCGTATCATATATTTTACAATCATTGTTATAGACTTCATTAATATATGTTTTTAATTTAATTAAGAGGTTAAGATCTTGGTTATATAAAGCACAACAATATCTGACTTCTGATTCATAATTATAGATTCCAGCAGAGCCATCTCCTAAAAAGAACCCTTCTATAAATGCTTGCTTACATCTTAAATTAGGTGGATCATTAACATAAATATCACTTACAATTTGTTTCAATGTGATTGTATTGTCGTATAAAAATAATTTATTATGTAGTAAATTTGTTCCTATATTTAATTCTTGTGGCTTTATTTCATTACCTCTTTCATCTAACAATGAATGATCTTCGGTAACATCTACTATTCCCATTTTTGTTCTTATTCGATAAATACTTTTATTTGTAAGATGTCTAATAATTCTTTTTACTTTACTCCATCCATTATGAGTATAAATTTCTAAATTATCAACAAATGAAATTTCTTTCATATCACCATTAATTTCAAACGGATTAATTTTATAGTTGTTTACAATACTATCTATTCTAGAAATAAATAATAAATAATTCTTTCTCAATATTACAGGCGTGTCAGCTGTTACTGAATCTGTATAATGAATGTATTTTTCGTTGAAACCATTAATTTCTAAAATAAAGTTATTCATGATTCTTCTAGAGTGAGAAAGAATGAAAGAACCTAAGTGTGATGGCATGAATGACGTCGCAGCGTAGCTGCTCAGACCGTTGGTCGTCTTCCCATCTTTTACAATATTAGTTTTAAGAAATTCATCATCTTCCATTTCTACTTTCGCTAAATATTGTTCATCATTTAATTTTTCATAATCTTTTACTTCTTGAGTGAAATTTTTTCTCAATGTATTCTCATTCCATAAATGATATTTAGTGGTTATATCTTTTTGCACAGTTTTGCCATATAGTGAATTCATCAATAATTTAATTAACTCATCACCTACAGTATTTCCTTCTGTTTTATATCTTTTTCTCAAATTAAAAAGTTTTTCAATATAATTTCGAAATGGTGAAACTTGATAATTTTTTTCATAAATTATACCATCAGTAATATGTAAGATTTTCCCCCCACATCTAACAAGTTCTTGTATGTCTACAGAAGTTAATACATCATAACATATATCATTTCTAAACCTGATTACTTTCACATGAGAATTATTATTTTGATTTTTAACTTTATCTTTTATAGGAACTGGTTGGAAAAACATATCATTCGGATATTGAAACACAACAGAGAATATTCCAGTTTTAGGTCTAAATGTTTGAGTATCAAATTTATATACTATTTCTCGTTCTTCTTCTTGACGAAATTTTCTAGCTGATTCAGCTTTAGGATATTCTGAATTTTCATCATACATAGCTGATGGATATAAAGATGTTGCATCAAAAGCCATTAGAAATTCATTTTTTTGTTCAAGTAGTTGATTTGAAATTTTCTTACAAATTTCAGTTTTATCTCCTAAATCTCGATACTGTTTCATTAAATCCATTAAATTACTTCCAAGGGACAAAGTCCCCCCAGCGTAGCGACCAGGGGACAAAGCCCCACCAGCGTAGCGACCAGGTAAATACTGTTTTAATATTGGTAACAAGATGCTACAAAATGGCGATATGTATTTTCTTATATTTGCTGAAACTCTTCCACCTTTAACAGATTTTCTAATATAATTTCTAGCCCATAAATCTATATGAGAATGAATATTTATATTGTCATTTTGTACGCTTTTCATCCAACCGTTAAATGTTAAAGCAGAGGATGTCAAATTAGTAGTTATATCTTCACCAACTAAATCTTGCATAACATTATTATATTTGTAGATACAAAAAGCTAAAGAAAGAATATCGTTAACTAAATATGGTCTCCATTCAATTTCTTTTTCTTTATAATTTTCATGTGTTATGTCTCCAATTTCATAATTTAATTTACACACATTCGTAGGAATTTTAAAATTCTCACACCATTTCGAAAGACTTGTTTTTACATGTTGATAACTATATTTCATTATAATAGTTTGAAGTGCTAATTTACCTGAAGGTGAATCTTTTTTCATATTGTTTTTAAATCTAAAAGATTTTTGAATGTATCTACTAACACATTCAGTTGTATAAGGATTTTGTAATGAAGCAGTCAATATTCCTCTTGAAGTTTTAAGAGGTGGTTTAGATAATTTAAAATTAGCTTTTATCGGAAAATAGGAATCAAAACCTGATGAATTGTGAGCTATTAAAGTTACTCTCGAATAATTAAATTTTCCAAGAGTTTTAAAAAATTGATGGATCGGACATACGTCCTCTGGGTTTCCCCCGATCGGACATTCATCATCCTCAGTTCTCGTAAATATTTTCACACAATTTTGAAGTTTATTAAATTCTAATTCAGTTAAATTATTATACTCATTAATCTGTTTTTTAAGATTTTTAATTTCATCTTCTTCTTTTGATCGTTTAATTTTAATCATATCACTTAACAAACGTGTTTCTAATTCTTTCAATCTTTGTTTCGGTAAACAACATATAAATTTATTAAAATTAATAGCTCCTACAGCATAAGGAATAGGATGAGCTGTTGAACAGTTAGGATCAGGAAAAGTCTCGAGATCCCAAATATATGTTGAACTATAGTCAATTTTTTTGTTTGTTATGATTTTATATGGACGCGTTGTTAGATTTTCATCAGTAACTGTTTTATATATGGGTTTGAAATTATTTTCAATTTCTCTAATAGCTTTTAATTTATGAGATTTATCAATTAAACAATAGTGACCAATTGTTGAACCATCGTGAAAATAATTGTAATAAACATAATTATGAAACGCTTCAATTCCTCTAGGATTTAAATGACGATTGGCAGGACTATAATATTGAACACATTCTCCAAAATTTTTATTGAATTGAGAAAATTTGCAGTTTGACATTACTCCTGTTCTAGATGTGGCTTTCTCTTTATAAAAAAAATTATTAAACATTTCTTTCATCATTTCTCCTTGTTCTTCATTAAAACCTCGTAAAACATTATAACATTGAATAAAACAAAAATCTTCAGAAGGAATATAACAATATTCACCGAAATATTCTTTGATTCTATATTTCATATTAATCCCTGCCCCTCTATGCGATCTTTGTACTAACTTCATTCCAAAATCTTCATATTTAATATTACCTGTAAAAATCAATTCGTCAGCATCGGATTTCTCATCCAGATTCGAAAACCATGTTTCAAATGAATTTTTATTATAGAAGGTTACGTAAAAATTTTGAATCATATTTTCCTGATCTTTAACAACTTTTCCAAGTAAATTAATAATTTTACCATTTGCTAAAAGTTTCCGCATATCATTTACTACATTAATAAAAGATACATTTTCATATTTAATTTCATTTGGATTAAATAAATTACATAAATCATCACCAAGTTCATCCTTAATTCTATCATCAAAAAAGATATCACTAATAGGAGTTTCTAATATTTCTTTTGTTCCACTTTTCTGTTTTTTAATATTACGTCTAATACTACGCCTAGTACGTTTCTGTTTTTTAATACGTTTACTACGTTTGCTATGTTTAATTTGTGCATCAAACTCAGCAGTTTGTTTCTTGATTAATTCATCAATCCTAGACGTTTGTCCGAGAGACATTTCACGATTCATATTTTTTAAAAGAAAAAATGAATTTTTACATAGAACCTCGGTTCCGTTTTTACATATACACAGGAATATGTAATTGATGTAATGTTTCTAATTCATGTGTTGTTAAATGTTCTTTCTTAACCAACCACCATAAATTATTATACGCCAAAAATACTCGGAAACTTCTTAAACAAATTGAAAAGTCTTTTGTTTTAACACACGGTTTAATACCATGTTTTGTTTTATAATCTGTAACGAGCGCTACGTATTTATGATGATAATAAAATCTAACTTCTTTCTTCGAATTTACAGGATTTGTAGGATGACGATAATCTTTTAAAACTGGTACATGTTCTAGCTTGTAAGCATCCAACATAATTTTTTTTATTTTTATTAACAAAAAATTTATAAGAAAAAATTATTCGGTCACTCCGTTCGATCACTCCCCAAAAATATTTTCTATCGACTTTCAGTCGGGGCGAAGCTTAGTCAGAGAACAAATCTTCTATAACTCTATCATGAATTTTTTTATCAATATTAATTGTAATGAAGCCATAATCTTTTGACCAAGCATTGTTACACGATTGTTTAAATTCATCTTTATTTCTTACACATAAATCTCTTAACAAATCACTTAAGTTTCTTGCATTTATTTCAAATAGTATAAATATATTTGCATTCTTTCTAATAACACTTCCGTCTAATGAATACATACTTTGTGTTAAATAAAATACACTACAGTTATTATGTCTACCTCTTGTGAAATAATTTCTCTGAACTGACTGATTTCTATCATTAACACAATCATCAAAAATTACACAATGTTTCATTGTTTTATCTAGTTTACTAGGATCTTGCATATTACCACTATCATCTATTAATTGTATTTTTATATGCTTATTTTTATTGGATTCTACTAACTGATTATTTTTTGCTGCTTCTTCACACCACGAACTTATTTCTTCTTCATCTTCAGATTTTTCATATTCTTTGAATAATGAAGCAATTGCTGTTTTTTAAGATTATTTTCAAATCCATATTTTAAAAATTGATAGACGGGTTGTTCTGCTGTTGTTGTATAAATTATAAGATTGTTATAATCCAAAAAATTTGGAGTCGTTAAAATTTTAAATAATAGATACGTTTTTCCACATCCTGATCTTCCACAAATAACTGGCAAAACTTTATTAGATAAATTTGGATGATTAAATTTGAGTTTTTTTTTAATTTAATGGGGGTACTTCACTCATTTTTTAATAAAAAATTTTATTTTTATTTTAAAAGAAGAAGAAGAAAATTAAACTTCTCTAGCTTCGCGTGGGAGTTTATACCTCTTGAACGGGAGTTTATACCTCCCGAACCAAAAGATCTATCATAATCTCTTCACCTCCAAAATTTATTTCTTGTCCTTTCTCATCAGTGATGATTCTAATGTTAATGTTGTTAATAGTTTTTCTTGTAATAGGGAAATATATTAATGTTTGTGGAATTACATTTAGTACATTGTTGTACCAATGGGTACAGTAAAAGCTGGAAAACTGAATATTAAATTTGACAATTTACCATTTATATATCCTTCTTCAATAATGTCACAATGTACAACAATTGAATTTATTTCAGTTATTTTTGGAATCTTCTCACCTAAATGATGACCTTGACTATAGGTTTGTTTATTAAATCCTAATAGCTTTTACAATGATCTATCATGATTAAAATCAACTTGATGATTTTCGTCTAAAGTAAGAGAAAATTTATTAACTGCCGGTTCAACTGCAAAATGTAACTGTTTCTTATCTTTAAATGGTATACCTAAATATCTCTTAATTTCATTTGATATTGATTCAACTTCGTAAGAACCAGGAAGAAAAGTTAGTATTTTCCATGTTTTGCCTTTATCAGTAGAATATCTAAATTGATCATTCACATCTTTGATAACGTTTTGAATAGTGTTAAATGTGGAGAAAATAGTCAATGCAATTTGATAATTTTTATTTTGTTCCAAATGTAGAATGGGTTCTAAATTACAAGTGTGTGATGAAGTAGTTGTTATAATTTTTAACGTCGTACTAAATTTTGATGAACCCAAAATCTCTGTTAGATTTTCTAAATGATTATTAATTTTGTCTAAATCTGCTGAACACATTTTTTAGTTAAAAATTTGAATAAATATCTTTTATAAAAAATTAAAAACAACAACATATTTCAGCTACGGGCGAAGCCCTAGAACCGTCGGTTCGTTATACTTTTATAATCCTCTTCATTTAGAATCTTCTTTTCTAACAGTCTTTTCAATATAGCATGAATTTCATTGAAACTAGAATTATGTCCTTCTTTTATTGCCGATATTAAAATATTTAATCTATTTAGTAATTCTTGTGGATCATCTGGTAAAAATACAGTTGTTTCTGTTTTAAAACCTTTTCCTACTTTAACTCCCGATGATAATAAATTTTCTAATTGTTTATAACGTCTTAGAGATTTTACTGCACCAACTCTATCTAACATAGCTTTATATTTTATGAGATCTTCTACAGCATAAATATTTAAATCTGCTCCTCTTAAAAGATCAACAAAATTTCTATCTAAATTAAAAGGATATTTATCTGGTGAAAAAATTAAACCTCGAAAAGGTTGTGGAAATATTTCTTTTTGTCCGAGATAAAATCTAGGTATTGTTTTTCCATCTATAAATGAAATAGAATGTTCAAATTGCATAGATTTTGGTAATTTCTTATTAATGTTTGATTCTAGTAATCCATAGTCATCTTATATAGTTTTGTGTTCTGGATCTGTTATATCAATTTGTTTATCATTATTTGTAAGTTCTATTTCAAGAGTTTTAAATGGTTCCATAGTTTTTTCAAAATCAGTTTTTACTTGCTCGGTTTGCTGCATTTTTTCAAACATATCAGATTGAATACCAGCTTTTATCATTCTATGTTGAAGATGATTTTCTTTCATAATATTTCTTTGTTTTATTAACTCGTCTAATTGTTTAATTCTTTTTTGTTTATCAGCTTTAATTTTATCCATTTTTAAAATATAATATTTGAATTTTGTGGTAACATTGGAATACAGCAAAAACATTTTACAGAACAAATTATTTTTTTATTGCTTTGTTGTCTGACATCTTTTCGTTTAAAGTTTTCTCGTTTTAAGTTTTGTTTAATAAAGTTTTGCTTAAATTTTCGCTTGAAGATTTTAGCTCTTCTAAAAAAATATTATCATTTTCTTCATTAGAAATTTTACCATCACTAGAAATTTTGCCATCCTGTTTATTCTTATCATCAACTTTTTCGGTCTTTAAATGAAATGATATTTGATTTACTTCATTAGCTATTTGATCAAATTTTTCAATCTCATCTAACGTAATAACATTATCATCACATACTCTTTGAAAGTAATAATGCAATTTGTCATAAACTTCTTTAATATGTAAATGCTTAGTTTTTAATGATTTTCGTTTCTTAGTTATTAAAGATTTATCTAACATTGTAACAAGTGAAGTTGCAAAAACACCCGTACCTGTTAAAGCTGTAGCAACTACTGGAATTACTAAAACACCTGAAGATATAACAATTGTTAAAGCACCTAAACTTATTGTTAAGAATATGCCAATTCCTTGTGTTACATTCTTAACTTTAGACCATCTCTTTCTTAATTTTTTATAATGCTCTAATCTTAATAATAATTGAGATTCCTTATCTTTCATATAGCATACTCTGTCTTTATGTTTTTCTTTATTCATCTTTTCGATGATTATCTTTTCAATGTTCATTAAAGTAGAACTACGTTCATACGATAACGAAGGATATATTCTTGCGGTTTCTTCCACTTTTATTCCTTCCATTTCTGAGGCTTCCCCCGTTGAGGTTTCCATTTTTTAAAGAAATATTTTGAATACAATCTTCTGGCATATTTGGACTACGTGATATTTTTTGGTCTACCTAAATTTTCATCTGCCTACATTTTCGGCCTTCGGCTACGTGATATTTTTGGACCACGTGATATTTTTTAGATTACGTGATATTTTAAGACCGCTTAAATTTTCGTCCACGTGATATTTTGAGACCGCCTAAATTTTCGATTACGTGATATTTTGAGACCGCCTAAATTTTTGATTTTTTTTGAAAATTTGTCACTACCTAAATTTTCGCCCTTCGGCCACGTGAAATTTGAAGTCTACCTAAATTTTTGAAATTTTGAAAAAACCCGCAAAAGTGTGACATCGGGCGCAAGCGAAGCGAAGCGTCGCGCCGGATGTCACACTATATACTACTTATATCCTTTAAAATTGAAGGGCCCTACGCAATCTAAAAAGACCCCGTACTCAATCTTTAAGGGTCCCGTTCTCAATCTTGTAAGCCCCTTCACAATCTCAAATGTCCATTCATATCTAAAGAGTCCTTCAAAAACTAAAAAGGGTGCCACTCACAATATCAGAAGGGCTGCCTTCACGATCACATGGGCCCGTTCACAATCATTCAAGGTCTTCCTTCACGATCTCAAAATGGCCCCTCACTATTTGAAAGGGCCCCAAATGAAGGGTCGACCCCCTCACAATCTTATAAGGCCCCTTCGAACTATAAAAAGGAACCCTCCACAATCTTAATGGGTATGCTTTCACAATCTTTGAACGGCCCTTTCGCACTCTCAAAAGGGTCCCTTCGCAATCTAAATTATCTGTTCCTTGGTAAAACATTTTTTCAGTACTTAGCTTAGTCTGATTAAAAACTGCAATTGTTATTAAATTTTCATCCGCAACACAAACACTGTTAATGGTGAGAAAAATATGCTAAAACAAATTAGAGTAACTAATAACCTATGCCAACAATTAAGTCATGAAACAAGATACAGGAAATCAAATGAAATATCAATTGAAATTCATAGCTGGTATTTCCAATTATCTTTATTGTCATACATTTTTGTCACATTATCAAATATGATTTGTAATGCAGCTTTACATCGATTCGTATTACTTTAATATCTCCGAAAAATGTCTCATTATCTTCGAAACTTTCAAAATATCTCCGTGGACATGCTACATGTCTCCGGAGTGGCAACACTGAGGTACGCTATACTCAGGGATTAGGGCGAGTTAGCACTTCATCGAGTAAGTAATTCAGAACGCTTTCATGATTTCTTCAAGATTTAATAAAAACCCATCTTGACACCTATAAATGCAAAAATTGCTACAAATTGTACAAGCTTGATAAGTCACAATAGCATTGACTAGTATAAAACATACTTAAAGACAATACTGATGTCTACCAATGAAATTCAAATATGTTGATGAAATAATAATTTTGAAAAAGTAGCGGACTTCTTGTATATTCATGACATGTAAAAACAGCAACGCTGGAACAAATATAGAACAAATATGAATGTGATTAATCTGAAAAGTGAAAGTAGCAATGAAGTTTAGAGAGAGATTTCATCATTGGCAATGTCAGTAGTTTCTTAGCAGTCAGTAACAACTGATAGTCGATGAAGAAATTCTAGTACAGCTGAAGACATGAACTGGCGTAGAAGATGACGGTCAACGGATAACCATTCAATACTGACAGGTCATTGATTAGCAGATTCTTACTGGTAATCAATCAGCTCCCGAAATATCAATTTTGGCAAGTGTTTGAGACAACTGATTAGCACCCTCCACGGATTCTAAAGATAAAAAATGATGCAATCAATTCAATGAGAAGACATCACACATCATGGCTGTACTTAGGTAAGTACAAATATATTCATCAAAGATACCATCAGGATGGCTATCACTTGATGATCAGAATTTATGAAAATTTTGGGTAGGTAATGGATTATTATTTATGATTGAAAAATCACTTGGATTTTGCAAGCTGAATCAAATGGCTTATTAATATGTTGTTACTTAGATGACATTCTCTGTTTTCTCTCATAATGTTATTTTCCGTCGTAAAAATGAGAAAAACAGAAGCATAATTAGGTAGGAAGTTTTATCATGTATGAGAAAAAGAATGCGGATTTTGAAAACGTAAAAGACTGAAAAGATCAAAAAAGAATTGCACGCATGAAGCCAAAGCTTGCACATATGATATTGTTCAATACGATTTTTCTGCTTGAATTGACCATACGAATTTTTTCGACTGAATTTTGATGCTGAAAATCATCACTGCACTATTGTGTAAAATGCAGTTCGTAATATGCGTTTCTAGGGAAATGCTACTGTCTATTTTTTGTTGCTTTTCCAGTTTTCATCAAAACAGAATACATAAATATTCATTTCAAATGTGAATTTGTTGGGCCAAACTTCAATACAAAATTTTGTGCTTCTATAGGCTCCACGTGTCCAAGCATCAATGGCAGGAAAGTTATTCCATTTCTATGGACACAGTCTATTGGGATAGCGTCACAAACTCAACCAATGTTCTGTCATTGTCCTGAACTGATGTAGTAGTTATCCCATTTTATCCAATTTTGTACGACAATGCGAAGAAAAACGCACGCTTTTTATTAACTATGTATTCAATTAAGAACTGCTATGATACCTAGGACTGGATATGAATATCATCAAACATATCAGATATCTAGTCACACTCGTACATCAGCCTATTAATAATGTGCCTAACCTAATATCAGAAAACATAAAAATGACATAAATTCATGGAAAATGTACAAGCAAAAAGTTCACTTGTCGAGCATGATTGTGCAATTATGAAAATGTCCATTAAAGTGAACCTCCGGAAAAGAGGGAAGTTCACTACTGAATGGATAATTGTGTTCACTTCTATTAGAGAGCCCTTGGATAGTGTGGCCATTGTTGACAACACACTCATCACCCGAGCTTTATTCGACACCTTTTGAACGCTTGTAAAGGACGCGGAGGAAGAGGATTCTAGCTGCAACGAAGTTGCCATATTTTCCAACTCCTCATCGCTACAGCCTACGAAAATAACGATCCACGCTACGAGGATTTTTATGACCACTTATACTACTGATTTCGACATTGGAATAACCATGTTCTTTCAATGCAGTTATCATTGTCACTCGTATACAGTGATTGGTATATTTTCTTGACAAGTCGCTTTTTTGTGAAAGATTTGATATCAAGTTATCGATCGAATGCTTTCAAGTGATTATTTTGACAAAACCAATTATTTCGACGATCAGCTTGTGTAACAGATGGCTTTGGAAATAGAAACGGCGATTCAGATATAATATCCATATATAATTTTCATGCAACTAATGGCATCCTTCCGGCTTCTCTTACTATTCATACATTCGGTAAGTTTTTATGTCATCAATTTCTTTGGTACGCAACGAAGCCTTTTCATTCTTTGACAGTAATTCATGTTGAATTGTTAAAAACCTTTTCCCTGTAGAACTATTTTCTTTATTGAAACTATCTTTTGCTAAATGTGGCAACGTTTCTCGTCCACGCAAACCAAAATAATATTAACAAATTAGAAATGACTTCTTCCTAAAGTTTAGACGGTGAAGTGCGGTCAAAATGCTTTCGAATTTTTTCCATATCTGCCTTTTGAACTACAGGGTAAGCTTCTGTTAAAGTCTGTCAAGATTTCTTGAATTTAGCATTCGGTTGGATTGACAGAAGGATCTGTCTTCAATAATTATTCACGTTTGGACGATTGATTTGAAAGTATCTATGAATAGCGGCTCTTATGCAAAGCAGACTTTTAGGTGAATACAAAAACCAACATTTGGCCGAATTTTTGATTATTCCGAGTATTGGAGAAGGTATGTTATCGATGTCACTTGAAAGATTTTCCTCTATTAGAAATGTCTTGAATCTTGAAATAAACATGTTCATTTGCTTTATGAATGACTTTGGAGTATATTCTTTTTCTAATTCCTCCAGATGTTGCAAGATATCTGCGCTTGTTTGCTATGACGACTGTTCTTCGTTGAGATATTGCAAAAATCCTTCACTTAACTGTGTTGAAAATCTTTCATTAGATTGCTCAGTTATCCAATTCAAGATTTCGGTGTCAAGATTTGACACCATTCTATTAGGGATGTTTGTAAAGTCAAGACAGCTTCTAACAGAGCTAACCTCATTAACGACGACATCATTGAATACGAATGATTTGAAATGTAATGACAAATGTGATATACTTTTGACATATACATCTATGGCAGCTTTCATCATCACTATGATAAAATTTGAAAATGTCTAGGGCCTACTATCATTACACGCCCTCATTCTGTGCGCATTCTTGTACAGGGCAATTCCACGTAAGAGTTAGCACCTAGAGTAAAAAATGAAATTGATTCTCTAGATTTTTTGACTATACGATCTTACATGTGATACATAGTAGTTTCATAACTTATTGTCAGTTTCCGCTTCTTCGTTTTTTTAAATCGTGTATAAGCGTATTAAAATAATCTTGATTTTTTTGAAAAAATATGCAAAATTCATCGATATATTACGTAATTTTTTTGGAGGACTTTTTGTAGAAGTATTTTCAATTTTTTTCGCTCTAATTATACATTTTGGCATGCTTAATAAATTCCTTTTTGAGTTGAGTCACTATCTTTAGATGTTATCATCTTGTTAGTGCACAGTTTCATCGTTATAAACGATTTACGACCGTTACCAAAATGAACTATATTTCTATGCCCTACTTCAGCAATTTCAGTAGATGTAATCATGCTTATATATTCCAAACAATGGACATGTAGTAACATTGTGATAGTGTTGTAATTGTGATGGTGAAGCATGAAAACTTGCATCAAAATCGTTTACGACCGCTACCATCTGCAGACGTGGAAAAAAGTTTATGATAATCTTACCAGAAAGCTGATTTTTGACATAATTTTGCTATGGAAAGATTTTGAGCTAGTTTCACAAATTGATTCATTATCAAACATGCATGACATCAAATTTAGATAGTATCTGAGCTGTCTAAAAAAATTCGCTCACTCATGAAGTCGATTTTTCATTTTTTAGTAGGCCTATAATATATGCAAAAATGCCGATTTTTTAACATTTTCTTTCTGTCAATAGATTTCCATTATATCTTATTATTGAGGTTAATTACCAGGGTTGGCCGGTAAAAACCACCCTGGTTTTTACCACCTGTTAAAAACCGGCAAAAACTTGGTAAAAACCACCAGCTTTTGTCACCATTTTTCGGCTAAAACTGGCAAAAACTATTTTTCCAGCATTACTACTTAAGTTTTTTGGGTACATACAATATAAGGGATCATCGTCACTCCTTACTTTATTGATGAACGTTAGTCGCAATAAGCTCACTTTACTTTTCATCATTCGATAAACATTTAGGCCTGTATTTTCACAATTCAAACCTATCAATATCGCATTTCAATCAAGAAATATGTTCCAAGTATAGGTGTAAGAATATGAATTATTATAAAAAATGTTGTTATAAAGCTGCTGTACATTCTTCTAAGCGTGCACGTGTTTTGTTGCTCTATAACTTTCATTCATTGTAAGATGCAACTGATGCCCATACTGGAAGGAAATCACTCGGCTCTATATAAAAGATCGGAAACAGGCATTCGATGAAGCTAGAAGGGGAGGAAAATGTAGAAATCTGGTATCGGATTTCTAAGATTAACCTCTCTGCTGATCTCATAGAATAGCTTGTCTTCTAAATCTGTGGCGAAAGTCCCATACCTATTGTGATTACACGAATATTACTATGAAATTTATCCTACACTCCCAGAAGGACTAGATTAAAAATTTTGCCCTTCAACATTTTTCATGTCATGGTAATGTACCCTCACATATTTAGAGGATAAGGTTATGTTAAATGAATTTAAAACCGAGAGTAAAGTTTTGATTTGAGCTCACAATTTGGAAATTTCAAGAACTTTAAACAAACTTGCATATCACAATAATGTCAAAATTGTTTGTCGCTCTCAGATTCTATTAACAAGATCAATTTTAAAGCTTACTGGACATGTTCTTTTGTTGAGATTATAACTGAAGCTGTTCAGACATACATTATACCTCACTTTATCAAGATTGCTGGTGCGAACTATGTTATTTAATTATTATTTGTTTTTACAAATCATGATTTCCTGCTACAGTCACAAGCATTAGTATATTTAGTATATTTCTAAAAAAAAGTGGAAATGCATTCTACGTGGCTGTTGCACATTGCTTGATTTGGGAGGTGAGATTTTCCGGTGCAGAGACTTTTTGATAGAATGTTTTCTCTGCGTTCATGAGATATTGGTTCGAATCTAGATCTGATGAAACCTAAGCTACTATTAAAATACACTCTATATTCTTGGTGAACACTCAACACAGAATAATGACAGTGGGATTATTGAAACTCGTCCACATGAAGAAAGTGGTTTGTTTAATTTAGTTCTATGTATAAACTAGTTATATTAATATATTCATTCTCATTTTTAGAGCCAAAATGGTGCTGAAGTATACATTTGTTCTTAAATCACAGAAAAGGGCGGAGCAATCGTAAAGAAAGACAACATCGTTTGTCGTTCGTTATAAAAACATATCATGTGGATCCATCACAGAATGAATGTCATGTTTTGGATGATAAGAGTTGCAAACTGGAAACCCGCATGCACCGTAATACTTAAACCCCAACTTGCTGTCGATCATTTCGTGAGAAAATAGACTGATTTTCGGAATTTTAGTTTTAGCCGTTTTTTACCAGTTTTTGCCGGTTTTTACCACTTAGTGGCAAAAACCAGTTTTAACCGGCAAAAAGCCAACCCTGTTAATTACGCAAAAGTTTGCTTAAATTCGACAAATAGAAACGCTTGTATTGCTACAAATGCTTGTTTATTATTTCCAGAGATGAACGTCAGTATTTTGTAGGGTAACCTTTGTTCTCCAGAACTCTTTGGATTCTTCTGGGCATTGATTCGACAAGTCCGTCACATTCTTGCAGGGAAACTGCCATCCATGACAGTTTGATGTTACGAATAAGTTCGTGAATGTTAGAATGCTTTTGAGCATTGACTTTCACTTTCATGCTTTGCCATAGGTTTCAATGGGGTTGAGGTCTGAACTGTTACCAGGCCAATCGAGGACCTCAACCCCTTTGTCCTCAAACCACTTACGAGTTTCATCATCCTCTCATCAGACTCGATGAGAGAATTGCTGATGACGAGGGTGATGATGACGTAGTTGAATCAATAGCATGTCTATGATTTGTCAAGAAGTAAGAGAGGTAGCATAGCGTTCATATAATAGCATCTGCCTGCATCGGATTGTCCTCAACGAGGTGTAACAACAGCAACTGAATATGCCGCTTTCAAGAGCTGAAATGCAGCGACGGGTTGAGGACAAGGAAATCTTTTGAAGACGAAGGAGAAAGAAAGGAGCAGGATAAGAAGAACAAAGGAAACAAGAGAAAGTAAAGCTAAGACTAACAAGCAAGCATTGATGAGAATGAAAAAAATGAAGGAGAGGCGAAGAAGAGATGATGCCCAATTGGATGATTCATACAGCCGTAAATCGTCGAAATCTCGAGCAGTAAATAAAGCTATCGCACATTTACCTACAGACTCCCTCAGATGTAAAGCAGTTATCAACGAGCTTGTGAAGAAATTTAATATTTCATTCTGCGACGATCAACCTGTACATCGAGAGAAAATTCCCGAGTTCGTGAAACAAAAAGTGTGCGATTTCTATGAGAGAGAAGATATATCCAGAATGAGCCCGGGACGGAAAGATTTTGTTGCAATCAAAGAAAACGGAGAAACACTTCAAAAACAAAAAAAGTTCCTTGTCAGCAGTGTTAAGGAAACATATTTCATCTACAAGAGTGAAAATCTAGACGACAATGTTGGAAAGTCTCTTTTTTATAAACTGCGACCTCGCCACATTCAACTATCTACGAATACTCCTCACAATGTTTGCTGCTGTGTTATACACGAAAATTTCTTTTCTTTGATAAGTTCTCTTCGTGACAATGGTTACCAAATTCCGATATATGACATTCAGTGGGTAGAAAACAAAATAATTTGTGATGAAAAAAAAGTGATTTGTGCTTCGATGGCCAGTGTGAATTGTGCTCAACCGGCGATATGTTCCTCTCCAGGAATCCGATTCCCTCACATGATGATGCTACATGCAGTTACAAACGCTGGATACGTTGTCACAACGAAAAGTTACAAAATATTCTTGTCAGAACGACGACCTCTGAGATGTATAGCTCTTTAAAATCTTCCCCACCATCCTTTATCGAGCATCATTTTACGAAAAGGCGTCATCATGAACAATATTTGTCAGACAAGTTGAATTCGTCGCCAAAAGATGTCTTATTTCATTCCGATTATTCAGAAAATTATACGTGTCAATATCAAGATGAAGTTATGTCGGCCCACTGGAACCAAAGTCTAGTGTCTCTATTCACAGTGTGTATATACCGCGGCTTGCATAACTGGTCAGATGGACCTGCTTCTCAATGTAAAAACAGATTCATGTATGATTTCTGCAAATACAGCAGACATAAATTTTCACTGAAATCTGTGAGATGAAATTTTTTCGCTACCTCACATGGTAAAGGAAGTGTTGATGACGTTGGTGGAGTGTCAGAACGGTGCGTATGGAATGCTGTAAAAATCTCGAACTGCTATTGTTAAATGTGCTAGTGAATTTGCTGATGTTGCCAAAAAATATCTTGATAATATCAATGTTCATCTGATTAACGACATAGATGAAAGGTTCAAAAATCTACAATGGACATTTATTGATGCACCAATGATTCCTTCCATCAATAAAACACACTGCTGGCTCATAGCGGAAAACACTAACTTTGAGTTCCGATTGAGTAAGGAATTCAATTAACTTTCTTCATCTGATGAATCTGTAGCTGGTCAAGAACGTGAAAGCGTAGAATCTGATGACTCGAATGCTTTATCTACATCTGATTGGATCTGTGCTGAATTTGATGGAGCTTGGTATCCTGGCATGATTCGTGAAATTTGCCAAAACAACATCAATGTTGACTTCATGCAAAGGATTGCTATCAATAGCTTCGACTGGCCTTCGACATCTGATATCCTAACACTAACAAGTGATTCTATTATTTGCTCAATATCTCAGCCCGTAATTGCTGCTTCAACAAGCTCAAGAGTGCAGTATGCTTTATGCCAATCGGATTTCCATAAAGTTACCGATTTGTTCGAAAAACTTTTTAGTTGAGTTCTCATACATGTACATGTACGACTTAGGGCTATGTTAAGTACATGAATATCATTTATCGCACAATTTTATACCCCCAGAGAGATTTATTCAATGTTCAGTTTGATTTTAATCAGATGATAAGTAATTTGATATATATTTGTCCATTGAACTTTCACGTTTACGACCATTACCAAATCAAGCGTTTACGACCGTTACCATCGTTTTGACATATTTCTCATCGGCAACGTAAGTTTTTATGAAAAGAGCATTAGAAAACGTAGCTAGGGGAAAACAAAGTACTGATCTATAAGTTTGGAGAGGTTATTTCCAGTAAAAGCCAGGATATCCTTGATGCCGCAACAGTACTTTTTCACATGCTAATTTTGATCTACGACCGTTACCGCCCGAAATATCAATATTGAGAAAAAATTATATAACCTTTGTCGATAATGTGATTATATAATGAATCTACACCACTCAGAAGTTGAGAGACTGTTGTATAAAATTTGCAGTATTCTTTCATACATGTTAAATATTGGTTAACCCATGTACAGCCGACAAATTTTGCTTACATATAAGGCCAACCGGGTCAAAAATGACCCGAATTGAAATTTCAATGCTATTTAGTGATTTTTATCAAAGAGAAACACATAAATGTTGTTATGTCATTCTTGTAATATATTTAGCATTATTTTGAATTTAAATTATCCTATGGAATCAGCTTATATTTTATATATTCATTACTTGAAAGTAGATGTATATAGTAAATAAATAGGTATGCAGGCCCAAATGGCGACATTTCTAAGTATTTTTGATCGTTCATTCTGTGTAGCCTCCTAAATTTTAGATCAAGTTTTATTTATCTTATAATTGAGAGTAATCGTTTTATTCTGGTGATCAATCTTTGATTTTTTGTTATTGAAAAAAAACAAAATTTCTACGAAATTTCAATTTTCATACTATTTGAGAATCATAAGCATTTATCACAAACAACTTGTTTTGTCGAATGACTTTTGCAAATGGTTTTGCTACACAGTTCACATTTAGATTGATGTTTGTTATCGCATGACGGAGGACATATGTAGCACCGTCTCCTTCTCCCTGAGCTGCTTGACGTTTGAGTCGTTTGGAGTCGTGATGAAGGTGATTGCTGAACGAAATGAAGAATATCTTTTGAGATCGTTGGTATGTTATGAGAAATTGTCGGAGAAACTTGGGAAATTTCCATCAGTTGTTCGCCTAGTTTCATCAGAAAATATCGCCGTTGCCTGTTTTTGTTGCCAGTGGTTGGGTGAGCTGACTGATGTATGACAAAAGCTGCGACACATCCAACATCCATAATTGTATAGAACAAACCGTCGGCCATCTTCGCGTACCTTTACGTACAGTTGTCCATGAAACCATCTTGTCAAGTACGTCGACTCCGCCTTTATATTTGTTATAATCTAATACTATTTCAGGTTTGCTTTCATCGGAAGAATCATCACACTTTCCATCGAAGTGCATTGTTGAAAGAAGAGTACGTTCCTGCCTTTGTTAGGAACGTTCAAAACAATGGTTGCATTTTGACGATATCCAAACATGCTAGAGTATTGTTCTCTTGATTTGTGAAGAAATTCTGATAGGATTTCTTTTTATTGCTTCTCATAATTCCTAAGTACAATAATCGTTGCTCACACAATTTGCCTGCAAGGTCAAGAGACGTAAAAAGTTATCGGCGCATACATTTCGTCCACTGTTCTCTAAATTTGACACTGAATCCAAAACTATGCGTGTACTTTGACCAACTTCTCGAGGCTGATTCGGCTGCCTCCCCAAATACACTTGTACATTGAAAGGATACCATGTAATAGCAGTAGTATATCGTGTGACATCCGGCGCGACGCTTTGCTTCGCTTCGCTTGCGCCGGATGTCACACTTTTGCGGGTTTTTTCAAAAAATCAAAATTTCAAAAATTTAGGTAGACTTCAAATTTCACGTGGCCGAAGGCCGAAGGGGGGAAAATTTAGGTAGTGACAAATTTTCAAAAAACAAAATTTCAAAAATTTAGCCGGTCTCAAAATATCACGTAATCTCAAATTTGAGAATTACAATTTTCTCGCTTAAATCATGACCGTTCCAGGACACCGAAAATCAGAAAAGTTAAGAATCTCAAATTTGAGAATTACAATTTTTACCTTGAAAATCATGACCGTTCCAGGACACCGAAAATCATAAAAGTTGAGAATTTCAAATTCATGAATTTTATCCATCTTTCAGGTTTTTAAAATATATCATGTGACTAATAATATTTCTTTAAGAATGTAACACAATCTCTCACAATGCCTGTTATTGTTACTGCTTTGCACTCAGATGATCACTCAATTGTAGAGAACATCTGCTTCTCGCATTTATGAATAAAAGTCATTTCAGTGTAAAGAGCTGTGACCTCCAACTCAAACATTTGAAAGGAAACAATGTATGAAAGAACAAACAGCTGCTACACCCACTTAGTCATTTGTAAGACGTGGAATATAATTGCAGCATGTAGGAAGTAAGACTTCATTTACAATTCCATTAATCATAACTAGTGACTGTTTTCTTTCTTCATTGCAAAATGCCAAAACGTACTGCCGCGGAAGCTTTTTCGTTTTACATGCCGATTTTACTAAACTTAATTAAAGAAGAGCACAAGGAAACTGCGAATAAATACTTTGAAGAGTGGAAGTTAGAAATTCAATCGAGAAAGAAGAACAAATTGGACTCTCAAAAACAAGTGGAGGATATTACAGTAAAAATAGAACAGTATCTGACCACTACTACAATTCCTCAGTTCAATGTTACAAAAGAACATTTCATTACCATCGAAGATAGTGCTACTATGATTTCAAAACTGATTGCAAGTGATAAAGTGCACCATGGGTCGTTGCTGAGAAGTGCTGCTTATCAAGGTTATGGATTTAAAAGAATTCTGGAATTGAGTGACAATAAAAAAAACAGATTTGTGGCAAACTTGGAACTATTTAGAATTTCCTATAACGTAAGTTATTGTTATTTCTTGATGAACTTATCAGATCAAATTCTACCACACGTATTATTTTTAAATTCATCAATGCCCATTAGTTTTGTTAGAAAACATTTTAAAGAAATCAAAATTTATATAGAAAAATTGAATCAACCGACAACTATAGAAGAAATGAGGTTTGGTTTCCAAGATGAATGAACATTAACTGTGTTGTTTCACTTTTTAAGATATGTGCAATGTACATACATATTTGATGTATACATATTTATGAAGACTTCTTTATAAGTAGTAAAACATTTTGGATTATTTTGAAATGTAATTCTATTTTCTTTTGTTCTCCAGTCTCATGGTAGAAGACTGACATTGTATAGATCTATATTTCAGTATGTAACATAATCTTTGGTATTTAAGAATGATTCATGGAACTTAGTAGTATTGCATTTTGGATTATTTTGAAATGTGATTCTATTTTCTTTTGTTCTCCAGTCTCATGGTAGAAGACTGACATTGTACAATTGTATGATAAGATTGATTGTTGTATTATTATATTTGATGCAAAATACACTGCCGTTGTTTTTATTTTTCTGTACAAGAAGTAGATATTATTACAGTTATTGGAATTTATTTCATTTAAAATGAATGATGAAAATCCGACAGTTATACTGAGTAATATAGGTGATATATTACCTCAGGTTAATAACATGACTGAGTTCTTAGAAATATACGGCAAACAAACAACTGCGTATTTCTATTTAAATCGAAATTCAGAAGATTGTATTCAAAATATTTCTTTAAAAAATGGAAGAAAAAAATGGAAGAAACCGCAAGAATATATCCTTCGTTGTCATATGAACGTAGTTCTACTTTAATGGACATCGAAAAAATGAACAAAGAAAAACACAAAGATAGAGTTAGGAATATGAAAGATAAGGAATCTCAATTATTACTTAGACTAGAACATTATAAAAAATGAAGAAAGAGATGGACCAAAGTTAAGAATGTAACACAAGGAATTGGCATATTCTTAACAATAAGTTTAGGCGCTCTCACTATTGTTATATCTTCATGTGTTTTATTAATTCCAGTAGTTGCTACAGCTTTAACAGAAACGGGTGTTTTTGCAACTTCACTTGTTACAATGTTAGATAAATCTTTAATAACTAAGAAACGAAAATCATTAAAAACTAAGCATTTACATATTAAAGAAGTCTATGATAAATTGCATTACTACTTTCAAAGAGTATGTGATGATAATGTCATTACGTTAGATGAGATTGAAAAATTTGATCAAATAGCTAATAAAGCTAATAAAACGCCATTTCATTTAAAGTCCGAAAAAGTTGATAAGAATAAACAGGATGGCAAAATTTCTAGTGATGGTGAAATTTCTAATGAAGAAAATGATAATATTTTTTTAGAAGAGCTAAAAACTTTAAGCGAAAATTTAAGCAAAACTTTATTAAACAAAACTTAAAACGAGAAAACTTTAAACGAAAAGATGTCAGACAACAAAGCAATAAAAAAATAATTTGTTCTGTAAAATGTTTTTGCTGTATTCCAATGTTACCACAAAATTCAAATATTATATTTTAAAAAATGGATAAAATTAAAGCTGATAATTTTAAAAGAATAAAACAATTAGAAGAGTTAATAAAACAAAGAAATATTATGAAAGAAAATCATCTTCAACATAGAATGATAAAAGCTGGTATTCAATCTGATATGTTTGAAAAAATGCAGCAAACCGAGCAAGTAAAAACTGATTTTGAAAAAACTATGAAACCATTTAAAACTCTTGAAAAAGAACTTACAAATAATGATAAACAAATTGATATAACAGATCCAGAGCACAAAACTATATTAGATGACTATGGATTACTAGAATCAAACATTAATAAGAAATTACCAAAATCTATGCAATTTGAACATTCTATCTCATTTATAGATGGAAAAACAATACCTAGATTTTATCTCGGACAAAAAGAAATATTTCCACAACCTTTTCGAGGTTTAATTTTTTCACCAGATAAATATCCTTTTAATTTAGATAGAAATTTTGTTGATCTTTTAAGAGGAGCAGATTTAAATAATTATGCTGTAGATGATCTCATAAAATATAAAGCTATGTTAGATAGAGTTGGTGCAGTAAAATCTCTTAGACGTTATAAACAATTAGAAAATTTATTATCAACGGGAGTTAAAGTAGGAAAAGGCTTTAAAACTGAAACAACTGTATTTTTACCAGATGATCCACAAGAATTACTAAATAGATTAAATATTTTAATATCTGCAATAAAAGAAGGACATAATTCTAGTTTCAATGAAATTCATGCTATATTGAAAAGACTGCTGGAAAAGAAGATTCTAAATGAAGAGGATTATAAAAGTATAACCGGACATCTCTGATGTCTTTAAGGGCTTCGCCCGTAGCTGAAATATGTTGTTTCTAATTTTTATCTATGATTTTTATTCATGATTTTTATCTATGATTTTTATCTACGATTTTTATCTATAATATTTATTCAAAATTTTAACTAAAAAATGTGTTCAGCAGATTTAGACAAAATTAATAATCATTTAGAAAATCTAACAGAGATTTTGGGTTCATCAAAATTTAGTACGACGTTAAAAATTATAACAACTACTTCATCACACACTTGTAATTTAGAACCCATTCTACATTTGGAACAAAATAAAAATTATCAAATTGCATTGACTAGTTTCTCTACATTTAACACTATTCAAAACGTTATCAAAGATGTGAATGATCAATTTAGATATTCTACTGATAAAGGCAAAACATGGAAAATATTAACTTTTCTTCCTGGTTCTTACGAAGTTGAATCAATATCAAATGAAATTAAGAGACATTTAGGTATACCATTTAAAGATAAGAAACAATTACATTTTGCAGTTGAACCGGCAGTTAATAAATTTTCTCTTACTTTAGACGAAAATCATCAAGTTGATTTTAATCATGATAGATCATTGTCAAAGCTATTAGGATTTAATAAACAAACCTATAGTCAAGGTTATCATTTAGGTGAGAAGATTCCAAAAATAACTGAAATAAATTCAATTGTTGTACATTGTGACATTATTGAAGAAGGATATATAAATGGTAAATTGTCAAATTTAATATTCAGTTTTCCAGCTTTTACTGTACCCATTGGTTATAACAATGTAAATGTAATTCCACAAACATTAATATATTTTCCTATTACAAGAAAAACTATTAACAACATTGGCATTAGAATCACTGATGAGAAAGGACAAGAAATAAATTTTGGAGGTGAAGAGATTATGATAGATCTTTTGGTTCGGGAGGTATAAACTCCCGTTCGGGAGGTATAAACTCCCACGCGAAGCTAGAGAAGTTTAATTTTCTTCTTCTTATTTAAAAATAAAATAAAATAAAAATAAATTTTTTTATTAAAAAATGAGTGAAGTACCCCCATTAAATAAAAAAAAACTCAAATTTAATCATCATCCAAATTTATCTAATAAAGTTTTGTCAGTTATTTGTGGAAGATCAGGATGTGGAAAAACGTATCTATTATTTAAAATTTTAACGACTCCAAATTTTTTGGATTATAACAATCTTATAATTTATACAACAACAGCAGAACAACCCGTCTATCAATTTTAAAATATGGATTTGAAAATAATCTTACAAAACAGCAATTGCTTCATTATTCAAAGAATATGAAAAATCTGAAGATGAAGAAGAAATAAGTTCGTGGTGTGAAGAAGCAGCAAAAAATAATCAGTTAGTAGAATCTAATAAAAATAAGCATATAAAAATACAATTAATAGATGATAGTGGTAATATGCAAGATCCTAGTAAACTAGATAAAACAATGAAACATTGTGTAATTTTTGATGATTGTGTTAATGATAGAAATCAGTCAGTTCAGAGAAATTATTTCACAAGAGGTAGACATAATAACTGTAGTGTATTTTATTTAACACAAAGTATGTATTCATTAGACGGAAGTGTTATTAGAAAGAATGCAAATATATTTATACTATTTGAAATAAATGCAAGAAACTTAAGTGATTTGTTAAGAGATTTATGTGTAAGAAATAAAGATGAATTTAAACAATCGTGTAACAATGCTTGGTCAAAAGATTATGGATTTATCACAATTAATATTGATAAAAAAATTCATGATGGAGTTATAGAAAATATTTTCGCGGAGTGATCGAATAATTTTTTCTTATAAATTTTTTGTTAATAAAAATAAAAAAAAATTTGTTGAATGCTTATAAGATAGAGCATGTACCAGTTTTAAAAGATTATCGTCATCCTACAAATCCTGTAAATTCGAAGAAAGAAGTTAGATTTTATTATCATCATAAATACGTAGCGCTCGTTACAGATTATAAAACAAAACATGGTATTAAACCGTGTGTTAAAATAAAAGACTTTCTACTTTGTTTAAGAAGTTTCCGAGTATTTTTGGCGTATAATAATTTATGGTGGTTGGTTAAGAAAGAACATTTAACAACACATGAATTAGAAACATTACATCAATTACATATTCCTGTGTATATGTAAAAACGGAACAGAGGTTCTATGTAAAAATTCATTTTTTCTTTTAAAAAATATGAATCGTGAAATGCCTCTCGGACAAACGTCTAGGATTGATGAATTAATCAAGAAACAAACTGCTGAGTTTGATGCGCAAATTAAACATAGTAAACGTATTAAAAAACAGAAACGTACTAGGCGTAGTATTAGACGTAATACTAAAAAACAGAAACGTGGAACAAAAGAAATATTAGAAACTCCTATTAGTGATATCTTTTTTGATGATCGAATTAAGGATGAACTTGGTGATGATTTATGTAATTTATTTAATCCAAATGAAATTAAATATGAAAATGTATCTTTTATTAATGTAGTAAATGATATGCGGAAACTTTTAGCGAATGGTAAAATTATTAATTTACTTGGAAAAGTTGTTAAAAGTCAGGAAAATATAATTCAAAATTTTTACGTAACCTTCTATAATAAAAATTCATTTGAAACATGGTTTTCGAATCTGGATGAGAAATCCGATGCTAACGAATGGATTTTTACAGGTAATATTAAATATGAAGATTTTGGAATGAAGTTAGTACAAAGATCGCATAGAGGGGCAGGGATTAATATGAAATATAGAATCAAAGAATATTTCGGTGAATATTGTTATATTCCTTCTGAAGATTTTTGTTTTATTAAATGTTATAATGTTTTACGAGGTTTTAATGAAGAACAAGGAGAAATGATGAAAGAAATGTTTAATAATTTTTTATATAAAGAGAAAGCCACATCTAGAACAGGAGTAATGTCAAACTGCAAATTTTCTCAATTCAATAAATATTTTGGAGAATGTGTTCAATATTATAGTCCTGCCAATCGTCATTTAAATCCTAGAGGAATTGAAACGTTTCATAATTATGTTTATTACAATTATTTTCACGCAGGTTCAACAATTGGTCACTATTGTTTAATTGATAAATTTCATAAATTAAAAGCTATTAGAGAAATTGAAAATAATTTCAAACCCATATATAAAACAGTTACTGATGAAAATCTAACAACGCGTCCATATAAAATCATAACAAACAAAAAAATTGACTATAGTTCAACATATATTTGGGATCTCGAAACTTTTCCTGATCCTAACTGTTCAACAGCTCATCCTATTCCTTATGCTGTAGGAGCTATTAATTTTAATAAATTTATATGTTGCTTACCGAAACAAAGATTGAAAGAATTAGAAACACGTTTGTTAAGTGATATGATTAAAATTAAACGATCAAAAGATGAAGATGAAATTAAAAATCTTAAAAAACAGATTAATGAGTATAATAATTTAACTGAATTAGAATTTAATAAACTTCAAAATTGTGTGAAAATATTTACGAGAACTGAGGATGATGAATGTCCGATCGGGGGAAACCTAGAGGACGTATGTCCGATCCATCAATTTTTTAAAACTCTTGGAAAATTTAATTATTCGAGAGTAACTTTAATAGCTCACAATTCATCAGGTTTTGATTCCTATTTTCCGATAAAAGCTAATTTTAAATTATCTAAACCGCCTCTTAAAACTTCAAGAGGAAACTTCAAAAGGACTGCTTCATTACAAAATCCTTATACAACTGAATGTGTTAGTAGATACATTCAAAAATCTTTTAGATTTAAAAACAATATGAAAAAAGATTCACCGTCAGGTAAATTAGCACTTCAAACTATTATAATGAAATGTAGTTATCAACATGTAAAAACAAGTCTTTCTAAATGGTGTGAGAATTTTAAAATTCCTACGTATGTGTGTAAATTAAATTATGAAATTGGAGACATAACACATGAAAATTATAAAGAAAAAGAAATTGAATGGAGACCATATTTAGTTAACGATATTCTTTCTTTAGCTTTTTGTATCTACAAATATAATAATGTTATGCGAGATTTAGTTGGTGAAGATATAACTACTAATTTGACATCCTCTGCTTTAACATTTAACGGTTGGATGAAAAGCGTACAAAATAACAATACAAATATTCATTCTCATATAGATTTATGGGCTAGAAATTATATTAGAAAATCTGTTAAAGGTGGAAGAGTTTCAGCAAATATAAGAAAATACATATCGCCATTTTGTAGCATCTTGTTACCAATATTAAAACAGTATTTACCTGGTCGCTGCGCTAGGGGGACTTTGTCGCTTGGAAGTAATTTAATAGATTTAATGAAACAGTATCGAGATTTAGGAGATAAAACTGAAATTTGTAAGAAAATTTCAAATCAACTACTTGAACAAAAAAATGAATTTCTAATGGCTTTTGATGCAACATCTTTATATCCATCAGCTATGTATGATGAAAATTCAGAATATCCTAAAGCTGAATCAGCTAGAAAATTTCGTCAAGAAGAAGAGCGAGAAATAGTATATAAATTTAATACTCAAACATTTAGACCTAAAACTGGAATATTCTCTGTTGTGTTTCAATATCCGAATGATATGTTTTTCCAACCAGTTCCTATAAAAGATAAAGTTAAAAATCAAAATAATAATTCTCATGTGAAAGTAATCAGGTTTAGAAATGATATATGTTATGATGTATTAACTTCTGTAGACATACAAGAAATTGTTAGATGTGGGGGAAAAATCTTACATATTACTGATGGTATAATTTATGAAAAAAATTATCAAGTTTCACCATTTCGAAATTATATTGAAAAACTTTTTAATTTGAGAAAAAGATATAAAGCAGAAGGAAATACTGTAGGCGATGAGTTGATTAAATTATTGATGAATTCGCTATATGGCAAAACTGTGCAAAAAGATATAACCACTAAATATCATTTATGGAATGAGAATACATTGAGAAAAAATTTCACTCAAGAAGTAAAAGATTATGAAAAATTAAATGATGAACAATATTTAGCGAAAGTAGAAATGGAAGATGATGAATTTCTCAAAACTAATATTGTAAAAGATGGGAAGACGTCATTCATGCCATCACACTTAGGTTTTTTTATTCTTTCTCACTCTAGAAGAATCATGAATAACTTTATTTTAGAAATTAATGGTTTCAACGAAAAATACATTCATTATACAGATACTGATTCAATATACATTTCTAATGAGCTATCAATAAATTAGATGCTGCTGGATATGTTGGTGGGGAATTGTGTCAAGGAAAAAATGATTATGGAAATGGTGGAATTATTTTTGCAATGTTTATTGCTCCTAAAATAAAATATTGTATTACTGTAGATGAACAAGGGAGACTTAGTGAAAAGAAAACATTCAAAGGATATTCACAAGATAAAGTAAAAGTAGAAGATTTTATAAAATTATATTCGGGTATAACATTATCGACTACAGTTAATAAACCATGGAAAAGATCTTTAGAAACTGGAATTAGTATTCCTGATAAAAATAATAATACTGAAGAAAAAAAATTTTCTGGTCAAATAAATATTCTTAAACGTCAAGCACCTGATGAAAATGAAATTATGTTACCTTATAACGGAGAAGATATTCAAGACGAAATATTTCAAACAATCGTCTGTGAGAGTAATTTAAGTGATGATGATGACACGTGGGAATAATAATTTTTTTATTACATCTAAAAACTTATTACATCTAAAAATTTTATAACATCTAAAAACTTATTAAATCTAAAAATTTTATTACATATGAAAATATATTTATCGTATATTTTGGTATTTTCTATTAAGTTTTAGCATATAATGTTCTATAATATTAAGTTTTATCATATTAAGTTTTATCATATAACGTTTTATCAAAAGATAATTTAAATTTATTTTCACTAACTATTGATTCTTCATCATCATAAATTGATTCTTCATCATCATCATAAATTACACTTTTTGGTAAAGGATGCCATTCCCTGATAGGATACCATTCTCTTATTCGAATATCTAACTCTAAATTACATTTTTTATCTGATAATAATATAATAGAGAAAAATATTGGTTATTGTCATAGTGAAAAATCCACTTTTTCTCTCCTTCAGAGTTTATTGACCAAGTTATGAGGTTATTTACAATAAAATAATTAAAAAGCCAACGCTTCGTGCCACTGACACTTCGATGGGCCGACTTCTGCAAAACAGCATTTGATGACACGCATTAAATATGGAAGCAACGAAACAGAGTTCAGGTGGCCTACTGCGTAGTTAGAAATTAGGGAGCTCGTATTTGCGGTTAATGGCTGGTGCAAGAGATTTGATCAATCGAGCTTCGGTCAGCCTGCAATCCACTGCGCTATGACTTTTGTCCAAGATATCGATATCGAAGTGAGAGATGGAGATGTCACTGAACTGGTGCACTTTCATACCGTGTTCGTAAAGGGCATTTCTTTTCTTCTTATTGATCAAATCTCTTCTATGCTCATTATAGCGTTTGGTAAACGGACGGTTGGTTTGGCCTATATAAAAATCGTCACATAAATTACATTTCAGCTTATAAACTAAAAACCGGTCCCCACAGGAATAGTTTTGTGGTAAAAGAGAGCAGAGATGACAGGAATTGTGTTTCTTATTAATCCGATTTCTCTTATTAATTACTGTTTCTAGAGTGGGACCAGGTTTGCTGACGATTTTGATAGGAAGATCACACTGTTTAGCGAGTTTATTTAATTTTCTGTTGCAGCTATCACTAACAAAATTTATTGTGCAGGGAACAGATGCTTCGTTAATTTTTTTATTTTTATATTTGGTTTTTCTATTTATGTCTCGATTAGTAAAGCCATTCTGCCTAAATCGGTTGTTAAGGTTCGTCATAGCTTCTTGTTTTTTATTTTCGTCCGAACATCTACTAGCTACATTAGTTTGGCTATTCTTGATGTAGTTCGATTTTACATTATGTGGGACCCAGCTGTGTTTATTGAGAGAAATACCAGAGTGCATTTCTTTGGTGTACCATTTGTATTCTATCTTATTGTTATTTATTCGAATACTAGTATCTAAAAAGTTTAGATAGTCTTCTTTGGGCACTTCTGTGGTGAATTTTATGTCTTCCGAGACAGAGTTAAAAACTTCAATTGCAAAATATTGGTCTTTGATCTCTTTTGGAAAATTTAATAACACCACCATAATCTGAATCACTTTTAGTTTTTATTAAAGATGATAAAATTTTAAATTGATTAGATGTAAATCCTAATTTAAATTTTGTAGACCCGACACATAGTTGTCGAACAGTATCTTCAACTATACCATCATTATTATTTTCAATTGTAAGAAAATGAAATTTAGATAAATTTTGATTATATGTAGTATTAATATCATGTACATCAGTATGAGATATAAATTTTTCTTCACTTAAATTTTTATAATTACTAATATTTTTATAATCTTTCTTACCATTTACACCTTTTTCAGATGTTTCAGAATCATCATCTATATTATTATCATTATTATTAGTTTCTTTAAGATCGGGCAAAGCTCTAGAACCTTCGGTTCGTTTATTATGATTATGATTATGGACATTGTTAATAGTATAAGGTGTTGTCCACATATAAATTTTTTCTTGTTGAGCTAAGCCATTTATGTAAGATTTTAACAAATTAATATTTAAATTTGAATATAATCCTATATACGTATCATCATCATATCTTTGCGGCATTTCTAATGTTTCTTGTTTATAAATTGTATCTCTATAATATACTTGACATAATAATTCTTCGTTATGCTTTTTACTCTCGATATGAATATTATATTGATTTTGTTCATCAACAAATAATCTAATTTTTTCTTTTGAAAAGGATTTTAATTTTTTAACTAATTCTTTAATATTAATATAATTAATAATTTTAGTTTCTATCCAATCAGTATTACTAATCGGCAAAACTGCTCTAATGAATCCATAAACATTATTATGACCTATTATAACCATATTTTCTTTATTTAATTCCACATAAGCTACATCATTATATTTACTTACTATATCCATAAATTTAATAAATGGATCACCTGGAAATAAACAATAATTAGTTTCTATAGAAGGTAAACCTTTAGTCTGTTCTCTAAATATTTCGGCTTGTAATTCAAATAAAATATTAACATCTATACATGGATTTGTAATAGTATTATTATTATTATTATTATCAAAACATTTATTTTCAAATCCCGTTGATCTCGTCGAATAAGAAGAACAGGATGATGCGGGCGAATATAATTTTTTTAAATTTGCTTTATCCATTTTTTTATTTTGATTAGAAAAAATTTTATTTTTTTATTGTTAAAAAATGATGTTACCAAATGTTGGTGGAGGTGCATATATCCCGAATAATCGTGAATCAGAAATAGAAATAGAAAATTATATCATGAAAACTGGAGACGTTTTATCTGGTCCATTGCATCTTTCTATTCTTCCGCAACAAAATACAGAGTTAACAAATAAACAATATGTTGATACACAAATCAATGACTTAAAAGAAAAATATATAAACGATGTTTTGGTTCCACTGATGAACGAATTAAAGTTGCTTAAACTTAATGACAAATCATTAAACGAAAAATTATTAAAACTTGATAAAAAGGATAGAGAGCTAGAAGCAGATATAGCAAAACTTTTTAAAAAGATTTCAGAACAATCAAAAATTTTAATATTACTTTCTTTAAATTTAAAATCTGCTGTAATTAAAAATAAACATCAGATAAAAATGTTAAAAGAACAATTAGAAGATGAAATAGAAAAACTACCTGAAAGAATTTAAAAAAATTTTAAGCAGTTACAAACTACATTCCAAAAAAGTGTTGATGAATTGAGTTCTAAAATTACTCAACAAATGAAAAAGATGAATAGAATAATAAATGAAGTAAACTCACTTAATCAAAAAGTTGATAAAATGAAAACTCTTAAAATCAATTTAGAAAATGAATTAAAGAAAAATTTACAAGAAAACTCTAAAGAAAATAAAGAACAGTTAGATTCTGTTAAAAGACAATTATATGTTCTTAAAAATAAGTTAAATGCTCTTAAAACGGCATTGAAGATTAATCAGCAGAAAATTCAAATTAATAGAAAAGAAATTAAAGTACATCACACGCTGCTTGACGCAATAGATAAAGTGCAACAATCAATTAATAAAGTTATCTCGAAGTTGTTGTCCATTCACAAACGTAAATCTTGATCGGACGAAAGTTCCTCAGGTTTCTAACCTATCGGAGCGAAGCTCCTCGAGGCTTTAGCCGATCGGACCAAAGGTCCTCATGTTACTAACCAATCCTAAACGTAAATCTTAGCGCAAATATTAAACGGACCAAAGGTCCTCAGGTTACTAACCAATCGTAAATATTTTTTCCCAAAAGTCAAATTTAATCCTAAAAAATGCCTATAATTTATAAACACAATCTTAAACATTTTGCTTCAAATCAAAAAATTGCTCATGAACCACGTATGAATCCTGTTTATCATTATGATAATAGAGAAACAGTCGGAACACAAAAGTTCCTAGGCACCGCAGGTGCCGTTCACACGGAAGGAGCTGGCATCTTCTCTGGTATTGGAAGTATCGTTAACTTAATTAAAAATAATAAAGATTTGATTACACCTGCTGCAAAAGGAGCAGCTGCTATAGGTAGTACAGCTAGTGCAATATCAAATGCTGTCAAGTCTCAAAACGAATTAAAACAACTAGAAGCTATTCGTAAACTTAGGAATGATTCCGAAGAACTAAAAAATTTTAAAAAACTTTCAGAGGAAACAAAAAATAAAATTGCTAACATAGCTGCAGTGTCTGATAGTAAACATGAGAGGAAATCTGGCGTAGCCATAAAACGTTCAATTGAACCTACGGTTCGTTCAATTGAAGAAATATGAGGAAATGGCGTGAGTAGCAACCTTCGGTCTAACCAGCAAAGCTGTAGCGGAGCTGGTCTAGCAAAATTCTAAAATTATGTTTTTTAGTAAAATTTTTTTAATTACATTTTTTAGTAAAATTTTCTTAGCAAAACTTTTTTAGTAAAATTATTTTAACAGAATTTTTTCTGTGTGTGAGAAAAACAAAAAGTCAAATTATTTTTTATAAAAATGTCTTCGCTTATCGAAAATAAATTTAGATTAGACGATCCTCCGTTCGTCAGTAATAATCAAAAAAAGAATGACTATATAAGAATTGCTATGAATCCCGGATCTGCCAGTAGAGTAAATACTGGAGGTGATTTAATTTTTGAAGTTGATAATCAGCAGAGTTATATATATCTACCTGATTCATTTTTACACTGTGAATATTCTTTGTATAGTGATGCCAATTTGACAACACCATTACCAGAAACCGATAATATTGCACTAGAGAATAATTTTTTTCCAAGATTATTTACACAAATGCGTTTAGATGTTGCAACTCAAAATATAGAAACAATAAGTGATTCTCCAGGTGTAATTGATACAATGCTTAGATTTATAACAATTGGTGAAAATAATAAAAAGTATGAAATCGAAGGTTGGTTTCCTGATACTAATGATGGTATAATTGTTGATGATTTAACTCACGCTGGAACAGATGCAGCAGGAATTGCGAAAGATGTAGAAAATATTGCAAAACATTTAAATAAAACAAACAATACTGCATATAAAGAAAGACGTGAATTTAACAAGAAAAGTAAACAGACAGTTAATTGGTCATTGTCTCCATTATTCGGATATTTAGATTATGACAAAATATCATATCAATTAAAATTGAAATTAATAATTCATCGTACAGCAAATAATGAATTAATCTTTTTTGGTAAGACTGGAAAAAAAGCATATTTAAAAATTGATAGACTTGAATGGTGGATTAAGCATATTACTCCTAGTTTAGAGATTGAAACAGCTATTGCAAAAAGATTAAATACTAACAAACCAATTCCAGTAAATTTTCTAAAGCGTACTGCTAGTTCAGTAACTTTTTCCGAACAAAGATTTAACTGGCATTTTACTAGAACTGCGAATACTCCAAGATATTTATTGCTAACTTTTCAAAGAAATAATTCTCCAAGTTTTGATAAGAACAACAATCTTTTTCATATTAATACAATTCGAAGTTTACAAGTTTCATTAAATCAAACCCGATATCCAATTGATCCATTAAGATTCGATGATACCAATAATCAATTTATGGAAGGATATGATGCTTATAGAAATCTTTGTATAGAATTTGGAGTTGAACCACAATTAACTCCTGGAGATTGGAGACATTTATATCCAATTTTCTGTTTCGATTTAAGTGCACAATCAGAAGATATTATTAAAAATTGTTGTGATGTAACAATTAATATTGAAAAGAAAGATTCCACAACTTCATTGATGGCTTATGGTTTATTGCAAGAAGATGTAAAATATTCTATTGAAATTCTTAATGGAAAGATGGCTAGGATCGGCTGAAGCCTCGAGGAGCTTCGCTCCGATAAGTTAATTAAAATTTTTGTTAACTTAAATTTTTTTTAGTAATTAGTAATAATTTTTTTTGTAACTAGAATAGATTAAAAATTCCTAATTTAAAATTTATTCATAACTAGAATAGATTAAAATTTTTGATAACTTAAAATTTTTTTATTAAAAATGTCGCAAGCGAAAAGTAATAATAATAAAACTGTTGAATTAAAATTACGTAATATTGTTAACAAAAATACCCCTAAAACTATTACGATTAATAAAAAAAGTATTATATAAGTAAACCAATGATAGAGAATATTCAATTACAAGAAGAAAAGAATGGCGGGATTCTCCCATTAATTCCACTAATAATAGGTGGCATAGCAGCAGCAGGAAGTGTTGTAGGTGGGACAGCTGGTATTGTCCAAGCAGTAAATAAAAATAAATCAGAGAAGGCAGCATTAGAAGAACAAAAACGTCATAATAGAGAGTTAGAAAAAGTTGCGAGGGGAGAAGGAATAGTAGATAATTTTATTAGTAAATTAAAATTAGTTGATGAAGGAAAACGAGTTCTTAAAAATATTCTCCACAATGTTGATGATTTAATTGAAATTAAAGGAAACTAAAGATGGTTCTGGAATATATCTAAGTCCTAGTATGATTCGGTAATAACCTCAGGACCTTTGGTCCGATCGGCTAAAGCCTCTGAACAAAGTTCGATCGGCTAAAGCCTCAGGACCTTTGGTCCGATTAGGTAAAACATTTATTTTATCTTTTAAAATGAATTCTACAAATTCCGAAAATTTAATTAAATTAAAAATTGCTAATTTAGATTTATTAAATTATCTATTAAACAAAAATAAAAACTCAAATTGTAAAATTTATGAAGGTAACGACGACAAACAAAGTTTGGCTACTACCTACGGTGGTGACATACAAAAAACATTAGAAAACTTTCCTGGATTTATTTGGAGTAAATATTCAAAAGAAAAACATCTTCCTGGTCATTCATATACCGGTCCAGGAACTCGATTAGATATAAGACTAGATGAGAATAATAATCCGAAACCAGGTGAAGAACCAATAAATAGAGTAGATGCCGCCGCTTATAGACATGATTTAGCTTATCGAAATCATGATCTAAGTTCTCGACATGCAGCTGATAAGAAGATGATTCAAGAATTAGATAGTATTCAAAATCCTACATTTAGAGAAAAAATTGAAAGAATGTT
Source organism: Prostheceraeus crozeri (assembly GCA_907163375.1). Classification (NCBI taxonomy): domain Eukaryota; kingdom Metazoa; phylum Platyhelminthes; order Polycladida; family Euryleptidae; genus Prostheceraeus; species Prostheceraeus crozeri. The sequence continues at coordinate 80,357 of CAJQUW010011962.1, forward strand.
TGTTAAGAAAGCTTTACAAGCTAAAATATTATTCGGCCAGGGTTTAAATGAAACGACAGCAAAGCTGTCTCAGAGCAACGCTCGAACCTATGCCTCTGAAATTCATAGGGAGTACAGAAGGCCTAAATATTTATTGAAAGTAAAAGTATTTAATAAAGATGATATTTGGAGTGCTGATCTTATTCATATGCCGAATGAAAGGGACTATAAATACGCATTGACCGTTATAGATTTATATACACGATACGCTTGGGTAAAGCCTTTAAAAAATAAAAGTGGTCTATCAGTTAAATATGCGTTTGAAGAAATCTTTAAAGAAAGTAATAGAAAGCCAAGGAAATTGTTTGTTGATAAAGGGTCGGAATTTTATAACCGAAACGTTCAGCCACTATTTGAAACTGTTTATTCAACTGAAAATGCAGGAAAAGCTGTAGTGATAGAGCGTTTCAATAGATCATTAAAAAATAAAATTTTTAAAAAATTTACTGAGCGGGGAAATCAGAAATGGTTGAAGATATTACCAGGAGTTGTAGAAGAGTATAACAATAAGATTCATTCTGGTATTGAAGAAACCCCAAAGAATGCTTCTGACGACCCTGATTTAATACGAAAGAAAATATTCGAAAATAATTATTCGAATGAGAGTAATCCGAATTTGCAGAAACTTAAGCCGAAATTTAAGATTGGAGATAGAGTTAGAATATTTAAGTATAAGAATAAATTTGAAAAAGGCTTTGTTGGTAATTGGACTAAAGAGATATTTGAAGTTTGTAAAATAAACCAAACTTATCCGATTACTTACGAAATCAAAGATTTAGATGATGATAATATCAGAGGCCGATTTTATCAAAATGAATTACAACGAACTGATTTTTAATTATCATTATTTTCATTCAATTCTAACACAATATCAAGAAATGGTACTCCTTTTTGTAATTTAAATAAAACATAAAGACATAATTGACCACAGTAAGTAGTTCCCGGTTTTTGAATTTGAAATGTATTATAAGTTCCATTGCCAAGTAATTTTTTGGCTTCATTTGTAGGTGGAAGTCCATAGGAGTCGAAATAGTAATTATCTCGATTTTTATTAAAGATACCTGCAGACCAATGTACTCCTTTTTCATCTGTTGTGTGAAGATTTGTTATGAAATTTATAGTTATTGTTGGCTTATTTTTGATCAATTGTAATTCGGCTCTCATTAGAACATGAAAATTCTTTATTCCTAATTGATTTGCAATTTTCTTTAGATCAAAATTTGTAGTTGTTTGCGTTCCATATAATTTTAAAAACTCATTTATGTTGTTCATTTTATAATAAAAAAATTTCTTAAGGGACCCCTAGAAGTTAGAAGGGAGGGGGTAGTAGAACTACGTTCATATGATATTGAAGGATATATTCTTGCGGCTTCTTCCACTTTTGTTTCTTCCACTTTTAAAGAAATATTTTTAGTCACATGATATATTTTAAAAACCTGAAAGATGGATAAAATTCATGAATTTGAAATTCTCAACTTTTATGATTTTCGGTGTCCTGGAACGGTCATGATTTAAGCAATGAAAAATGTCATAATCACAAATTTGAAATTCTCAACTTTTATGATTTTCGGTGTCCTGGAACGGTCATGATTTAAGCAATGAAAAACGTCATAATCACAAATTTGAGATTCTTAACTTTTCTGATTTTTTCGGTGTCCTGGAACGGTCATGATTTTCAAGGTAAAAATTATAATTCTCAAATTTGAGATTACGTGATATTTTGAGACCGGCTAAATTTTTGAAATTTTGTTTTTTTGAAAATTTGTCACTACCTAAATTTTCCCCCCTTCGCCTTCGGCCACGTGAAATTTGAAGTCTACCTAAATTTTTGAAATTTTGATTTTTTGAAAAAACCCGCAAAAGTGTGACATCCGGCGCAAGCGAAGCGAAGCGTCGCGCCGGATGTCACACTATATACTACTAATAGCATCACACAAGAACCATACTTTTATACCGTATTTCGAAGGTTTACTTTTCATATATTGACGGAATGGACAGAGTCCTCGAAATCGTCGCTGCAGTAGCTCCCCAGCAGATGGCCTCTCAGGGATGCGATGCTCTCTCTGAGCCATTGGCTTATCAAGCGTGCGAATCATGAAAATTAGATAGTTTTCTATCAAATGTCAAATAAAAGCAGTTATTTTTATTGTCAGCTTTTCTATTGATGATTTAATAAAGCAAATTGTCAAGCATTTTATTTTTAAAAAAAATCGGGTCAAAAAAGACCCAGTCGGCCTGTAACGTTGCAAAAAGATTTAAAATAACGAGTCATATTCCAAGTACGAATGCGAGGAGAACAAATACAAAGGGAACCTTGATACCTTGATCAGTAAAAAAAAAGTCACGAGATTTGATGTTCATCTGCAAACATTATCATCTACAATTTTAACATCAAAGTCCGTTCGGGTCATTTTTGACCCGGTCGGCCGTATATGGGTTAAATGCTGAGAATTTACGACCGTTACTATATGGAACTACCCTACAGATTTTGTAACATAGCCGTTGTTCAGGACAACATGACTTTTCATAGCATTTGAGGGCGACAATGTGTACATTTCTTCGGGCGCTTGCGCACCCTCAAAATGTACACATTGTCGCCCTCAAATGCCATGAATAGATTTATAATGTGCAATAAAGTCGAGTACTGTATTCATGTGCAAAGGGTATCTACTTACCGCAGTGATTTCATATGAAAAGCATGTACTAGCCCGGTGGATATGTGGGTCAGCGAACAAAGAAATCAAAAGTGATAAAAGTGAATACGATATGTTGGCATTTGAAATTTAGGGCTCAAAAACCCATAAGAATAGAAAAGATTTTTTGACTAACAAAATATCAAGAACAAATGTCAGGGAAAATTCTAATTTCTGAGCAAATTTGCAAAACTCACTGAGATGGCTCACAATTGTTTGATAGGTCTCTGCGTTGGCGTATGTAGCTGTAAAAAGGAACGCTTACTGAGATAAAATTTTGCGAATTTGCTAACACCTACCTATGTCAAGAGGACAGTTTCCTAGCACATCTCGCGCATCCAAATTTGCTCCATACGAAAGCAGCAATTTCACTGAAGCGAAAAGAAATCAATATTACATTACACGTTTTCTTTGTAAAATCGAAATAATTTACCTAGAGGGATATCGCGTCTTGAACAGGCTATATGTAGCGCTGAGCGGCGAGCCTTGTTCGGTTCTTGTGAAGATGCACTTGCGCCAGCCTCAAGAAGCTTTGCTACAACTGTCAAACAAACACATAGTCATCATAAAAAAAACTATCATCTCATTTTAAACAAGTTTTCAGTTGGTTTCACCCACTTAGCGGAAACCCACTCAGCGGAAACCACTTACTGGAAACCCACTTAGTGGAAAGTCTCGGCCAATGTCTCGTCGAGTCGTTTATCCATCATGTTAGCTTATGCAAATAACGTAGACTGCACAGTATTCAGTATTCGGGTTGGGAAAGGCGTTGATTATACGCAGCTGGATTTTGGAGTGGCGTCCCGAAGCCATCGAAATAGCAGCACGAGTATGAGCCATTAGCCGACTGTTGCCTCCACGTGGTAACCCCCGGGTGGCTCAATGGCGAGTTTCTAAGTTTTTTTTAAGGGCGCCAGTCTAAAATAACCCTAGCCAAGGCAGATGGAGCTCGTCAGCTTTTCAGGCAGTCCATCTAGGGGAGGGAAATCTCTGATTTAAAGCCGAACAATTCTCCACCAGTGCCTGGTCATAAGTCCAGGATGAGAAAGGAGGACGGTTTGCGCCGGGAAGGGCATCCGGTAGTAAAAACCCCAGCCAAAGTATATATGAAAATGTCCTCCAACATTGAATCGATAGGGGCTAGAGTGTCCACCACAAGCGACGTGCGCTGTCATCCCCCAGGCAGTGTGGCAAGTGAACAAGGTCTACCACGGAACAGACAATGACTGCAGCTAAAGAAGCAAGCTGTCAAGAATAAGAACAATGAGCGCGATACACCGTGCATGTGGCGTTTTGGAATATGGAATGTCGGATCTATGACAGGTAGGAGTATGGAAATAGCTGATGTGCTTGAAAAGCGAAAAGTGGATTTTGCGTGCATCCAAGAGACGAAGTGGACAGGTAATAAAGCGAGAGAAATTGGACGCAGGTTTAAGTTTTCTACTAGGTGGTACAGCAAAGAAGAATGGAGTTGGAATAGCAGTAAAACAAGATCACTGGTCCAAGATACAAGAGATCAACCAGGTGAATGATCGGCTCATGTGTATGAAGATATACAACCCTGGTAATATGAAGACCTATGCTTTAATAAGTGCCTATGCTCCCCAAATAGGTTGCCAAGATGCTGAGAAAGAGGAGTTAATGAGCATTCTAGAAGACACAATTTCGGGAATCGAAGCACGAAGCACCATTTAAAATTCTCATTGGTGCTGATATGAACTGTCATGTTTGAACTGTCATGTCAGGCCCACGGGGGTCACGGATTTGGCAGCAGAAACGCAGAGGGAGATGGACTGATACAGTTAGCCCAGGCAAAGAACCTCAGAATAGCGAACACCCGGCTCGTGAAGCACAATGCACAAAAAGTAACTTGCGAAAGTGGAGACAACAAGACAGTCATAGACTTCCTAATATCATCGGACGAGCTAAGAGCAATTCAAAACTGCAAGTTGATCCCAAATGAGTGAGCTGCTCTACAGCATGAGCTTTTACTTATGGACCATAGATCAGCAGTGTTTGCGAAACCGAAGTAAAAACAAGCAGAGAAGAAAATAAAGTGATGGAAGTTAGCAGACGAGGAGACAGCAGAAACTTTTAGGCGCCTCACGTTGAGGAGTATGCTAGAGGATGCTGTTAATTAGGAAGAGGTGACAAATATCCTGAAGAGTTGTGCGCAGGAGATCTGTGGAGTGACTCGAGGTGGAACCTTTCGAATCCTGTAGTCCTGGTGGTGGACGAGCGAGATTTAAGGTGCATTGAAAGCCAAGAAGCTTAGCTTCAAAAATGGAAGACCTTCAACCTTGAAGCGGACAGAGAGATTTAAAACATGCCAAGAAACACGCCAGAAAGAAAGTAGCCAAAGCAAAGAGAGGCATGGAAAGAAATGCATGATAAATTGGAGTCGAAAGAAGCAGAGAAGCTGGACAAGATAGCTAAGTCCAGAAAGCAAAGACAACATCGATGGTTTCTTTATGAGAGATTCAGAAGGTGCTATCCAGACGACCGGTCATAGTAACAAAGCAATATGGAGGGATTATTTCTGTGAATTGCTAAATGAAGAAAGACCACATAATGAAATCACCATATAACTGACAGTGAATGGGTCGATCGCTGAGATTACCCAGGATGAAGTCCAGAAAGAGCTGAGCAACATGAAAGGCAGCCGCAGTTGTGGAACCCACGACATACCCATAGAAGCTATCGAAGTGCTACAAAAGAAGGAGTAGACCTATGCCTCCATCATTTCAACTTCATCCTTTTTACTTCGCTCATCTTGAATTCTGATTTTGATCTAATAGTGAACACAATTAAGTACATGTCAGAAAATTTTGAATTTATCCGAAACTCCCGAAAACGTGGTCTGTACGACAATCCTCTGTTTCCGAGACTTTCCGCTAAATGGGTTTTCCACCGAGTGGGTTTCGCTAAGTGGGTTTCCGATAACTGGGCTGACACCCTTCAGTTACTTGAATACCGTTGATGCTTGATGTAACACCCTAAAATAAATAGTTGATTTAATGAAGTCGACACGCAGCCTGTGACATCATGCGATCTATGAGGAGATGAAGCGATAGAGGCACTTCAACGAAAAGCAAACCCGACACTCCTCCTAATGAACCTTTCTTGAATTTGTCTTCTTTTGAAAGATAGTTTGTCTAGGTTATAAGTCTCATTTTCGCATGCGGGGAATCGTACGAGTTCAGGTACCCGTTCGGTCTCGGTCTGCTGAAGAGTAATGAAGAAATTTTCAATGGAATTTCAGGCATTTGCCTGGATAATGTTTTGACGCACGGGACCGTCAAGAGCACGATGAAATATTAAACCAAGTGCGAGGTAGGATTCGCGCGAATAACATGTATCTGAATATGAAGAAATGCAGGTATTTATGAAAGAGGTGTTTCGCTTTTGGGGCATCGTGTTTCAGAAGGTAATTTCTCCTGAACCACATAGAACAAAGACCATAATTTCTTTTCCAGCGGCCCCAAATTGTCACTAGATGCAACAGCTCCGAGATCTATCGCATAAACTGTATACCTTGTCCATTAAACCTAAATTTACTTCGTCTCATACAGATATTCGTTGTTTCAACTAGATTAAGGACGAAGCATCAAGATCAATTCTTCTTTTGGTGAGGTTGGAAGAAAATCTGAAAGTGTTCGTTGATGCCTCCAAGTTCGTTGATCCTGAAAGTGATCGCTAGTGCATGCTAAGTGATGAATCCAATCAACCTAAGCAGAGATTAAAAGGAGGTCGCAGAGATCGCATGATCTATACAAAAGTTCGTAGTTTCCTCTCGTCTAGACATTTCATCGTTTACAGTGACCACCGATCGCCTACTTATCTTTTTGAGGACAACAACATAAATGCAAAAGTACTTAAGTGGCGCATAAGTGCATCTGGTTTTGTTTTCATTCACCCGGTCCTGAAAATGTTATTGCCGACACTTTTTCTAAAATAAAAATCTTAGCTGAAGTTGATGAGACTCTGGATATCAAAACACTGGACAAAGAAATTATCAAAGCGCAAAAAGCATGACCATGCACTTAGGAAGTAGTACCACTCGACTCAATTGCAAACAATCATGCTAAAAAGGCATGTGGAATAAGCAATTCTTTGTGGTCTACACGCAAGAAGCTTCAGATAAAAGATAAAGTGGTCAAAACAGTCATCAGGGAATTAATTGTGTGGCCGGGTATACAAATTAACATGCAGAAGTTTTCATAGCTTGTGGTGTGTGTTCCTTAGTGATATTAAAATACACCATCGCCCATTTGAAGCTTTACATTTTGGAGACCTATGTAACTGATAGCTGCTGACGATATTGGGCCTGACCACTAAGTCGACCTGACGGATTTCACTACATTCTCTCGTTTCCCTGAAGTTTTTCCTGTGTAAAAGATTTAACACTGATCTCTAAATTTCGCAAGTTTTTCTCTCTTACGGATTTCCGGATGCTATGATAACCGACCGAGGTACCAGTTCATGAGCCATGACTTCATTGCTTATGCCTCCAACTTCCGCATTAAAAATTTAGCTGCAACCAGCTACAGACCCAGCTCAAATAGCACTTCCGAACGTCTAAACGGCACTTTACAAAAGCTAAAGTCCCTATTTGCCGAAGTAGGTAAAGAATTTTGTGATTAGATGGTTGTTTTACCCACAGCTCACTTGATCATAAGAAATGACCCTAATGAACTCTTTCCCTCTTAAGGTAAATGATAATGTCCTTGCCATTTTAAGTAGATGCTTACCAGACGATAGTCTTCCATGAATGCCTCCATGTCCATAATGAAGGAAAGGTGACATTTTCCAGTCTGTTCCCAGAAAATCATCCCAATCGATGACACAATTTGAAGAGCAGCGATTTGAGACTTTTATGTTTTCATTGTCTCACGACATATAATAAATACTTCAATAAGAACGAATTTCTCACAATCTACAGTTCAATCGGTCGTAATGATGTTTGGCTTTCATTCCAGGTATTATACATTTACGAGTTCATGCATGGCAGAAGAGATTCTTGGAGTGTCGATTGACTTATGAAGGTAGACAAGAGCAATCATCATAGTACATGGTTTTGCTAAAAATTGCTTCTAAAGTGGAAAGTGACGCGTTTTATTTACTTCTTCCGATCAATGATGTGCTTATGTAATTAGGGTTAATGAAATTGTTAATTGCACTCAAAATTTATACAAAGAGGACACTGGACTGATAACTAAATTATTGCATTTTACAAATACCTTTGGCCAGTCTTCTTACCAACAAAGGCATCCCATTGAAGTGTAGAGCCCATGTGTATGAGATGTGTGTAAGATCAGTTCTCATCTACGGCGCAGAAACGTGGCCCCTCAGCCTAAGGCTGGTTGAACTTCTGAGAAGTACTGACAGACGAATGCTGAGGTATATGGCAAAGGTCAGGTTGAAAGACAAAGTTACAAGCGAAGAAGTAGCGAGACGCTGTGGTTTGCCCGAAATTCCAGTGCGCCTGCGGCAAAGACGTCTGCGCTGGTTTGGCCACGTAAGAAGAGCCAATGGTGACGTCATTAATGAAGTCTACAACTTGTCAGTCGATGGTTGCCGTCCACCTGGTAGACCTAAGAAGACTTGGCAAGCCTGTATCCATGAAGATCTGGAGTCTCTGGAGGTGTCGGAAGACATTGCTCTAGATCGTTCGAGATGGAAACGGGTCATCGCATCAACGTCCAGCCCCGGAACCGGGAAGAAGAGACGCAAAACGAGGAAGTAAGTAAGTAAATACCTGTACTAAATCTAAAAAATGCATCATAACATAATGCCGTATTTGCTGCCGAAGTGATTGAAAGGCTAGGTAAAGTTGTCAACGCATTTATTTGAACGAAAAAGATTAATGTGACATTTATGTCCGAAAACTTCAAGGGCACAATTACCATCAGCGTGTCTAACGATATCGAATAAAGAGTAAGCACGCATAAGCAAATACAGGGAGGAGAGAGAGAGAGTCACTGATGATAGTAAGCGTCGAACAGCAGTTGCCTCTTCAGGTTTCTTTTCAAGATGACAAGAGATGATGTCGATTTCACTTCTGCTGGTAGACTTCCAGACACGAGCCGCCGCTACCGGGAAGGCACGGGCTCCAATGGTCTTCAGACGGGATGTCGGGACAATTAGGGTGTTGTTGTTAGCGGATCGGAGATTTCTGCGTGAGGGAACGGAGGACACCGGCTTTAGAAGGGTGGACAGGTAGGCAGGGGCTTCTCTTCGCAGACATTTGAACGTGAGAACACCCAGTCGATAAATGATCCACTGTCGCATAGGTAGCTATTGCAGTGAACGCAGGAAGGGGGTCACATGGTCGCGAGAGCAAGCTCTGAATATAATCCGAGCGCCTGCATTGATTACTACTTGAAGCCTGTTCAACGTAGAGTCAGGGAGACCGCAGAGGAGGCTGGAGCAGTAGTCTAGGTGGGAATGGACGAGGGAAACCAAAAGAGTGGACATCACGGACTCGTGAAGGAAACGACGAATGGAGCGAAGTTGTCGAAGGGCAACAAAGCACTTTGAGACAGTGTTCATAGCATGAGGCTGCATAGTAAGGCAGCGGTCGAGGAGAATTACGAGATTGTGGATTTTGCAGGATATAATATAATATGCAAGACACGGAAGAAACACTATGCACGTATTATAAGATTTTCGAATTTCGTCATATTAAATTTCCTACTTTGAAAATCTCACACATTCTAATTAATTACATATTGGCAGCTGAGTTTATATAATCATGAAATCAGTGCTCACCTGAGATATCCTTGCATTGCTTGACGGCATTTAGGAGATTGCTGTCTGCAATGGGAGTTGAATTGAAACGTAGACACATAACTGGTAAAAAGTTTTGAATTTCCTACCTAGAGCTGACCATTTGTTTGGTGGTGGAAAATAGAAGGGCGTAGAGGTTCCACCAAAACGACTGTGATGCCGTTCATGTCTCCTCGAAGTCTTGGATTTCCATGAGCATTCCCGTCTTTCGTATTCGTGAAAGACGTAATCTGACAACGCTTCAGCAGGCCAACCCCGGGCAGAAACACGAGTCATGAAAACCTTTGCTGTATCATCATCGCTCATTGTCTCATCCATAGTTATCAACTGTAGAAAAAACATAAACTTGTGTTCTAATCAACTAAATTATATGTTTGATCATCAAATTATTATCCGCAACCCATGCTGGCCAAATTTGGACGAATTGTTTGGTTGTAGAATAGCTCCTAAATACAGAATTGTAATAAGGCCCAACGGAATTGCGGTGACACCATGATGGAGAGGCTATTTGGTGGGACTTTACTTGTGTCGATATTCTGGCAAGCAACAACTTACCGATATCAAAAAACAAAGCGGAGAATTATATGTCATCGTCGAAAACAAAGGAGTAGTGAATAAGAACGGCTGCCACAAACATGGGTTTCCTACCCCTTTGCTATGGTAGTGGTAGCTGTTTAGGAGCAGCCAAAATAGTAAAGGCGATTGGTCATCAAACTACTGAAACCACCGCAGAGCTGCGAGCTAAACGTCATCTCAAACAGCATGAGTCGGACTGCTGAAAGTGGGAACCCCATCTGAATTTCATTTTTTTCTTGAAGTTGTGTGATCAATGCAGGATACAAATTTATCATTGAGGGCATTTGCAAATGATGAAACGGCAACTCGTAAATAAGCATGACAAGGAAAAATTGCAACTTCGTAAAATAAGAAACTATTTGTGATAAGGAAGTTTACGCACCAAAGCACAGCAGTCAAAGATGGCTAAAATCAAAAGAGAATCACAATTTCCTCACCAATGACACTTGCTCTCAGCATTGAAATTGGATTCCAAAATTCAGTATGATTTGCATGAATAATTCCGTGCTTTCAAAGTTTTAGACTGACATCTGACTTCTCTGTGCAGCGAATAAGCTGTGACCATCATGCATAAAACACAAGTTCTGAATACACTGAATATTATGTATATTCATTAAGCGGGTTTCATTATCAGTCGGATGCTAACTTTGATCGGAGGAGGACTAAGTCTTCAATTGAGAAAATATATATGTATAATTTTCTCAGTCGAAGACTCATTCCTCTGCCGATCAAAATACTATGTATGACATGTTAGTTACTTATAGATAGTTATCATGTTTTTATTTACCTTTGAGTCCATTTTTCGTCGCATTGTTGCAACTTTTCAGTTTCATTTATAATAGGCAAAATTAAATTCTAAGAAGTTGAACACTTTTCAATGACACAAAATCTTCGATCTAACTAAATCCTTCGTACGATGTAAAGAATCTTGTGATGAATCAAGTGTCATTCTTGACAATACACCTTTCAAGGCACTTATGTCTTCATAATTTTTTGCTTGCACATTCTGTACAACGAAGCATTTTTAACCCTCGTTTGACAAAGCTAATTTCGCAAAGTTGTTAGCCACAGAACTAGCATCATCACTGTCATCCTCAGATTGAGTTGGAGGGCGGAGTAGCAGTAAGATTAATAATGATAATAGCCGTTTGTTTGAAAATCGAATGATATCAGTAGTTAAAATAAGGCTCTTGGGCCGGTGCACCGAAATGCGCAAATTTCGATCAGATTGACATGTTGCTGTGTAGTTTCAATTGTGATTAATTCATTTTATGTTGTCTTGGTTACAGAAAATTGGAGAAAAACATTTTAAGTACACAGTTTAATTAATCCAAATATTAAGCATAAGCATTATTCAATTCTGTTTGTCAATTCAATTCAAACTTTAAATTTCTATATATTAAAGGTTTTGAAAATTGCGGCTATATCACAAAGTAACAGATGAATTTCCTGAGAAAAATGTGAAAAGTGACGAAAATTAGATAATTCCAGTTCATGATATGCCATTTTAGACCACGGAATCTCGATTCCCGCGACTTCAGAATTTCAGGATCTAGAGTGAGTACTGCGTACCCTGCTGTTGCTTATCTTGAAAAGATATAGGCTATCTTGGCATTCTAGCGGCCAGCGATCCGCCCGAAAGACTTTTGCAGCATCCGGTAGCATTGTCATATCATGTCACATGCATGTCACATGTCGTGAATACAATACAATACTTTTTATACAGAGAGACTGCTTGAAGCCGCAAAAATTTATTTGTAATGACTATCGTTGCATTTTCTACATGATGTTTAACTTGATTTGTATATTATAGTGATATGACTCTTTGTATAATCTGATTTTCATTTATTCGCTAAATATGAACACTTCCTTTGTTGAACATATTCGTAAAACAATCAATTAAAAGCCCGACGTTTCGTCCTCCAATTACTTAGTTATTTTGTCATTGTAATTTTTGCCATTTTCTGTTGCATATCTGTATAGCTTCTGTTTTCATCTAGTTTTAAAGAATTCCATAAGAACTATCATACTAGACGCACGGGTGAAGTATGATAAAAGTCACTTGCAAATACGTTTTGGCAAAGTAGAATAAAAGGAGACATATGTAAGTCTGTTTCAAATTCTTTAGCACTATTAGAATTTTCCTAGTACTCTATAAAGTTCTTGAAAATATAAACATTTATTATGAAAGAGACACTACCTTCAAGATTTTGACGTTTTAGTAGACTATCACACGAAACAAGCTATGTCTCTTAACAAGTGCTTCAGTGTAAATTTCCAATATTTACGGTGCGCCGGTTATCAAGCCCGGTGCACCTGTGTGAGCACAGCCCTAGTGAAAATGCAAGAAAACGCAGTGTTCATGCTGATATTGTCTCTACTAGTTAAAGTAAGTGGAAAGTCATGACTAGTGTATACCAGTGCACTTAAGAAAGACGATGGATTTGGATATCACAGTCGTACATCCATTCAATTACAGCTCTTTAGTAGAAGTAAGGGTTGCCGATGGATCTGCAGCCGCCTCGTCTGAGATCATAAAGCAGGAGAAAGTCTTGATAAATGCGAGGAGTTGGCCTAAACCAATCGTCGGGAAAAATGAGGCCGAAATAAATTAAGGCGCATTTCATCTCGTCTGTCTCAGAGTGCTTTCATATTGTATGGTATTTAAAACGCCATTGTTTGTCACCCTAGCCTTGGTATACGGCGCGTGAACGTTACTGTTACGAAAAAAGAGACACGCTTGAAGCTGGTAACACCAATTTTTACTTGTTCAAAATTGAAAATATGCTTGATTATGCTTCGAATTAAAATTTTTTACATATTAACCATTTAATTGATGAATGAAATAAGAAGTACATGGTATAATTGAAAGCGTTGAGTAGAAGAGCAGGTATATTTCTAGTTCAACTGAGCACAAAAAATCGATTCAGTATACGGCAAAATCGCCAATGAAAAATGATCTATAATCAGAGAAATGCTGCACACAAGAATTAATTAATCCATCTACAAGATAATTGATCAAATGCGATAGGGGGAATCACACCGGAAAAGTCCGCATTGTGACGTTGTCAGACTGGCGAATACATCCCAAGCTTGGTATTGAACAAGAAGCGAAGCCGTCGTTCTTCTCTACTGCTAATACTGAAATCAAAAGAAGTAAATGTAAAACCATTTTGGAGTGATACTTGCAAAACGCATGCGTAAAATGAGAACAACTGGCACTGACTTATTAACTTGCAACTTTGTTATTTTTATTTTTTCAGATATTGTTTTGAATTGTCAGATTTCGAAGGTAGTCGTTTCATTGTGATCTGTTTCAAAAATCCTTGATTAGCCATGAATAGCAGGAGGACTCAGAGAAACCCGATGTAAGGCAAAACCATTTTCTTTCTTTTAGAACCGATGAATTTCATCTACCTACCAGCAGGTATGTTCAATACTATCATGAACATGCCCGCCGGTAGTAGGTGAAATGCATCGGTGCTAAAAGAAGTAAAATTGTTTTGACTTACATCAGGTAGTCCTGAGCCCTCTCACGTATCATATGAGCGCAAGTTTCCCCATACATTAAAAAGTTTAACTATGAGATCCACTATCATCATCATGTCAATGAAAACTCGGAAGTGTGCCAAGTGATAAACCCAATGTTCCCTACGAAATCCCTTTCGTAACCAGAAGAAATATTTCAAAATATGAACATCTATGTGCATATATATTCAAAGCGAACTTTTACGCGGTATGCGTGAGGACATATGAGTCTGCAACCGTAATACGTAGATCAGACAAAGTATGAGCATTTGACAGGATAATGATTTGCCTCCGGCCGTCAAGAGCGCGGAGCTCATCCGCCGCTGGGAGCGGGTGATTGGCCTGCCCAACATCTGACGGCCCCTTGGACCCCTCTCAATAGCAGGGAGGGGTCGGTGGCCACCACCACCATAGCGATTTGAATAGTTTAAGCATTGGTTGTGATGTAAGAGGAATCTAACATCAACTGATTCATATATGTTTTGCTGACTATGGGCCGCCAATTTTAGGTAAAGAAGGGTAAAGAGCTAGAAGCCGTGGATCTACCCCGATGACCAAGCTTAATATGTCTCACTATCTTTGGCGACGACTGTATGGCAAGAATGCATCGTACACTTACTCTGATCAGAGATTGAACACAAGTCTTGTGAAGGATGGAAAATAAATAAGCGTCATTACAAGACATTAGTGAAGTTGCTTTTGTCATTAATGGTCATTGGCAGAAAAAAATATCAAATTCTGTTCTCATCTCTTGAATTCTATGAGAGAACAGTTTGTCATCCTCTGCCGATCTAACGATCCAAATCGACATGAAACTCATGAGGCTTCTTTCTTGATCCAATCTTACAAGCATAACCTCTGCATCATACTCGAAAAGATTTGTGCACAATGCATTTGTCTACCATTGAAATGACTTCCTTTTTATTTAGCAGTCATACTTTTTGTCTAATTTTCGCTAGATGCATCATTTCCAGGATTATTTTTGGTGTTCATTTATAAAGATGTGCGCATGTACATGCATGAATGTCATATTGACTGCTGTCAGCCATTTCAAAATTTTACATCTAGTAGAAATTAAGTCTGTCAATTTTTCTATCAGTGACTTCAAGAACACAACCACAAAAACAAATGTCAGGGCCTAAATAAAACATGATCTTCGGCTATTTACATTTCTTTGTCAGAATCAAAAAGTTCAATTACTCGAAATAACGGAATTCAGTTTTGTGAAATGATTCCTTCTAGGATATCCAAGCTCTATGAAAAGTCGTATTATACACGATTGAAACATATTCTGAGGAAAGAAAATTGATGAATTTTGAAAGTTAAAAAACGGATTTTCTGTCATGATTCAATATTAATTAGCATTCAAAAATGTGGCATTTCTACGTACCTGCTTTCCTTGTAGTCGATGAGCTCATTCAGAAAGACAAGTAGAGGAAGAAAAGAGCCACCAATTCCCCAAATCGCAGGATGAATGAAGATAAATGTGTCCCAATTGTACGGCACTAAGACAGCTACTGTCACCACTCTGAAAATGAGTATGCAAAACTGGAAAGCTTTGATTGAAGCATTTTCAATCGAATTTTAACTTATCAGGGACTATGCATAAAAGCAACGAAAAATGAATTCCTTTAATTTGCAAAATAACTGACTAAGACCGCTAAATCAAGAACTGACTGTAAAAATGGTCACTGTAGTGAAATGGTTCATTATAGAATTTAATCGCTCTAATAACATTTTAGAAATCACAATCAGCAGCACAATAGGAAAGTCTGCTTAATGCTGTGGCTATGCAAATGCTTACAAATAATAAAGACAATTGAATCAAGATTAAGAAAAGGACGGAATAATGAAACATCAGAACGCTATGAAATATAACAAATATGCAAATTCTGCAAACGTAAACAAACACCATGTAAGGTGAAGGAAGGTTCAAAACAAGACAATTGGCATAGGCATGTCTTTGTTCTCTCATAGCAGCTGCCAATTGTTTACCTTCATTGTTTGTGTGCTTTTGTGGAAATACAAAATATTGAAGAAGTTTGAGAAAGAACTATTAAACTTATATGAATATAACTTGCATATTCGTACTCCTCACATCGCAAGGATTCTGAAGATACCAAACATGAACACTTTTGATGAAAAAGTGAGAATAAAACATTTTCAACCAAAAAGGTCATGATTTTGCGATAACTTCACGATATCACTAAATTCTTATTAGTTCACCGATTTTGATGACCAATATATCAAAAGAAAGCTCAGAAAATGATAGTTCTCTACGTGCCTGATTCATCATCATACTCACATGTTTTCATTTTGAAAAATAGCGATTTTTAAAATGAGTGATTTTCATATCTTGAGCACTGCTCAGCAAATCCAATAATGGATGCAAGCCTATCCTGGCTCATTTTAAGGCTGAGAATGCAAGCTCTCGAATGATGTATGGTATGTTGTTGAACGATACGATTGGAAGGCATGAGAATGGATTGAAGTTCAGTGAAATTTAGGAGGTCCGTTTATTATGATCAACTCTGTATGTGCACAATTCATTCTAGCGTTGTACCTAAATGAGACCTGGCCGAAACATGTCGCGCACCCAACATACATATACGTTTCGAAGAACACCACTCTCTTTTTACGTACAAATTCTGTTGAAAATGGTGTCACATTCCACATGCTCGAATACTGCCGAATACGTACGAGTACCAAATAGGATTGTTGACTGCTGTGGCAAGAATTGCCATTTGACAGGGTGTCTACTGAAATTTCAAGGTGGTGTTAGAGCACTTTAGAGCACAATTTTGGGCAAAATAGAACACATTTTTATGCAAAATAGAGCACATTTTTATGCAAAATAGAGCACATTTTTTGAACGCAATAGAGCCCGAGAACGATCGAAATCTAGCTGTGTGATGAACGCAATTCTACGCGTATGATTACCTTCCCTACGATAGGTCTACTTGACATTTATTTGTCCCGTTTATTAGTACACAAAAAAATATCTTGTTTAGGGAAAGAAATGATTATTATCACTGCTAGAAAGCTAATACAAAAACCATAACTGATAAAACGGCTGAAACATGAAATAAAAATCTATAAAACAATCCATTTGAAACAAATTACAATAACAATTCATATATGATGAGAGTAATCTAGAAGACAAAAATGATAGCCAACAAGACCATAAAGATTGTAACTGGAATAGCTCATAGTCATCACAAATATAATTGAAGGGGCTACAATGAGATTATGAAGAGAATGACATGGAACCTCTAAATAAAACTGAAACCATATTCTTTAAAATCACGACGCAGTGTTAAGGTGCACGCATGACATACATTAATTTAGAATAGTTCGGCCGGCTTGAAGCACCTATCGATAACGAGAAACCTATGATTACTTTTTCAAAACTGATTAACGTTAACCTAACTAAATTTTTTAATTGATCGATGTCTGAATACGGCTTTGCAGTCTTTTAATGTTCTAAATATCATAATTCAGGGCTAACGATTTTCACTCGATGATTTCGTGATAGGGCTGGAATCATGTTCAAACTATATAATGCAGCGAAACCTTAATTACGGTTTGGTAGAAAATAATTATATGAAAGTCAGTGCTATTGTTAATTATTATAAAAAAATGGAGAGATCCGGCCCCAATTGAAAGGGAAATTAATTAAGACAGTAACGACGAGGACACTTGCGTACAGGCTATGTCATCAGTGTACAAGTGTACTAATAACTCTGGTTATATTTCATATCCCTTTTAACTGAGACAGGCTCTCCTCATTTCTCGTTATGAGGTGTATATACAATGTAGATATTCAGTTGGGGGAATTATATATGAATGAATGATGTGTAATTATATATGAATGTCGTAAGGTTCTATTTTTAAAAATTCAGAAAATATTTAAAGGTTGTGACGGTGGATAGAAAGAAAAGTAATGGTCCACGAATTCTCAAATACACTTTACATAAGCTTCTTTCTCTTCGCATCTAATTCTCAGACTACCATTGCTCTTTCTTCATCAAGAGCTCTCTTTTTCGCCTCTAGACTTCTTCTCGTTGTCTTTGCTGTTCTTCATTGAATTTCTTTCTCCGTTTGTTCTTTTCTCTTTCGTTCTAGCGCCAATCGACGACGGTTACTTGCCATTCGACAGGAGAGAAGAAATTTCTCGCTAAATTCTACCTCCGTTGTTCCACCAGCTCGTCGAATTCCGTCTTGGGCATGCCGTAACAAAACGAGGGATTCAGTATGAAGATTCTCTTTCAGAAGTAAAGCATTACCACTAAAACCCCGTTCAACAGCCGCATTCCCGTGTGAGAGAATGAGAACCTTCTGAATCACGGTTGGATGGTTGACAAAGTTGGATAAGTTTCCTCATCCAAGACGTTGGTGTAGAAATCGTCGAGACGATCCTTAAATGGTTTATACTTTGATGATCTTTCGAGAATGTTTTCGTCCAGTACAAAGTTCCGCCATTCAGCGCTCACTCTGTCACAATCAAGTATCGTAATGATATTACATTCGCTCAAGGTGGTGAGCGCACTGCGAGCAAGTCGACGTGTTCTATCAGTCAGATGAAATAATCGAGGATTGAATCCTGACAAGAATTCCGTAAACTGATATTTGAGGGGAGAACGTTCCGATATTTTCTTTACTGTGAGGATCAGAATTGCCCTAAATTCTTTTCGGAAAGCAATGGCTTCATTGGGTTTCACTTTTTTGCTCTGAAGTGATCTCCGTGCACCTTCGCCGATTTCTAGATCATCGAGTGTGGTCCAGTTGTCCGGATCTTCGACCTTGATGCTCAGAAGATCTGAGCCACTCACCGCAGCATCGATCGTATCTTTTCTGATGAATTTGGATAATAATTCACGAAACAATGATGATACCTCACCGAACAAGTGAGGTGCAAGTGGCATTTTTGAATGAAATTTGGTCAAAATTTCTCTGACATCCTCTGAAAGATGCACAAAGAAATGAAGACGAGCAGTCAATATCGTAGTATTGCTCTGCATTGCGCTGACAACGCTACGGTATGACTTCGAGGCAGGAGTCCTCAATTTTGTTTCTAGGCCGCTAATAGTGTCTCTTTGTTGCTAACCGCGGTCACATACTTTTGTAAGTAGTCTATCAACATGAGGGCCCTCCTTGCGACGGGTACATTTTCTGTCCAGCGAGTTGAACAGAATTTCAAAAGGAAAACGTCCGATCCTGTAACAGCACTGAATTCTCCACGTCGGGCGGTTGAATCACTAAATAAATAATAAATACCACGAAGAAATTCAAAGAGGTCCCAAGAAGGCGCATCTTTACTTTCGAATCCGAATTGCACTGCCCCGTGCACAACATGAAGTCCGCAGGATCCCATGTTCAGCAGATGTTTGTCTATGTTTTTCATCTTGATTTCACTTTTCATCAAGCGCAGAAATTTACATGACTCCGGTACATGACTCCAAATGCAAAGGAAGCTACCGTATAATGCCTCCTTAAAAGGTAGATGAAGTAACCTTAAGTAGGCCTGCATGTACGTATGTACAACATGCATGTACTGCATGTACAACAATAAGAAGCTTTATATATTATACAATATTGGTCATGATACCCGGTATTTACTAGTAGACTGACTTATTTTACTAAGATAAGTAGGCCTAATAATCGCTCAGGCGGATGTAGCTACCACATTACAATAGCCTGCATGTAATATGTCTATAGCAGTCTATTTTTTCTACATGCGTCTCTTATTAAATTTTTTCCTCTCACAGATGCGTCTCTTATTCGAGGGCGTCCCTTATTCAAGGGCGTCTCATATTCAAAGAAATACGGTAAGTTGACTGATAAAGGCAAAAATGTCATACGTGACGAATTTCAAGAATAATGCTAACGACTAACATCACCTTTTTTGGAGTAAAATTTGATATGTATCAGTCAATAAAATTAAAGTCCAGTTCGAAAATTTATATTTTTTACGTTATATTTTCATAATCTATTCAAATATATGCCAATAACGGTGGTATGAATATATTCAAGAATCAATCGAATTATAGTACGTTTACATGAATCATTTGCAACTTTAACAAAATCTGAGAAAGTCATGCAATGTTTTTCATTAAATAACAAATCAAAAGTATTTTTCAAAACAAAGTCAGAAATAGAGCACTTGACTCTGATTAGAGCACAAATAGTGTGCTCTAGAGCACATAACGCCAAATAGTGCACATAGAGCACATAGAGCACTCAGTAGACACCCTGTTTGAGAATTTCCACCTGACATGAGGTTTCTGATAGTTTTGAGCGAAAGATTCTAATGGTCGAAATTGTTCATATCATCAATTATTCCTAGGTCATTGAAGAAAATATTTTTCTGTCTTGCGTTTTTCGTTAATGTCCTCCACTTTTCAAATGTACAGTCCGTTTCATAAAAAGTTGATCATCCTAAAATTTGACTAAATAAAACATAAGTATGATGCAGAAAGCATTTCTCATGTTATTTCATGTCCCTAATATATTTAAATGTCCTTATATAATCTGATAAGCTATGATACAGCAACGGTTTTTAAGAAGCTAATATTTTGTGGCCCTACCCTTATTGTCAATGACATTACCAATTCGTCTAGGCATTGATTCGATGATATCGTTGATTTTTGACTGATCTAACTTTTTCCACTCTCTTTTTAACAGTGACGTAAGTTGTGATACGCCATCTGTAGGTAGCAGTGAACGACGAACGCTACGTTTTAGAATACTCCATACATTTTCTATGGGATTCAGATCAGGAGAACGAGCTGGCCAAGATAATGTCCTAAGCCCTAATTGAGACTTGCATAAGTTGACTCTACTACTCCTGTGACACGTAGCATTAGCATCCATAAATAACCAAGTCGATGGATCACCAAGTTGATCTGTCATTTGGCCAATGTTCATTCGTAAAACATTCACATAGCGTTCAGAATTCATGGTTCCTTGCTGCATGTGAAGTTCAGAGCGGCCATTGGTCCAAATGCCAGCCCAAATCAGTAGAGTTGCACCACCTTGTACCCGGGGACGATGTAAATGTCTCGGAATTTCCTGATCAGATTTTATCCATAATCTCAATCGACCATCACTATCCTTCAGACGGACTGATGCCTCATCAGACCAGACAACCCGATCCCATTGATTTCGCCAGTGACAATGACTCATTGCCCATCTCAGACGTCTTTTTGTATGCTGATCTGATAATTCGATCTGAGAGAACCTCTTACAGCTCTTGAAATTCGACTCAATAAGTCCTCTACGAATAGTGGACTTAGAAATAGACGAGTCTAGTGCAGCCATCTCAGTTAGCGAGAGACTTGGATCAACTTTAACAAATTTCAAAATTAGGCGGTCTCTACGTTTGGATGTTTTGCATGGACGGCCAGAGCCCTCTTTACGACAGAGTCGAAAATCATCATTATGCCATCGATGCACATTTGTGTAAGGGACATTTAGTCGCTTGCTTGTAGCTCGCAAAGAAAACCCTTGTTCTAGCAAGGCTGACATTTTGCCTTTTGCGAATGCGATCTCGTTATTGTTCATTTGTGCTTGGTATTGTTTTCAACCGGTAAGAGATAGATTTCAAGCTGAAAGCAATCAGGAGTGCTACCAACACCACCGCAACGAAGTCAGGAAGCTATGGAACATGAAGTCCAGTTAATCACATGTAGCAGTTACATTATTGTTGATGAATAATGGTGCTATACTGGCTCTGATTGACCGATTTTCTTTATTTTTGTTTTGCTTGATAGCTTTTGGCTTGTAGAACAACATATTACATAACAAAGGAAACAAATGTAATTTTATAAGAGTGAGGTATGATTTTGTGTAACATTGCTAAATGAAGATCAAATTATCTACTACTTTTTTATCTATAACAGGAAAACAACTCAATATTCATGCTTGAAATTTCCAACAATGATGTTAGTAAGCACAACTGACATATCTTCCAATTTTCAGAGAAATTCGTTCAAGTTTGGCGGAGTTAGACAACGTTGAAGTTAAGGCGATGTTTAAGGGTGATCCATTTTTTATGAAACAATCTGTATAATACATGAATGGACTGACTTTTCAAAAATACAGCTTGCCTTTGTGCTTGAAGCACGTGTTTTAATATATTTTATGAGTATTTATATTCTATTATACGAGCTTTCTATTTGCTTTGAGTGTTTCTATTTTCCGGAGAAGGACATTCCGAAATTAAACCAAGGCGTCAGGCCTGACCAGCCGGCTGTAAATGCGGCTTATCAATCATGCTACGATGTCAACTAACAGTAATCCTCATGATGCTAGGCGTCCTCCGCAAACGAGGCGCATCGATCTCGCCGGATCAATGTGAAAAATGGTCAAGGGCTACCCATGACAGGCCTGCATGGGACAAGGAAGTGAGGTCAAAAGCTACGTCTACTAGCTACACTCAATTGTGGATCCATGACTGGTCGCAGCCGCGAAATAGCTGAAAAACTGAAAAGAATACGCATAGACATTAATTAGGCCGGGAGCCCACAAGGATTTGTTTAGCATTGCGCGTACGAACGGTTTGATGACTAGAACATGTTGAGTGGGGTTAAGGAACCGTCAAATGGCTTTTCTCAAGCTTCCTCCCCTGTACCAAAAAGTTGGGGCGAGACCCAACTCAAAATACTCTCAATTTAACCTTAATTAGCATAATCGAGTACATCAACGAAACCTATGCCAAATTAATCATTTTAAGAGTCTAAATGAAGAATCATCTATTTTAAGTGTCAACTCCTGTACCGAGTCCATTTAAGAAGGTCACTAATTAGCACTTTAATTAGCATGATCGAGTACATCAGCAAAACTTTGCAAGAGCAATATTGAAGCTCATCCCGATGCGAAACGGTGATTCTTAAGATCCAGGACGTTCACTCCTTAAGAAAGGATCAAAGGTCAGCTGCAAGTATATAAGTAGTAAATGATAATAAGCATAACAAGTAGTCAATGGCTTAATTAGCCTGATCGAGCACATCAGCGAAATCTTGGCCATGCAATTTTTTCCTTGTAAGATGAGTGGCTCTTCAGAGCCAAATACTGTTTGACGACCCCCTAAGGATAGGCCTGACTCACAAAACTACGAGCTTGGGTAATCACTATTAGCAAAATCATAAATCTGAGGTCCGAGTAACTCAAATATGGAAGTGATGCAGACGTAACTCCTGTTGCTTTTTGATGCCGTACCAACATCCATCTAATCGCGACTTGAACTTGTTGCAAAGATAGAGAAGGATGACTGCAACGTCAGCATCCGAAGCCCGAACAATTACATGTACATCCCCTTGATTGTCATCATCATCATCATCGACTGCCCTTGCATGAAAAAGAATCTCTGTCTGCTTCTTCGTGGTTGTTCATAAGGCTATCATCAGTCCGGCACATAAGATTACCATTGACAACATGATAATGAAGCGTCTCTCAAGGGATGTTAAGATGTAGGTGACAGTCCCCAATTAAGAATTGGTATGCCTTGTTTTGCCACTCTCTGGCCAGGAACTTAGGCAGCTGCTTCTTGAATGATCTTGACTTCAACGCTTTTCCTATGTCTTTCTGTCGTTTTTGCTCTGGTTCAGTTATAAAAATGTCCTTTTCCTCTATGCCTCTTCGTCCTCTTTCGGAATCTTTCAGAGATGGTTGTGGATAGTCGTCAAAAGTGAGGTGCACATCTGTTTTGGATAACGTTATGCCGCGGATGAGAATGCTTCTCGCTAGATGGAAGGTAGATTTGGAGGGAGATCAATGACACAGGCTCGTTTCAATTCTGGACTGGCATCTTTTCCTTGAATCTTTGACTCAAGCAGGTTGAAGAGAGTACCCTTGTCTGTCTTTGCCATTGTTCCGTCGGTATAATGCAAGGACAAAGGAACTGGGATAAGTGGGAATTCAAATACGAACTGCAAGTTGAGATTCCCTTTAGTTGCTAGTATCACAAGGCGACCCATTAGGTCTCTGGTTCCCCTAAGTTCAGATATTCATTTGTCAACTGCCTTACGGTTTCTCGCATTGTCATCAGAAAAGGTCTTTAATTTTGTCTTGGCGATTTTCTCTTCGAATCTGTTTGCGTCTGTTAAACAAGTATTCAGAAAATCCCGATGTCGCTTCTGTTCGTTCTCCGGAATGCTCAGCAGACTTTGGCAAATCTGACCGCAGTAGTTAGAATTGCGGACGCACTGATAGTGGATACGAACATGGATAGGAACATGTGTTCCGAATTGCCAATGCGAACATGTTCCGAATTGCGAATGCGAACATGGATATGAACATGTTCCGAATTGCGAATGGATGCGAACATGGATAGGAACATGTAAATAGGAACCGCGTTCCGATTGATAGGCGAATTGAGATCATACTCAATGATTCGGAACGCCTTGTTCCGAAATTGAATTAGAGTATGTGAATTAGAATAGGGATGCGAACATCTATTTCGGTACTTAAACAGGTGTTTGTTTTGAGACTGCTTGCTCAAATGCGACAATTGTGGCCATTGTGACTATGATGACAATTTTATTTATTTTCATAATGCGTTTACAGATCAGAAATTATGTTATGAATGTTCTATTATTTACTAATCAGAATCCGATTTACAGAATTTGCGAAATGAAAACAAGAGGTTTACAATGTAAGTGTAATTAACCATAAAAAATGAAAGAAGGTAAGTCACGTCCCTCGGGGGACTCTGTTAACTTCAAGAAGTCCTCAGCCCATTCGAGGAATGTTGCATTGTTTGTAAAGTCGTGATCACACTCGTGTATAGGACACTTCGCCGACAGTCCTTTTCTCCTTTGAAGTGCTGTCACTGTTAAAGTCTTCCAGAGTTCCACTTTGCATCCGCAACACAAATTAACCTTCGCATCCAACGATCCACCCATAATTACTTGGCTTTCATTTTGGTAACAGAACAGTTGTTTCTGGGTACTCATCATGAAATAGATTCGTAATAGATTCTTAATGTCTACTCAAGTCACGAGGATTAGAACTTGCTTAATTGGAACAACTACATCCTTATATATCCCTTTAGGGAAAATCGGAACCTCTCTGATTGGCTGTTGGGAATTCCTTTGTTCGAAAAGTATATATGTCCTAGTTGTGTACCAATTCTTATCAAAGGTTCTAATCCTCAAGTACCATAGCTATTTTATCTATATTATTCTAATCACATTAAAAATGGAACGTACCACAACACCTCCCGCTTCTCCTGTCGAAGAGATGGAATCGCCATGCGAACCCATAGTGTTGGGAACAGGACCCGTGATTACAGAATCATCAGATGATGAAAGCGTGGTTCTAAGGAGCTTCATCGAAACACCGCTGGAAGCTCTTATAACAATAAAGACACGTGGTGGAAGTCACGTTCGTAACGCTCCACGAAAAACAAGGACGAAAAGGATATGTGTGCGTTTGGAACCTGAAGAAAGGGATTTGACCACTGCGCTGGAGTTCAGCATAATAGATCCAGCCACGCCCCGCCGCTGCCCTGGTGCCCCCAAAAAGACAAGAGTATGTGTTCGAGTTGACCTGAAGAGAGTGATTCCTTTCCCCAATATTGACAATATGTAATTTTTATCTTTAATAACACTTACATAAATGAACAATCTTGTTTTTATAATTTCACAAATCGAATTTCTAATAGGATTTGAATGGGAACTGGGGATAGATATATTCATCTCTGAAATAGCTACCTATAAGTATTTCTAAGTTTAATATTTGGAAGATATATATTTCAAATCACTTGTTTGAGACTTTGAAACAGCACCGAACGTACTAGAACAAGTTTGAAATGAATATTAATGTGTAATTCAATGATAGTCAAATTGGATGAAAGTTTGAATTGATTTACAGTGTTTTTTGAATGCTTTTTTCACCTTAGGATGATATCATACATATTGCATACAATACATCATCAGCTAGAGAATGAAAAGACCTTTCTAATGATATAAGATATGTACCCATTCGATGAAGAAATCCCTATTGTATGCAAGTGTATGCAGGAAGAAAAATTTATGATTTCAATTTCTAAGTTTCTCAACTAAATTCTATCTATCTTTCAAAGGGCTATAGCTGCTTCGGATGGTGTCATACATGTGTCATACAATACACCATTAGAATCAGCATGAAAAGAGCATTCGAATGATATAAGGTATGTACCCATTCGATGAAGAAATCCCTGTTGTATGCAAGTGTATGCAACTGGAAAAATTCTAAGTTTTTCTCAAAAATAACTAAGTTTTCAAGTTTTTGAAAATTTTCAAAGTTAAAGTTTGATCACTCGAAATGACTATAATGCATTAACTTCCACATGAACTTGACCTTGACCTTTATACACTTCATACACGGCGGGGGGGGGGCTCAAAATTTCTCCCATTGACCTTTCCATGGGTTCCGGGTGCCATAGATACTCTTCTTGCTTCCCTAACCCTAAACCTAAACCTAACCCTAACCCTAACCCTAACCCTAACCCTAAACCTAAACCTAACCCTAAACCTAACCTTAACCCTAACCCTAACCCTAACCCTAGATGCCATTAAATTTAAATTTGGCGCAAAATTTGATTTTCAAAATTTGGCGCGAAATTTGATTTTACGAAATTTGGCGCGAAATTCAAATTTCGATTTTTGCGCGTTTTATGATGCATTCTGGATTTAACTTCTTAAAACTTAATGACTTTTTCTTTATTATTTGAATTTAGATGAAATCCTTAACTTAAGTAGAATTTTAAATGTTTAGAACTGCAGGGAATCCATCTTCATCACATGTTAATTGGCTTAACTTCGCGGTTACATGTACCACTCTAGCATCAAAGACTTTGATGGCACTTTTCTATTTCATCATTAAAATATATCAGCTGTTTAGTTTTGTTTGAATTCAACAGTTTGTTTTCCTATACCAATGTGATGTTATGATGACATCCGGTCTTTGTTCATGGTTCCTTGGTTAGAATCATATATAAAGAAGTTGTAGAGCTCCGTTCTTCACTCATTTTTGAATTATTCTGTGTGCATAGCAGACCTCGTTCTCCGTCTCTCCGTTTTATCTATTTATAACTGCAATTCTGAAGTGAGTTCTACATTCTTCTATTCACTACTTTCTATAGTTTGGGAGTAGGAACATTACTAAGTTCTTATAACCAGATAGTTTAAAACATGTGGCTGGATCTTAAGTTAGGAACACTATATGTTATATTATTAAACAGAATTATTAATTTTCATAATTAATTATAACATTTTCAAAACCTATAAAGCACACAAGCTTATATGATGAAATGTTTAAATAAAGATAAACATTTCCAAAGTGTGCTTCAAATTTGTAAATAATTCAAATGCTAATTTTGTTTTCAAAGTGATAGTCTGTGGACCATTTACAAATTAAAAGTTGTTTAACCAAAGTCAGAAATGTTTATCTTTTTCAAAACAACAGTTTCGTTTCTATGATTTCATTTCGAAATAAAATAAAATAATAATACATCAGCTGATTTCAATTTCATGTTAATATGTAAACAACCCTTTTCAAGATAAATTCAACATTTCGACTTTCGGTTTCTATCTCGAAAAATATATATCTCTGTCAGAAAATTAATGACTGTAGAATTACTTTCCAATATTTATACAATAGTTACTTAAATGAGTTCATATTTGCTAACAGACAATGTAATGACAAACGTTTTCCATGACTTACAGAAATGGTTCGTCAAGCAAGCATTGCACGTCAAAGATTAATTTTCCACTACTGTGAAACTTGTAAACAACCGGTGCGTCATGCCAACAAGAGTGGGCATAAAGATTGTAATTTCAAGGAGGGCTGCACTTATGTCTACTGCCTCACCTGCAGAGCCTACGTGCGAAGCACAAAAATGGCCAACGACGAAAAGTCCAAAGCCTTCATCATCTGGCATGCTACCTGTGCGCAAGAGAATGGCAGGGGTGGAGTTAACCTGACCTCGAAAGCCGAAAGAAATAAATTGGCTAGACTGTTCGCGAAGGAGGATAGGGCTGCAGAAGGAGTTCTAAGTCAATGCGCAGAACCCTCAAAACCCCCAACAAAACCCCCCACAAAAAGAAAATTCAAGTCAAGAGAATTCCTGGACAGTGACTCGTCATCCAGTGATTCAGAGGTGAGTACTGATAACTGCACATGCTAAATTTAAAATAAAAAAATGAATAATGTTAAGAACATTTGTTTCGCTATGTATGAAGTAAATTCAATTTTTAAAACATTTCAGTGTCCGAGGTCTCAAGCGAAGAAAAAGACAAAGATTGTCAAAAAGTTACCTCAAGTGAGAAATGTAAGTCATGTTGATAAAAATTAATCACCTTTGATGTAAAATAATATGTTATTTCTCTTTACAGCTGTTTAAAATTCTGCCACCGGTACCGAAGATGCGTGTGGTAGAAGAAACAAGTAGCCCACGTCCCGTAAGTACAGCTGTTATAGTCGTTATTATAAGTTCCTCTCACCACTTAATGTATCATACATAATGCATTTACTCAATTATTCTTCTATCTTTTTCTACCGTTTCAGGTAATGAGATCCTTATCCCTGAAAAAGACCAGGGTTAATAGCGTCGCCTCAACACCTGCGACTACAACTTCCGTTTAGGATAATGAGGAGCGTCCCTATACAATACGGGAGTCCTCATCCGATGAGAGGGAGGATTCAGACGAGAGTAGCGAATCTTCAACATCGACCACCTCGTCCTCTTCAACATCAACCACCTCGTCGCCCACATCTTCTGATGAGGATGAAGCAAGGCATTCCCTTGTAAGTACCGAATTTAATAATTAATAACTAAATCTCATGATTTCTCTTGATAAATGCTGTTCTAAAATTATAACAGTGATATCTATTTTCAAAATAATTCGATTCAGGACAATTTTTCACCGTTGACTCCTGAGGTACGATTTTCACAATTTTGTTAGAACTGTAGTGCTCTATCCTCATTATAAGGACATATAGATAGTAAACAATTATTTCTTCTCATTTCAGGATATGTGTGATTTCGCATCACAAGAGATATCATTCTCCCGAATCCGTGCGTCGCCAACTTGCAGCGTTCAGCTGCCCCCTACACCGATCCTTCAATACCGAACTCCTGCTCCTACTCCGGTCCCCTTTCCTGATCCTGCTCCTGCTCCAATCCCTGTTCCTGCTCCTACTCCGATCCCTGATCCTGCTCCTACTCCGATCCCTGTTCCTGCTCCTACTCCGATCCCTGTTCCTGCTCCAGTCTCTATTCCTGCTCCTTTACTACAACAATACAATGTCGACCTAGACGATACATCCGAGAATGATGAGCGGCTAGAGGAGAGGTTAAAACTGTACCAGCAACGCCTGAAGATGGCTGAGGAGAGAGAAACTAAGCTCAGGGAGGAGAATAGGGGTTTGATTGTGTCCGTTAGAAATTTAACACAGTCAAACCTACTATTGTCCTCCTCTGTAGCCACAGGTGGTCGACAGTTTGAGCGTGAGACGCTGATGCACTTAGTGTTTCGCGATGGGGAATTCACAAGAGTGAGGCTGTCTCACATGGAGGACACGACCGACTGCTGTGAGCAGTGCCACCATATTAAACTGTCGCACAGCGACAGGGTCAAGTGTGAAAAAATGTAAACTTTTTACTTTTACTTTTTGTTTTGACTTTAAATGGAAAAAGAAATTGTTACAAGTCCTGTCTTCTTATTTCATCGTAGATTGGAACAAATGTCATTGGCTAGTAATCGTTGTGACGTCATAGGATGATAAAAATATATATAGTCTGCAAAATTATAATCCTCACCAGTTTAATAAACATGGTTGTCTGTTCTAAATGTGGAAAAACGTTTACTCTTGATGGTAATTTGCAACGCCATGAAAAGTTTTGTAAGTTAGGAAAAACTTATCAGTGTAGGAAGTGTCCATATGAAACGAAACGACAGGATAATCTAAAGCGACACAATCTAGTCTGTGATAAGCAACCAAGTAATTGTAATTTAAATTCAAATCCTCGAAGTATCTCAGCTAATGATAGTGAAATACCCGAATCTAGTACTGCTGAATCAACGTCTAGACATGTACCAATCAGCGCTTCAAATAATAGTTTGATCTTTATGCAATGCTGCTCCCGCTGTGGTAAAACGTATAATTCTATAAGCAAATTCCGTCAGCATATGAATATGCATAATACAAATAGTGAGATGTATATTCAAAATAATCATGGAACTGTAAGTCTCAGCGAAAGCGCGCTCAACGGTCATGCTGGTGTATACGACATCACACCATCAGCACACACAGTAGATATAACTTCCTTTTTATTAAGTATGCGATCTATATTAGAGAACTTAGTGACAAACCTTCTAGAAAATTTTCATCTACGTGGTCGTCTGGTAGCACAAATTCGTTATGTGCGATCAAATCCTCAGGAAGATGAAACGTTTCTCGCACACTTTACTTCATCATCCACAAACTATATTTATGACTATGATACATGGTTCCAAGATAACTTAAATAGTCTCTCAAGTCATATTGAAGCTTTTGCAAATAAGGGTAGCAACTGGGTTATAGATGAAATACTAAATATAGAATTCAATGTTATTACTAGTCCATTACTTTCTGGTGGAGAAGTATTTAATCTACCAAAGAGTTTGAAAGATTCGAAGGCTGTAATTAATGTACATTCAAATGCAAATGACTGTTTCTTGTATTCAGTTCTATCAATGCTACATTACAATGATGTATCATATTCTAGGAATGAGATAAAATCATATAGTAAATGGACATCTGAACTAAATATGAATGACATCTCTACACCCGTATCAATTAAAGATATTCCTAAGTTTGAGAAAAATAATGACATTAAAATCAACATTCACCTTTACGAAAAAGGACTAAAAGGTGTTCGATATAGCAGCAACTTTATTGGTAAACGAACTGTGAATATACTACTAATTATAAACAATGAACGTGCACACTATTGTGGAATCAGAAAACTATCAAGATTATATAGAAAAATAAATAGAAGATATAAACATTTCTGCGATCGATGTACCCAATCGTTTACATATCAGACAACTTTGGAGCGACATTATCAATTTTGTGTTCGTGGAAAGGCACAAATAGAAAGAATGCCTAAACAACTAGAGGTAAGCACAAGTAGCATGGAATATCAATTAAGTCCTCCTTTAGTTGTTTATGCAGATATAGAGTGCTACATCGATAATAAAGTACACAAACCGGCAGCAGTTGGTGTTTCTCATGTTTGGCATAAAGCTCTCCAGTCCAGATTTGAAAACAAATATTATGTCTTCAAAGGAGAGAATTGTATTATGGACTTCTTGGATCACCTAGAAAATATAGCTCAAAACTTATATGATAATCAGCGTGCAATAAGCCGGCAACCAATGTCTCTTTCTTCTGATGAAGAAGAAAAACATAAAAATGTAAAAAATTGTAATAAATGTAAAGCTGTATTTAGTGATGATTGCATAAAAGTAAGAGATCACGACCATTTAACAGGAAGATATAGACAAACAATATGCAGTAAATGCAATCTTCGATTAAAACTAAATAGGCGGGAACTACCCATCTTCTTCCATAATTTTAAGAATTATGATAGTCATATCGTTTGCTATAAAGCAATTGGAAAGAAGAAGTCATGGAAATTGGAAGTAGTAGCAGCAACAGCTGAAAAGTATATAACTCTATCCGCCAGCGTCCCTGTAAACGAATACAAAGGAAAAACAATCTACTTCAAGTTAAAATTCTTAGATTCTTATCAATTTTTAAGTGCATCATTGAGTGAGTTAGCAAGAGGATTGCAAGTTTATGAACATGTAGAAAAACTAAGAAATGAATTTCCCCTGTTAACAGATGATATTCTTTATCAAAAGGGAGTGTTTCCCTACTGTTATTTCAAAAGTCTAAATACATTGACAGAAAAATGTCTGCCACCACAATGTGAATTTTATAATGATCTCACTCGTGAACATTGTTCAGATGAAGAATATAAGCACGCTAGTAATGCGTGGTTTGCTTTCAATTGTAACAATTTTGGTGATTACATGCTTGCATATTTGAAACTGGATGTATTATTACTGACAGATATTTTTGAAGTTTTTAGGTCACTAAGTCAAAGTGAAGATGAAGTAGATCCTGTCCATTTCGTTAGCCTTCCACATCTTAGCTTTACTTCAGCTTTAAATTTGACATCTAATGATCCTCCACACTACATACAAGACGAAAGTATGTATAATCTCTTCGAAAGGGGAATAAGGGGTGGAATGACTTTTACGAACATTCACAGAGCACGTGCACGCATTTCGGAATTACAAAATAATACAAATGAAAGTCGTCACTTATCTTACATTGATGTCAATAACCTTTACGGTTCTTCGCTCAGTAAGAGTCTACCACATTCAAATTTTAAATGGTTGAGTGATAGTGAAGTAAGCTATTTTCTAAACGAAGAAAATATACAAGCTATCGATGATGATGGTGAAATTGGCTATATTTTTGATTTGAACTTAGAATATCCTGCAAACATACATGATGACACTGCCGATTTCCCATTAGCGCCAGAGATGCAGACCGTAGAGCAAAATATGTTCTCAACTTATATGAAGGATTTACATAGGAAAATAAGACCAGACACTAAATTCAGTTCAACTAAAAAACTCTTGCTTCATCAATTCAATAGGGAAAATTATGTTGTACACTATTCAATATTAAAATTTTATTTATCCATGGGTATGAAAATCACAGAAATTCACAACGGTATAAAGTTCACACAAAAGCCATGGTTGAGAACGTACATTGATATGAATTCACAAAAGAGAGCTCAATCAAGTACCAACTTTGAAAAGTCATTTTATAAGTTGAAAAATAATTCTTTATATGGTAAAACAATGGAAAATGTAAGACGAAGGAGAAAATTCAAATTAGTAAACAGCGTGGAACAATGTCGAAAATTATCAAATCATCCTCTCTATGTACAGCATAAGATATTTGATGAAGATCTAGTTGGTATGGAAATGTATAAACCTTCAATAATGTTGAATAAATTGATTTATGTTGGTCAGGCGGTACTTGACTATAGCAAATTGGAAATGTACCAGTTATACTACAATGATTTGAAAAGATGTCCACTGATAAATAGAACGCGGCTTTGTGGAGGTGATACCGATAGTTTTTTCCTATGTTTGTACACCTCACCATCTGTCAGCTTGGAGGATGTACTGCTATATTTTGGTGAAAAATTTGACTCTTCAAACTATGACAGTCATCACCGACTATACTCAGTAACAAACAGAGCCAGATTAGGTTGTTTTAAGGATGAGTGTGCGGGAAAGTTGCTTGAGGAAATGATCTTGCTAAAACCAAAAATGTATTCAATGAAATATCTAGATTCAACTTGTGATAGCATCAAGCGGGCAAAAGGAGTGCAGAGAGCTGCAGTTAAAAAATTACAACATAATGATTATAGGACTGTGTACTACAGTGAGAAAGATACAAATGAGGAAATGACAATTATAAATTCAACAAATCACGTAGTCACTACAAAATCATTTAGAAAGCGAGGACTTTCACTTTGGGAGGATAAGCGCTGTTGGTTAAATAAAAATCTATCTCTACCATATGGACACTATAGTTTAGGTCTTCCCCCACCTTCAAAGAGAAGGAGATGCCTTCCTGCTACAGGTGACGTAGAAGTTTAAGAAATTTATCTAAGTAAACTAACCAATCACTACATTTCTGCGTAGTCATGCTTAATAATATATAGGTAGATTAAATATAAAATGAAATTTCTACATCTTTCCGATGTGTAGAAATAATTACTAAAACATAGGTAGTCCTACTATGAATTGAAGACGTAGCACTCAACATCATTCCGATATGTTGAGATGTAAAATAGCAAGCTTTATGCAAACAAATAAATTTAGGTTTATATTTGAAAACATGCCTCATTACATTAGAACATGGAAATTAAATGACTCACAAAGCATTCACATAACAAATTCTAAGAAAGTAG
Organism: Prostheceraeus crozeri; assembly: GCA_907163375.1. Lineage (NCBI taxonomy): Eukaryota > Metazoa > Platyhelminthes > Polycladida > Euryleptidae > Prostheceraeus > Prostheceraeus crozeri. Next base: position 114,014 of record CAJQUW010011962.1, read on the forward strand.
TCTTTCGTCACTTAATAACAAATAGTGGTGGAAAACATCGTGGCGTTTGCATTAGCCTTGACGCATTATCTTCACTGAAAGACTTCGCTGATCTGATTGACAACCATAAGACACGGATGAAGATTCCCCTCGATCAAAAGGTATGGATAAAGTGTGACTCTACCGTCAAGCTATACGTCTGTTCACCAAAGAGAGAAGATATTGACTATCGATTTTTCCGTTTCAGTGACGTCACATGGAGAAACTTTACAAAAGAGATACTACCACATATGATTTCATTCATTAAGGATGGAGGACATCAAGCGGATGGAAGTCGTGAATCGCATGTTAACTACAAAAGTAAACTCAAAACTCAATCTTCAAGAAATCGAGCGGAACATTCCCAATCGAAAGCAATGGTTATTAATAAAACACAAGATGAAGCCGACAACGAATCTACATCTGGGAAGACCCTCAATGTTAACATGGAGGATACAGAGGAAGGATAAATATGTGACTATCCTATTCTTTCCAAATGGAACAATCCAGTGTGTTGGTGGCTTCACTGATGGTGATCTACCATATCTACATTCTACGTTGGAAAATTTACTTAGTGACTCATTATCTGAATGGGAAGTGAAGACAATGACTGTGTTATGTGAATTGAACTATCATTATGACTTTCGTAAAGTCACATCATCAAATAATCTCACTTATGAAGTGGAACTATTTCCAGCAGCACAGATGACTAACTGGCACCCATATCATGTTCATGTATTCCATAATGGAAAGATTGTGATAACCGGCATTAAAGACATAAATGATGTTCCTCCCATCCTATGTGATTTGAGAAAAATATTTGTGAAATCTACATTGTAGCTATGTAAATATTTAGAAAAGAACTGTACATTTGTAAATACATATTGAAATGTAAACATGTTTTGCTTTCCCTCTAAACCTAACGATTTGAAACATAAAACAAGGATATTTACATATAAAATAAAACTTTATTACAAAACAGTTTCAATATACTTTGTAAGAATTACATCATTTTTATGGCAGTCTTTCGAAAAAAGTTGTAAAACACTTTTGCAGTTATTTTTCAATGGTCTCTCGTTGACGAAATATAGCACATAACCGCCGCACATGAGAGATACATTGCTTTGAAGTGGAAACGATGTAACTTTCTTAATCGTCCAGGAGAACCTATTCATCCATAGTGCAATGTCATGTAAGCGAGGTAGATTAAGAGAGTCAAAATATTCAGCCACTTTATAGCGATTGATGTACACTGCAACCCAATGTTTACCAGGAAGATTGTTGCTGTCCGTATTGATGATAAGCGAACAAGGATAGAAAGGAATTGAATTAGGTAAATTATCTCTAGAAAAGACATCAAGAAATATTGACTTGGAGTAGGGATGAGCATTTCCCATTTTCCTCAAGATTTGTATGTTGCTTAAGTTACTCATCTCTGATAGCTGACAGTTACGTCTCGCATTCTCGTTATTTCAACTTTGCTATCATAGATAGCATAAATGAGGCAAGTAATTGTTTTCTTCAAAGGTGACTCAAATGACACCTCTAGTCGTAGATTACCAGGCTTTGTAACTCCTACGCTTTCACCGCCTAGATCTGCATCTGCTGTGAGATTGTATATAATGAAGAAGTAACCATTTTTATACATATCCATTGTAATTCCATTTGAATCATCTGTGTTAAACATGCTCAGTGCAGTGAAAGTAGAACCATATTCACGTGCAAATTTACCCTCTTTAAAATTAGGCTCATAAGCTTTGCAAGCAACAAATTTTCCATCCTGATAGAGTGCTAGTTTACTAACGTTAAAGTGTTGGAAATTAAATGGATTCTTTTCAAAAGCACCAATAAATGACTCATTTTCCACAAATGTGATATACACCGCCTTCGGCATCGCAGTGGGAAAAAGATTTGGGTAGGCATGAGAGGATGATCCCGCACCAATTGTGAAGTTTGTTAACACACTGTGATTAACTGGATATATTGCATTGCTTTTCCTCAATCCTGTCGCATGCTCGTTGATGACTGACGGGTTCATTGTTACTCTCCTTACATTGAGCACGGCACTACTTATGTTGATTTGATAGTTTGTAGCTCCAAAAGCCATTAACGCGAACTCAGGATTTGCACGAATAAATTTTATTTGCATTTTAACCTGTGATAGTAGATATCTAGATTGACGAAGGAAATCAAGATAGACAGGTCCTTTCAAGTATAATTCCTTTGAATCTGCTGTCAATTCCATTCGTTTTTTTAAACCTCCATTTGAAACCTCATCAAATTTCCCTTGCTGATCATCATACCAGCCGGCAACTTGCAAGTGTGACTGTTTAGCTTGCTTCTGAAATTGCGTCATTGTATTTATGTATGCTCCATAGGGATATGCTCGATCCCCTCCTTCAATCTGTTTGTCATTCAATATTAAATACACATCTGAGAATAGACTGGCAATAGGAAGATTTGTCAATCCCACTTTATCCTTAGTTGAATCAATATTGGTACCATCAGTCTTCTTAATTTGTATACACAATTCTAAATCAATGGATTGACAGTCAATATAATCTTGAGGATTAGCAGGTATATCAAACTGAATAGGCTGTTGGTTACCATCGATATTTGTTGTGGGGACTATATCAACAATAGTTGAGGAAATAATGTCAGTTTGATGAGGCGGTGAATCGAAGAAACACAAAGCCGAATTGATACTCTGCATCGTATTAGCTTTACAAATATGTTGTCTTCCTTCGTTTTGACTTGTTTCCAGTCGCTGTGGAATTTCGTTTGCGCTTTCTTGCTTTCACACGACGTCTTGATTTAGAACGTGCTGCTCTGGTGGGCTTTTTACTTCTCCTACGCCTTTGCTTAGTAACTCGACCTGATCCAACTTGTCTTGACTTCCTACGTTTCTTCCGAACTGTACGCCTCGTCTTTGTTAAATCATCTAATGCGTCTATGGCAGATTGCTGTGCACGCAATTTCATGGATTCACCGATATTCTCCCCTTGAAGTGCATCAGCTGCAACATTTGCACCAAAGTCTAAAGCTCTGTTTCCAACCCGCTTCATGAATGGTACGCCATACTTTTTGAGTGTTGGGAGAACCATACGTCTTAGTGCACCGAATATGCCTCCTCCAACTTGTCGTCTACCTCCAGCAAACACGGGATAGCCGCTCTGATAGGATGGACCACTGTAAATGCCTGACATTATGTCCTGTAGATAATTATAGATCCCACAATAGCGTAAAGCCTTAATCTCGTGTCCTGATGTGTAGTGTTAAAACAGTAACACCACCACAGAATGGTACTACTTCACCTGTATCATCATGAATTGATATGTCAATTCTATTGATGACATTTCTGCTCATTGGTACATACATCGTGTTAATAAATTCTCGATTGATTAGTTGCTTCCTTACGGATGAGAGAGGAAATGTGCGCAGAAGTGGGGCCTCAATGTCGCCAACCCTTGTATATTCAATAATGTTACAATAGACGTATAAGTTACTTATATCACGCTCTAGTGATGGGGCTGTATCGCCTATTGATGTGCCTTCATAAATAGTTGATTTTGAGAATCCCAATGTGGACGTTAACACGCTATCCAGCTTGATAAGAGAGTTCTTTCCTAACTTTAGAATCATGCGTTTCTTATGTGGATCATAAGAAAAGTGATATTCATCTGCATCAAGGTAATCTACACCAAACTCATTTAACTTTGTACATAATTCAGATGGCGTTTTCAAGCTTTCAATGTTCAAATTAACTCTTTTTACAAGTTCACTGGAAGTAGACAATTCATCACCCAATATGTCTTCGCTGTATACGTGGATATCCCATGAAGCATTTGTTGATGCTTTGAGTTTAGAAGAGGACAATTGAACCTTGAATGTATCATTTAACTCTGTCAACCAAGGTGCGCTTTCAAGGCCCTTAAACATCCCAATCATTTCAGATCCGAATTCAATAACAGCGGACTCAGACTTTTCCAATGGTGTCTTTTTAGTAAAAACAATAAATTCTGCCTCCGTTTCAACAGTAAATAAAGTTACTTTCTCTTTCTTATATTCACAAGTCATTAACGTTTCTGGCACTGATCCTTGAAACTTTCTTGCAAAGTCTTCAACACTTCTAATGACCTCAAATTTATTTTTTACTCGGATGCTCCTTTTTTGTAATGCATACAATGGCACAATTCTACATTGAAAATCAGTGACTTTCCTCTCCGAATTCCACCCACGTCCATTGTACCAATACCTTGATGAGAAAGTTGTTCTGGAATACCCAAAAGTATGACTCAAATCCTTACCTAATACAAGAAGAACATGCTTCCCTTCCTTCATCAATTTTGTTGACCCCTTTATGACTGGTTTGTAGAATTTATTCAAAGTCAGCTTGAAGAGATCATTTATTCGTTCAAACATTCTACCGATTTCCTTTTCTGTATCTTGCAAGCTCATTGTGGGAACCTTAGAATCAAAAGTTGACGTTGCAAATGCCTTTTGAATTTTAATCATGTTTTGGACAGATGGTAAAGATGTTGAAAACGGATGTAAAGTTAGATGATGAAAAGCCCATGTACCATGTAGACTATTTTGAAATATGCGAAAGCAATCATCCTTCTCTCGTACTTCTTTATGTAATTCAAAATAGTTGTTCTTTAGCAAACTGATATCGTTGTAATAAGTAATTTCAGTTAGAGCAACTTCATGGGGTCCATGCAGAGTAATTGGATTAGCGAATTCAACAGAGTAGAGAGATGGTTTGTTACTTGGGAATATCTTGGGGTTGCTATTGCTTGGAAGAATGATATTGAAGTTAGTAGACATGTTGACCTCATATATGTAAGAAGTCACATGCTATATTAGCTTAAAAGTTACGAGTGTCTCCCACCTCCACATTTTGTAGATCCTGGTGCGTTATCCAGCTATTGAATGAATCAGGATATCCCTTCCATTTAACTAGATATTTCCTTTGATTGCCATGACCTTTCTTCCTAATTATTTTGTCAATCATATACACCTCTTCACTTCTGTCTACTACTTGCAATTCATAAGAGTAAAATTTTCCTTCAATTGGATTGCCATGGTAATCTATTAATTTATACATGGTGGGTCTAAATTTTGTATTTACTTCATCTACAAAAAACTCTTCTTCAGTCCAATTAGGTAGATACCCCTTCTCAAATGTAGACTTAACCTTTGAAATCCGAACTCTATCACCAACATTTATTTTCTTTTCATTGGAAATGTTTTTCGCTTTCTTATCATACAATCGAAGCCATACATCCATCGCATTATCTGGGGTAACATCGACAGGTTTCATCTTAATGATTCGATGGTAGCTTTCATTGTAATTCTTAACAAATTTCTGCAGCTCACCTATCCAAACATGTGTATTTTTTGCAGTGAAATAGCGCCATATTTTTGTCTTCAGTGTGCGATTGAACCTCTCAACCATGGCAGCTTTATAAGCACTTTTGACACTAAACAATTCCACATTATGACTTTTAAGGAGACTTCGAACATGAGAGTTTTCGAATTCCTTCCCTTGATCGGTCTGTATTCTTTGCGGAACACGCCCCTCATCGAAAATGCTCTGAAAAGCCGCTTCAACTTCTGGTCCTCGTTTAGATTTCAGCGCACGTGCCCAAGCATAGCGAGATAAAATATCTATTACGGTTAAGATGTATTTATAGCCATCATTGTACTGTGATATCTGTTGCATGTCAGCCAAGTCCGCTTGCCATTGACTATCTATATTGTTAACAACATATTTTCTCGTTGGAAACCGCTTTCTCGCATTTTTGTGAAGAGTGTAAGTCGGTTGACTCCTTAACCACTTCTTGACTTTCTCTATCCCCACACCTGCTGCACGAGCTAGAACCTCCGGACGACTGAAACTTGCGGGGTGATTTAAGTCGTAATAAATCTTTCTGAGTTTCACTGCTGTACTCATCGTCTTTGTTCTGATTTGCACGCGTATTACTCCCACAGCAACTGCTAACACAATTGATATCAACCTCTATTCCCTCTTCTCCTTTACCTTCGAGCGCAGATTTCAAACAGCAGCAAAACTTTTGTAGCGACATGATATGAGAGAAGCAAAGCTTAATTTATATTTGCTTAATATTTACTATAATCCTTTCCAACACGCATTGAGCGCCTAGTAGCTCTTTTTGGTTGAAGATCATCGGGATCATGAAGCTCTCGCTTGACCGCCATCGTGGGTGTTTTACTTTTTGTTTCATCTTGTAAGTGACCCTTGTCCAACTCATTCACAGTCGGTCCTCCAATAATATTGTGTGGTACATTTTGATCAGATAAAATTTTCTGAAAATATGACCACCCTTGTGGTGCACCTAGTTTTCGCCTTACATCTCTAACAGCATATTGCAGAAGGTCATCTATGTGACTATTTCTAATAACATCACCAGTTGTTTCATCTATTATCTCCCCTCTCTCATTGAACTTCACATGTGGATCAATGAAGTCAAATAATCGCTCAGCGCGCACACGATATGGTCGAGGTGTTGACAAGGTTATAAATCGTCGCAACTTATCACGAATCTGTCGCCTCTCATCAATGTTTTCAGCTGCTAACTGCATTCGTCGATAGGGATCCTTAATCTTCTGAATTTCCATATCCTTTTGTGTTAGTTCCTTAAGTTGATTCGTAATAGGTTGATCTATATTTTTGACTTCCTGTGCACTTTGTAATGTAGTCAATTGTACATACTCCTCTTGAGGAATGACTACCATCTTTGAATACGACATGTTTGAAAATAATAAGGCAACAAAGTACATTGCTTAAAACTAACTGTGAACCGAGAAAACTGTCATTGGTTCAGCGGAATTAGGTATGATATTTGTTCGAAATCGAAGTCGTTCCGGACATTCCTGGGTTAGATCAATAAATAGATAGCCATGTGGTTTCTTAGTTACATCTTCATATATTTTTGAAAGAACTTTAGGTTGTTGAGGTAATATCTGTCTACTGAGATGATGTATCTGACTGCTGTCTCTTGGATTTTTAAATATTGCCAAATAATGTGTATTCAAACTCCTAGTTCTTTGCTCTTTCCCTCCATCAAAAATGTTTTGGGTGATATAGATAATAAAAGCTTCCCTATGATGTGCAGTTTGAATGAACATTTCAGTTACATCCTTTGAAGATTTGCTTTCACGTAATAGATCATCTAATACTAGTAAGTCACCTGCTTTGATGTCTTCAGTTGTCGGTAACCCTTGCTTCACATCATAACCTTTCTGGCGAAGTGCAGAATGTAGTTGTGGTTGAAATATGCCATAACACCATTTAACTCTTTTAATTTCTTTATTAAACATCTCATTTCTAAATTGTAGTAATTGAGTTACAAAAGTAGTTTTACCGGACTGACTTGGTCCGGCCACACACATTGTGCGATCAGTGAATAGGCGAAAATCTGTCATCCTGAAATTTCAAAAGCTTTAAAGACCAACACCCACCAGTTTGCTTAGAATAAAACAAGTCATGTTCCATAACAACTTTATTTACATTTAGAAACTTTCATTTCACATTCACAGCATTTGTGTTTCCTCATCAATGTCAGCATTAAAATAACTTCTCGCGTCAATTTGAGCATCTTGGCGTTTCAATTTCAACTTAACACTCCCTTCCTTGGATTTCCGTCCCCGCTTTTTGCTTTCTTCAACATCCTTCCCATCTTTTGAAGTAGATTTATCGATGGTGATTAGACACTTATCAATCGGCATTGGCTCATAAACCAACTGTAGAACTTTCATTTGTAACGATGCCACTTTTCCGGTTGAGCCGTGAGCACCAATGTATAGACCGTTGACGTGTATTAAACCCATGTATCGTCCGCGCTTCAGATCATCACACTCCATTGTATTTCCAAGTAGATCGAATGCTTGAAAGTGATCGGACAATTTCAAGAATAGCGTATCGAACTCGGGTAAATCCTTATAGCCACTTCCTTCCTCTAACGCCTTCCTCCAATGTGTAGGAGCACTTTCGGGCAACACAACGCATTCCTTCGCCAAAGAGTCGATGGTTTTGAGTATCATCTGCTGCCATTTCGGAAAGGTTACTCGCATTTGTCTCATGTTGCTATAACCAGATGAAGACATACCATTACTGTGGAAAAATGGAACTTGAAGGTAGAAACCATCGTCACCATAGCTCAACGTTTGGAAGTAAAAGGTATTTCCAATCCCTTGAACCTTCCTTGTCGGTCGGAATTTAAAGAGATCACGTTCAAATGAGTCGCTCTCCTCTCTAACTATAAACATTTTTTGAGACATAATTCAATGTTGTACTTATTCGGAGCTTTTCAACCGTCAGCGATGAATGATAGCTTGAAAGTGATTAAAGAGTACAAGCGCGTCTCTCTTATATACATATTCACATGAGTCATCAATCAATGATGACGTGTCAATCCATGATTCGTCGTCTACAGCAACACTGCGGCACCTGCTACAACTTTCCCTAGTGGACTGTTGAGTACATTGTAAATGCTGTTTCCAATATCATTCAACATATTCAAAAACCCACCACCTCCACGCTGAACTAAGTTCCGCCTTTTCATATCACTGCTTCTTGGATTTGAAAATTTTCTAATGCTGTTTAGAGAATCAGTACTCAATAAAGGTTTGTATATTGGGAGGCATTTGTGTATTGCAAAAGCCAAATCACGGATGAAATCATCACTTGAGTTTTGAATTAATTTGCACTTAACTTTATTGTTTCGCATGCTGTTTAACTTTCGCAACGCCTTCTTAAACTGACTTGAAGGTCTAAAAGAACCATTCTTCCGAGAAAAAGATGCCTTTCGTTTTGCAGTCATTTTTATTGTGTTAAAAGCAAAGCATTTATGAAAATACGCATTTTTGCTTAGTTCCATGCAACAAAGTCAAACGGTAACAGATGGTAGGTCGTAGTCATCAACATCACTCAAAGTCTGAGTCGTTGCAGTTATAAGCTGTTCTATATTACACATTAAATCCTTTGATAGAGGACAGCATGAACAGCATGGTTTTGAAGCGAAGACTTTTAAAAGATTAGCATAGTATGCTCTAAACTTGATTATGTCCCGGTCATCTTGCACTGCCACATTGACGCTCATCGACGGGGGTCCGGTAAACATGTCCACCTTGAATTTACCACCATTTTCATCATAGTGGCTAAATACGATTATATCATGCAAACAAGTCTTCAATTTCCGTGTTCTCATTTCACAATAGCAACGAGAACTCTGTGGAATAGCTTCCGTCAAACTCAGAGGCTTGAACACTTCATCGAGCCAAAATCGTAGTACTCGCGTAAGGGCATTGGTCAATATCCTCATTAAGAGTTTCTGAAGTTCAATATCATCTTCACAATGATAGAATGTGACAATATCCTCCATCAGATCTATGAGATCAGCTTTGTAACCAATAACATCATTTGCAGAGTAGAAAATCTTGCTAGTAAACAGATTGTCTTTGTGAATAATTGAAACAGGAATGATCGTGGTAAATGGCATGTTTATTAATGTCTACAATCCTCAACAAGTATGGTTGTAATAGAAGTGTGATAACCTTATATACAAAAGCTGCACAATAGCAACCAATCACAGACACGCATGATGACTCATCATGAACGATATACAGTGACTGTTGAAATTATTTCTTCATCACAAAGGGGACAAAATGTAGTTTCCAAGGGTATATAGCATGTAGAACACATGACAAAATGAGAACATGGTAAGAAGAGAAGGGATTTTTCCCGTTCAAAACACCTAATGCAGTTCCGTTCACATAATAGTTTAAACGTCTCTGTTTCTAATTTCTTTCTGAAGTCACTTTCATTGTTAGAACATTTTGATAAATCAATTGAAGGTTTCACTTTTTTTATCTCCGTTTCAGAAAGTTCCAATTTCATCCTCCTAATTTCACTGTCTTTATAATGTAGCATTGAGAAATCTTCTATCCAACTACGATCCAATTTAGCATTCATGGTATGCTCATCCAGATCCATTAGTCGTTCAACTAAATCACCAGCTTTGATATTTTCATTTAGATTTGTAACAGTTTCTATAGCCTTTAGCGAATAACCAAGGTCTCTTGCAACAATCCATGAAATTGGGTAACTAACCATCAAGCAACTTCCACGTATTTATAACTTAACCTAGTTATGAAAATAAATAAAATTGTCATCATAGTCACAATGGCCACAATTGTCGCATTTGAGCAAGCAGTCTCAAAACAAACACCTGTTTAAGTACCGAAATAGATGTTCGCATCCCTATTCTAATTCACATACTCTAATTCAATTTCGGAACAAGGCGTTCCGAATCATTGAGTATGATCTCAATTCGCCTATCAATCGGAACGCGGTTCCTATTTACATGTTCCTATCCATGTTCGCATCCATTCGCAATTCGGAACATGTTCATATCCATGTTCGCATTCGCAATTCGGAACATGTTCGCATTGGCAATTCGGAACACATGTTCCTATCCATGTTCGTATCCACTATCAGTGCGTCCGCAATTCTAACTACTGACCGCCTTTCCTGCACCGATATTGAGCAGTTTGTCTTTCGTTGGGATTCTTCAAACGAGTTACAGAGATCCTTCATCTATTTCATGACCTTCTCCAAGTCTGCAACATCGCGGTCGATCCTGGCAGGTCGCAATTCTGTAGCAAAGTCATTATTTTGAATCAACCCAGACATCTCTTGAACTAGACTTACGAATGATGCCCAAGTCGATTTCGTGATCATCCACCTCAGGCGAGCTGAGTAGCTGTTTGTCACAGATATTAATCCTGTGAGCCGAGATGCAGCGTCAGCATTCACTGTCTATTCCAGTGTCAGGTCAACAGGTACACAGTTCTGCGTACAGTGAATGATCCATCTTCGAGTAGATTTATAAGACCAAGGTGCGTTTCTTCCAGATGTACTAGGCCAAGCTGGAACTTTGTCAACCAACGAGAATAGTTCAGATGATTTGTAGCAAAGTAAAAGCTACAATGGAGGTCATGGTGTAGATGCACAGATCAACGTCATTGGTTCTGGCAGACCTCTCCAGGTTGTGATACTGACGAATGTTATCTACTTGCATCATCCATAACTGATCAGTGGAACCATGCATTCCATGTCTTGTTTCTTCAGTGTACTTGGTGAAGGCAACAAAAGCAGCGGTTAAAATGTCTGCCTGAAAGGAAGTCATTCAGTGAACCTGGGGCAAGAACGTCCGAGTCTGTGAGCATGTCAGGCCCTCCAGAGTCTGAAATTATCTTTCCACCGGCCTTAAAAATGCCATCTCCGCGTTAAAAGTGTCAGGCATGGCAATGACATTATCAAATTTAGGTTGGTATGTTGCCTGGATCTGCATGGCAGGCTGTGCTGCGTTCAGGTCGTAAGATACAGCAGCACATCGCTGCTCAGACTTTTGTACACATTTCTGGGATGTGATGAGGGTTTCTTGGATTACATCAAGATTTGTGATTGGCTGGTACAAGTTCGGCATGTATCTGACTTCCTGTTTTGGTAAATTATCTTGATGTTCATGGCATTAAATCCTATCCACTGATATACATATACTGACATCATTTTATATCGTTTTATAAAATTCGAAAAATGATAACATTTTATATCATTTTAAAAATAGAATGATATCATTGCCGATCATAGCCTGATACTGATATCTGGAAGGATGAACACATTCGTGCATCATTCTGTAATTGAAGACTGGCATCATTGGTTTTTTCCGATAAAGAATAAGGAATGCATAAGGTTTGTGTCTCCAATAATCTTTTCCTGTGTTTACGGTGCAAGGACAATTGGTAACAAATCAGCATTCAGTTCTGGGCAAATCCAAAAAAGCTCCTAATTTTGATGCAATTTTTGTCTTAGAAAATTTTTGTCCCGGATTTCATTAAATGTCACATTGAACAATGTGTTTTCCATCAAAGATCAATCTTAAGTATTTGAGAACCACAACATGTGTGTAACTCGTTAAAAAATCACCATGTTTGAAATCATGGCATCGGTTAAGTGACAAGTGGCGTCGGTTATGTGACAAGTGGCGTCGGTTATGTGACAATTGAAACTGTGGACAGGCACATATTATCAATTTTCGTAAAAATTAGATGTCCATGCTCCGGATTAAAAATATTTCGGATAACTGCTTGTCTTTAACAGCATTTTAACGCATTTTGGTGATCTCTAACTCGATAGCAACAATGACTACATGTATATGCACAACGAGAATTAGCACTCGAAGCTGTGGCCATACGAATTTGCACCATTTTAGAACTTTGAGCACGTCGATATTAAAAGTTAATGACAACTGCATCTAAAATGCACATGGATTAGGTGGATCTAGCATCAACTTAAAGTTCAAGGTGTTGTTCTAAAAAAATTAGACCATTGCATGTCTCTGATTGACCAAAGACAATGAATTAGGAGTTTTTTTTTTGGATTTGCCCTTCTACTTCAACTGGTCGAGACTGATTGGATGTTGTTGGTACATTCTGATGCATGATGCCCATTTGTGTCATGTAGAGAATCTGTTCCTGATAAGGTGTTAGTCATCTCATCGAAATTGTCAAATGCAAGGCCCATAGCTTGATGTTTGACTGTACCTTCTGGACACGTTAGCTGTCTCTCTTGAAGCACTGTCATTTTTACGATATACAATCAACTTGATGACTGAACGCTACAAACATCTGTACAAAAAGTAAGTTGAATTGCATTCAACATTTTCCAAAACAGAAAATCAAATACTGAAATTTAAAAGAATGATGTTTGGCAACTTTGATTCGGTTATGTTGAAAAACATGATACATGAAACGCTTTTCCATAAACAAGTCTCTGAATCTAGCTGATACGCTGATAACATTCTATCAATATATGCAGGTCATTATTTCGTCAGATTAAGTGCCAAAAGCAGGCCGATCATGCGACACTACAGATGAGTTTTGACCCTGTCTTAAGGGGTCAACGTACAGGCTTTGGTACTTATGAATCACCGCTTCAGGATAACTTCAATATTGCTCTTGCAAAGATTCGTTGATGTAATCGATCATGTTAATTAAAGTCCTAATTGCACTAATTATTGAATCCTCAAATGTCAATTGTCCAACCCTCAAACCTGGGGAAGAAGAGACAATAAACGAGGAGTAGGAGTAAGTAAGTAGTGACCTTCTTAAGTGGACTCGGTACACTTAATTAGACACGGTTGACACTTATTTTCATGTACAAAGTCACATGCTTGGTTATTTGAAGAATATTAAACATATCATCAATCATTTTTTCACATAAAAGATAACCTGTGATCATGTAGATCAAGATCACATATACCCGTACTATTGTCGTTCTGGTGGTAACATGTTGATCAAAAGATGATATAATTAAACACAATTACACATTTTGTTCTTGAAAAAAGAAGCCTTTTTTAGGAAATTTTCAAATGTAAAGCCACGAAATATTCAATAGAAGTATTCAATAGATAATAATACTCAAGCCAATTCTGTCGCATTATGCATTTCGTCTATTCTTACTCAAGAGCAAACATGTACTGGATTAGAAACTATTTTCAAATTCAGAACTGCGAGTGTATAGAAATCATGACGAATAAAATAATGCTTACTATTTTGCTACTTATTCCTCTGAAATTACTTGAGAATGCGTCTTATCTTCGAGGAATGATTAGCTCATACAGCTAAGCATAATACGATACTCAAATGCGTTATTTTCATTGTGATACATGGACTCAGTTTCAAAATGATGATATGAACGACAAGGATTAATCTATTACTTTCTTATTTGAATGAAGTACATATAAGCCAATTCAATCCTTCAATTGATTGGCAGTCTGTGAATCGCAAGCGTCTGTACAGTGCCGTTTGAGGACTAGTCCCTTGAGGAGTTTGTCTTTTTCATTTCTTAATGCTTCAAGTTTCTCATCCGCCTCTTTTGCTTTTTTCTGCGCCTCAATCAAAAGCTCTTGACGCCGATTCTTTTCAGCGATCTGCCGCTCAATTTCATTTGCCTTCGCAAGTACAACCTTTCGCCGTTTGCTTACCTCCTTCTCTTTCGAGATCTCTTCTTGAAGCATTCTCTCCATTTCCTGCTGTCTTTTCCTCACTTCCTCTTTTTCCTTATCTCGTTTCGCTTGCTCATAGGATGCCTGGCAGACACAAACTGCTTCACAAATTCCTTATTTATAGGAATAGTTTCAGGGGACCAATTTTTGGTCTTTATGATTGACTTCCAAACCACAAGGGAATGAACGGTATCGGGTAACAAAGATTGTCTTTTTTCGCTATAGCATCAGGCATAATTGAAAAAATTCTCTCGATTTCATCAATGCCATGAGGGAGGATAAAAGCAGTTTTTGCAACCTTTACCAGAGTTGGAAATTTTTTGCTTTGTTCTATTGTCGCCCAATGAGTTCCAACAGAGAGACTTTCTGTGTTGGGAGAACTTTCAATTGTTCCAGCCGATGCGTAGTCCGTGGAGACAACTTCCTTTGCGAGGAGATGATGCCTGTGGATATTGACAGATAAGTCAGATACTTCCTCCTCGGAAATAACTTTCGGAATATGACTTGCGAATTGCAAAACCCATTTCTCAAAATTGGGATCATTCCTGATTTCTGACAAGGGAGATAGAGACTTGCAATCTTGAAGAACTGCATTTCCAAACGGTAGGTAATCCAAAAGGTCCGCAGTTCTGACCGAGTGGAACTTGCGGATCTGCTCGATAACGATAGCCTGATTTGAAGGGCTCATATTGCAGAAAGCTCTTTTTGCAGCAGGACCAAGGACGAATCACCGTTTCTGGATAACTTCAATATTGCTCTTGCAAAGATTCGTTGAATCCTCAAATATCAATTGTCCAACCCTCAAACCTGGGGAAGAAGAGACAATAAACGAGGAGTAAGAGTAAGTAAGAGCACGAGATGTACGAGATGGTCATGAAGTTCGAATATATGGCAGCCGCTCTTCTGAAAAAGCAGTTCAAATTCACGAAACGTTTTCAGAGAATCCGACAAAAACTCAAGAATGAAGAGTACTGTTGGGTCTTTCAATTTCGTATCATAGAATTCGAAAATGCACTCCGGAGTCCATGATAATAATTTGCTCCATAACATACTTAGTATCAATTTATTTATTTATTTAGTACACCAATAAGTGCAATGAGCACCAAGGCAACACAGGAAATACATTCAGGAGGGAACAATTAGAAGTTACAATAAAACATAAAAAGCTTTCGTTTAAGCTGTTTCACCGTTTCAGTGTTCACAATATCGTCGGGGAGGCGGTTCCAGTCATCTATGATGCGGTGGGAAAAGGAGGATAGGCGACAATTCAGATTTGTTGGGTGGCGGAAAATTTTGTAGTTATGTCCACGGGTTCGGGAAACACTAAAGGTGAAGAAGGAATTAGGATCACTTGGAGTAAGGTGGTTACATATTTTGAACACGGTTGTAAGGTCCATAATCCGACGACGACATTGTAGTGTTGAGAGTTTCAGAGCTCTCAGTCTTTCTTCGTAGGGTAACGAGGATAGGCCACGGATGCTTTTGGTGAATCGACGTTGTACACGTTCGATAGCCAGAATGTCTTTGTTCAGGGATGGATTCCAGACTGGGATGGTATATTCGAGGTAAGGGCGGACCAGTGTCTTGAAGAGACGAATAAGCAGATCGGCGTCCCGAGAGACGAATGTCCTGAGGATGGCAGATGCAATGCGATTCGCTTTCTGAACACAGGTCAGAATGTGCCGAGAGAATTTTAGGTCTTTTGAAATCAGAACTCCAAGGTCTTTGACACACTTGGAATTATTCAGGAAACTTCCATCCAGACGGTAGTCCGAGGCAGGATTGCGAAATCCAAAGTGTAGAATGGAGCATTTTTGGGGATTGAGCGATAGCTGCCATTTCTTCGACCAGGTGGTTACAGCGTTGAGGTCAGCTTGCAAAAGTTCTTTGGCTTTCAGGGGATCAGTGCGCTTGATTTCGGAATACAATTTTACATCATCAGCATATTTCAATAAAGAAGAGTTTGTCAAGGTGTCATCAATGTCATTAATAAAGGCGACAAACAGATCTGGGCCTAAAACGGATCCCTGGGGGACACCAGAAATCATGCTGTAGGGAGAAGAATGCACACCATCCACGACAACACTCTCAGTTCTATCCTCAAGAAAAGCTTTCAGAAAACATAGAAGTCTCCCTCCAATGCCCAAGGAAGTCAATTTCGAGAGGAGACGAAAGTGAGGGACTGAATTGAACGCTTTTTCAAAATCGAGATAGATGACGTCAGCCCACTGACCGCGATCCACAACAGATGTTAAATCCTCGAGGAATTCTAAGAGCTGGTGGGTACTAGACGAATTGGATCGAAAACCAAATTGAGAGCGCTTGATTATGTAATATTGGTTCCAGAACTGCCACAAGTGATCGCGAACAATCGACTCCATCAATTTGGAGGCAGTACAAGTCAGGCTGACCGGACGGTAATTCTCTGCCTTCTTGCGACAACCTTTCTTATGTATAGGAGTAACCAGAGCGTGCTTCCAGACTAGCGGGATATCAAGAAACGCTTTATATCTTCATCTTTGAATTCGCGTCTCAAGGAGTCTCAATTTCGCGTCGCAAGGGACAATTTCGCGTTTCGCGTCGACTTTTGAAAATTTCGCGTTCAACGTGAAATTCGCGTCGCTGTCGGAGCACTGTTTTCGCGACCAACGTTGTTGGCTCAGTAGAGGCATATGTAGATGCTAGAGTAACTATAATTGTCCATCCATCTTACAACAGCGATGTTGCTATTTAAATCAACTACCGCATCTGTTGAACCACGACCTAAACGCCGGCGATTTGTTTCAGTTTCTGGAGGACAGTTCCTCAGATGATCTATCCGATTAGTTCCAGTCGAATGAATATGGAACTTCTGATGCAAATACAGCAACCGTTTCAAAATTGTAAAGAAGTTGTCGAAATTCGGTTTGAAATTTGCAACATTTGGGAGAGCTTTGACTAACTCGATCATTATGTTTTCGATATAACTGTAGAAAATAGAAGCATTGCAAAACATTTCTCGATCTCAGCTGCAGATATGTTTTCCTGTCTATCACTGCTCGTAGCACCTGAAAGAAAATGTGCATTTTTCAAAATTGTGGTCACGTTTGCGAAGTGCTTTTCTTTATTCTACCTAGTTATTATTAACACTATACAAAATATTTTGCGATTTCTATCATTACTCGGAGCTCAATTCTATAATTTTTCAATACATTGAAATGTAGCACTACAGGCTTATTCACTTTTATAATCATATTCCTACTACACGAATGTCATAGTATTTATGCTTGATTAGTTAAAGTGTTTGCTATTGATAAATGAATGATAATTACAGACATGAAACGTGGTGAACTCAATGCGAGAGCATACTTAAAAACTGTATGCGATAGATGAATCAAACATTAAGTAGCCCATCATCCAGTTATATTCGCTTTTCTTGTACTAATATCTGAATTTCGGTTCGATGAATAGTCTAATTCATGCCTGCATTTGATCATGAGTGTGCGATGTTACCATACGGCAACACCAGAGTGAAGATCGAAACTGTACGTCTATCTTTCTGCATGAGCACCTTTTACCACACGGTTACATATTCCTTATTGTATACATATTTTCAATACACATGACTATAATGCTACATCTAGTTTTAAATAATAAAATTATTGACAAGGAGGATTTGATCAAATACTTGCTGATAATGGTAAGTATGCGGAAAAGCAAAAATAGCGAGCTTCAAAACTTACCTTCACTCAAGACACGTGATATACCAAAGGCAGTGTGTTGAAAGCGAAATTTTGAGACAGTTGAGACAACCAATTGTTGAGACAACAGCGAAAAGTTGAGACAACCAATTGGCCTAATGATTACAGGAGGTTGTACTTCAATGAACTTTCTTAAGGGTTCAACGTACAGACTTTGACACTTAAGAATCACCGTTTCGTGTCGAGATAAACTTCAATGTTGTTCTTGCAAAGTTTCGCTGATGTACTCGATCATGCTAGTTAAATTTAAATTTTGGGGCATTGTGATGCACTTTTTTGGCACACAGGGGAGGAAACTTGAGAAAAGCCATTTGACGGTTTCCTAAACCTACTCAACATCTTCCAGTCATTAAACCGTTAGTACGCGCAATGCTAAACAAATCCTTGTGGGCTCCCGGACTACATCGCGTGCATCCTAAAGACACATTGGAAAGGAGAAAAGTCGAAGGAAATTGGGGATGGCCACAAGCTGTTGTATTTTGGCAGAGAAACAGTAAGAAATGGAGTTTAAAGATCTCAAACGTCGAATTCCAACACCCGCCCACAATTGAAGCAGACTGTTGAAAGCTCCATTACAATGATAACAGAAAACGAAGTATCTAATGAGGTAAGGAAAATGAAAAACATGAAAGCAGTGGGCTCGGATGGCATTCCTGTCGACGTTTGGAAAAAACGGAATGAGAGGGTGTTCCTCTGACTCTTCCTCGCTAACAACTTTCTTCAGAATGGTTCTTAATCAGCACAAAATACCAGAGAGCTGGACTCGTAGCATCACCGTTCCAATTTTCAAAAAGAAGGGGACCCCGGCTGAATGTGGTAATTACCGGCCATTCCGTCTACTCAGCCACACCATGAAGATCTTCGAGTGGATAATCGACAAACGTATCCGCGACATCACCAGGGCTAATCAACAGCAGTGTGGCTTCGCAAGGGGTCGCAGCACCACCTATTATTGAGCGCCATCGAGAGAAGCTGAAACCCTCCATCTTGCTTTCCTGGACCTAGGGAAAGCATCTGACAGGTCACCACACGAAGTAATCTGGAAGGCCCTCCGAGAACATCAAGTCCCCGAGCAATTAGTTGAAGTGATCAGATTGCTTTATACCAAGATCGAGAAGCGAAGTGCGATGGGTCGCGGGAACCACAAAACCGTTTAACATCAGCGTCGGTGTACATCAAGGATCTGCACTATCTCCCCTGTTGTTCATTTTGATTATGGACACAGCCACACGTGCCATTCAAAGAGAAGCACCATGGACTCTTTTATATGCATGCTTGCAGACGAAACTAAAAACGGTCTCCAATCGCAGTTGCAAGTATGGAAAGACTCTTTCTCGACCTTCGGAATGCATGCAGCTTAATGTCTCAAAAGCGGAATATTTACCAATTGTTTCAAGAGAAGGAGAAACGATACAGATTGACAATAAAGACGTCCCCCGATGCCAGAAATTTGTATATCTTGGCTTATGCGTGGAAGATGACGGTGGAATCGCACAAGAAGTCGGACAACGAACTACGCTTAACATGTAGAAAATGGAAAGAAACAACGGGGAGCTACGTCACCGAAAAATATTCCCTCGAGTCAAAGGAAGGATATACAAAACAATCGTCAGGCCAGTGACCCTCTACGCATGTCAGTGCGGGCCGGTAACAAAAGAAGCGGAAAGAAAGTTCAACATCATGGATATGAAGATGCTCAGGTGGTCGCTGGGACTCACACGGCTCGACAAGAAAAAGAATGGACACATTGCGGTGATGGAAATTGCGCCCATCTCTGAGAAAATGATGGAAATTCTACTTAGTTGGCATAGTCACGCTCTCGGATCAGAAGAAGAAAGAGTCATCGGAGCAGCAGCAAGACTGGAGGTGAACGGCAAAAGACCAAAAGGCCGACCGAAACAAAGGCTGATCGATACCCTCCACTGAGATTTGAAGAACACAAACCTACACTGGGACATGGCTGCAAATCGCACGAAGTGGCGGACACGGAGCAGAAGAGCGGACCCCACACCGACGGGAACACGACGAGGATGAAGAAGTTCTTATTTTTTTATAGTGGCATGTTTTTGGACATTCTGAACGAATGGCTTAATTGAATGAACTTGCTTATGACCTATTGTTAATATATTATAAATATGTTGCAAAAATATATTCGATTGTCTGAGTTGCCGTTACCATCAGGGAGAACTGCACGACATGCAGAAGCCAACAATCATCAGAAAATCTCCTGCGTCTGCGAGTCACTATTCTTGAGACGCATGACTTCTCTTGACGTGACGAAGGATTTAGGTATTTGTAGCACTTAGCACCTATTGCAGAGGAAGGCAGCTTGTCTGAACTTCACCTGTGAACTTCACCATCAATTTTAAGGGGGAGATCGACATCTCGAGCGGATGATGAAAAGCAAAGAAAATATGAAGGTCTCCACCATTCTTGTGTGTTCTGTAGCATGTAGCAGAAACATCAGGCGCATGCGGAATCGATAGACTGACGGTGCTCAGGACATATGGCGAAGAAGAACCACGGACGTTTATACTCGGGTAAAAACACTCTTGAAACAATAAAATCAATGCAAAAGGACAATTCTACGATTATCTTGCATTGCTTCTCTGTAAGCAAACACATGAGGATGAAATTTGAAAAATGAAAAACTAGCATTCCATAAACTACATTTGGAAATTCGAAACTTGGCACCTACTATGAGCTGTCGTGTGAAATGAAGTGATTTTATGGATTTAGTGTCCAAGCCTAACTCAGGAATGCATCAAAATAATGAAATTTGATTTCCTTTTGGAACAGCACGAGCAAAATGTTTTCATTTATGTCAGTCCACTATTTTCCGGATGCTATCAACATCATACAATTTCAAGGACAACATATCAACTGATATAATTCTAAGTCACATGGAAAATTGGAGCAAACCTAGGCATGGAAATCATGTGCATGTTTATTTTAAGAGCTGAATAGAGATAGATGAAAGATGTCTAAATATGCAGGAAATCCTGACAGTTCTGCGCGATTGTTTTATTTTGGAAGAATTTGGTTGATATAGTATGTTGGTGAAAAGTCAACTCAACATTTAATACTAGGCGTTCCCAAATGATATAATGAGCATCTAATGTGTTGGCTTATATTCAAATGAACTAAAAAGGGAAAACTGCCTAGGGAGATATCACATAAAAATTCTTATACTACATAAATGGTATATAGGGTTCATGACAAATTCTTCAACTGTTTAACAACAAAAATAATTTAAATTTTGTAGTTGCCATTCGCATCACTTATATATTATGAATTTCTCTTACATTTGAATGCCATTGAAAAGAATCCACATGATCAAGTTTCGATGAGGAATTCCTGACAACCGTTGACCATCTTTCAAAAAAGACAATGAGATGATGGCTGCAAAGAGACAGGGAGCATTAGCAAGGTTGAGAGAGAGAGAGAGAGAAATGTGTTTATATTCTTAAATAAATGAAAATCAAGTACAAAGTTATCAGTCAATAAAAGATAATGTGCATGTACATGTAATTTCAGTAACATGAGTAAGAATAGTTTGTTTTCCACTCACAAAAAAGCACATGCAATTAGTTCTTACATAAATGCTGGTTGTAGATAGCACAAGTCCACGGGAAAAAGTGTTCCTGCGTCTCCACGTCTTGATGACCGGAAGACAAAATTGATTACTGTTTTTGAGACGCTGTGGGGCACAACAGTCCAGGGGATGTTGGGCATCCTCGCATTTCAGCAAGAATTTCACAGCCTCCTTCTCACGACGCGGTTCAACGGCGGGTATGCGATCACAATTATGGTATACATTCATGGTTACAGATTGTCGGATGAGCCCGTTTTTAAATCCTATCAATATTTTTGCACACTTTGTGAGACAGTTTACAAAATAGTGGTGGAGCATACAACAGTATTGACTGGATATATGAAACATAAACTTCAGTCAACTGAGAAGCTGTTAAGGCATCTTTCAACCGGCGTATAACATATGGTCTCCTCGAAGCTGAAAGACAAACGTTGTTGAAGTGCAAATTCCAAGATAGGGAGTCACACAAAGTAACACCGAGAATGGTCATGCTGCCAACACAGTCGATTCCGTTGTACATCTTCGGACATGAATTCAGTGAGCGTCGTATAACCATTTGCTTTGACTTGTTACAATTGACTTTTAAATTCAAATTACGCAGCTGAGCCAAAATCTCATCCAGCTTTCTTGGACTACAGGCTCCTTTCGTCATGCATTCGATGAGAGTCATGTCATCAGTAAACTTAACAAGTTTCGAATGAGGCGATTCAATATGCATGAATCCCAAGAATGCTGCACAAGAAAGCGCCGAGCAATGAACCCTGAGGGACTCCAGATTTAACTTGCATAATTTGTCCAAAACATCCATTAAATTTAACACGCTGCTGTCTGTTATGCAAATACGAATAGAGCCATTGCAGTAGACCTTGGTGAACTCCTTTACTTTAAAAGTAATTAAACATTCTATTATACTGTATTTTGTCGAACGCCTTGCTTCCGTCGATGCATGTTACTCTAATTGCCTCCGTATTTGTGTCATCCATTGCCTTTGTAATTTCGTTGTGAATATTAATAAGAGCACTTGTTGTGGAACCCACGGGTCGACAGGCATGCTGGTTCGCTCCATACAACTTTATGAAATCGTGTTTGTTTGTACCTTGACAGTATCATCCTCTCAAAAATCTTGGCAATTGCTGGAAGGACAGAAATAGGGCGGAATTCGTCGGGTGATGGATTTTTGACTTTATGCACTAGGACAACATAAGCCATCTTCCACACAGAGGGAAGATGTTTCTCGGATATAGACGCTTTGTAAATGTCTCTTAATATGTCACATATGATATGTGCGCTTTCCCTCAAAAGGTGGTTTGGAATGCCGTCATATCCAGACGAGTTGCCATCATTCAATCTCACAAGCTGCTCAAAGATTTCTCCAGCTTCCACCTCAAGATCCCACTTGATGTTGTCATCCATAATTTGAAAGAAGACATCAGCATCAGCATTGAAAAATGTCGCGAAGGAGTCACTTAGTGCAAGGAAAGATTGAGGTTCTATGAGCATCATACGTCGAAGGCTACATTTCAATGACCACTCCTGTTAAACTCTCGCTCTTTTTCTCACATTAAAAATTGAAATTAGGAAATAAATCACTGAGAAATTTTAGTTCTCTTCAAAGCCACAATCGGAAGATGGTAATGTGTAATATTAATATAACATCGCATGCACATTGCAAGAGGATGAATTGTGGAACTATCTGCAAAAAGTTTGAGTTACAAGTTTGCCAATGGAAATCACAACGAGCTCTGTCACAAAGCAAATTAAAAATTTTGTCATTTCATATTAAACGCTCTATTCAGTGTGAGAGGAGTTGAGCGGGTTGACGTGAAGCAGTCAGTAAACATGTCTTACCAAGGAAGCAGAGAAGTAAAATGAATAGGAACTGGCCGGCACTTCGTTGCATCATAGCTCTCGTTAGAATCGTAGATGCATTCGTTTCGGTGACACTGAAGGATAGAGAAACAATTTGAACAAGACACGAAATATATTGAATAACACGATTTGTACGAATTCAAATGCATAGCAGCCTGCTGTGCAGCTTATTCAGTCATTTTAGATGTCTTATGGTAGTTTGGGCTATTCCGAGCCGTAATGACGAGCCCCTATAACTGAAACGCAGCGTCTACAGCTACTAAGAAACCTGGGGCCGGTTGCACAAACAGCATAAAATGTTATTATCTTAAGTTAGAATAATTTCAGTTGCAGAACACGATATTATATCAGTTTATCTTAAAATCATTTTATCTCCGTTGCACCATACCGATCATATTTTATTTTAAGATAAAATGATTTTATCTTTAAACAATCCTAAGTTAAGATAATACAATTTTAAGTTAAAATATGTCTGTTGCACTAAAAATAGAATCAATTGATATTATTTTATTTCCTCTTCTAACTTAATATCAATAAGGGGCACTTTTAAATACTTATCTCCATCAATTTAACGCGACAATGTAGGCATAACTAATCTATCATGAATGATTATGATTTTATAAACATTGAATAGGCTATTAGAAAGCTGTCATTAGCTATGATTTTATCAATGGTAGAGTGAAGAACTATAATTTTAGTAGCCTACTGATAGCACATGCAAATAGTAGAATTACATGTATATTGTTGAATCACTGTAAGCCCAATTCTTTGTTAAGCCCATGCAAAATGTATAATCCCATCATTTGTATTCACATCCTTACAGTCCCAGATGTAGGCTATCTAGGCATACCCTTTAAGACAAAGAACAACATTCTTTCTAACAAATAATTACAATGCTATAAAATATGAGATGTTTAGCCGAGTGTTTAAGCTGCTGAATATGCTAAATATAACCACCACGTTCACATATGCACAATCACTGCAATCGGCGATAGGAATAATCACTCTCCGCAATTATATTATCTTCGATCTCCGCCGTTTCTTCAGTTGTTCCGGTACAAGCTGGCAACCGGGCTGTTTTGCTCTGCAAAAACGTTTTCTTCATCTTCGCATTTTATATCTTCATATCCAACAGAATCAGTTCTTTTTCGTGCCATTCTTCACTTTGACGAAATAGAAGCGACTCCAGCTCATTCTTCGGTTTCATGCGTTTGGGTTTTGGAGGCGCATTTTTGTCATCATCATCACTATCGTTGCTATCCATTATAGATGAATCCATACGAGAGCCGACACCTTGAATCTTTGAATTGTCATTGTCAATTATGTCAAGCAATAAATGTGTCATGGAAGATAATAGAGGTGGAGGTGTGCCACCAGTGCGATTCAGGGCTCTCCTATAGCTAGAATTATTTTTCAATTTTTCACTTTTCAAAGATATGAACTTTCTCTTAACATCTTCCACATCTCGATTTAGATGATTACCGATTTGATCCCATAATTTATTCTCTTCTTCTTTTGTCACTGATGCACTGAACTTGCCGAACAGTCTTGCATAATGAACAGTCATCTCGTCGAATAAAATACTAATTTCGGTCTCACTCCAGTTCTTTCGTCTTCTTTCATTGCCAGCCATTTCAAATCACAATTATTACTGCGTGTGAAAAAAAGAGAGCGTACGACGTCAGCCAACAGAGGTCTTAGCATAAGAAATGGTTGCTTGCATTGATCATCCAGGTTCATTCGTTCTCAGTCAAAGTCATTGTGATGTCGTATGTGATAGACCGGAAAACTTATCTTTCTTTGAACAGAAACACTTGCCAAAAGTTACCGGTGCTATTGATGAGACAAAAAATAGAAATTATTTCTCTCACAATATACGAGAATGAATATGTCAACTGAAAAGGTTACCATAGTCTCAATATTCAAGTCATTGGAACATGTGAAATGTTGATCGCTGATATTGTTGCTGATTGGCCGGGTGGCACTCACGAAAGCAGGATTTTACGAGAATATGGCATCTTTCATAAATTCGAGAATGATGAATGCGGGAATAGAATCCTTTTGGGTGATCAAGGTTACCCTCTCAAGACATGGTTATTTACTCCAATTACGCGTTTATTTACGGGTTATTTACTCCATTTACTTCAATTACAGTGAAAGAACAAGGGTTGCTACTTCTATTGTTTCCCCACCCCCACATTCATCAACTTTCCCAAATTCATGAAATCTCATCAGACTTAGTTACATTGGATTTAGAATAGACTTCATCTGTCACTGAGTGACAGTACAGCACCACTGAGAAGTCTTACCTGAACCATGAGATGAAGGATTGGTCCCTTGGATACTCAGTTAGAATACAAGGTACAGCTGTGATCATGAACCTCGTGGTATTGTTGTCTACAGACAAATGACGAGCAGTTGTCTAATTCTGAGGCTGTAAATGTTCTACAAGTCAGATAAGAGGAATTTTACAAACTCAACGCTGTTGCGTAGGGAGACTGCCGTTAGGAGCAGGAGAAGATTGTTAACGATGCAACACTCCCGGGTGTCAACAACAAAAATGTGGGGGTGGGGGAAGAATAGAAGTACCTAACAGTTCAGTTACTTTCATAAATCTGCGAGATGTTCGGTTGAGAGACTATTTAGCATTTGGAAGCGGAGATTGGCTTGTTTGAATCATCTTCGTGTAAACCCACGTAAAGCTGCCAAAATCATAATAGCGTGTGCTGTTATCCATAACTTTGCTATTTTGAGAGGCGAAAATGATTATCTCAATAATGCTAGCGAAGAAGATCCAATTTCCGGGGAAATAGCATCCCATCAGGTAGATGAAAGTGATAGTGTTTCTAGAACACAACATGCTGTATATGTATCAATGAGCATTTTTGAAGGGACAATGATTAGTAGGTCCCTATGTTTTGGAATATACTCACGGCGATATATTTGGCATTGTGTTTTATTTCTTTCAAAATGGAAGTAATTTTTGAATTAAAACGAACTGTTATTTTTATCATGTAGCCTACTTGCACAATTCTATTTAGATCTACCAATCAAATTATTGCTAACCGTTACATTAAAAGAATGCAGATTTTCTTCATTGATATATTTAAAAAGCCCGAAATAATTGCTATATTTCATCTCAATCACTAAACGTAATTTAACTTATATACTCGTATATATGCTTTGCAGTACCTTTCCTCATCGCTCCAGTGAAATGGACTATTGGACAACTTTACATTTCATAAACATGCTGATGATATCATCATACATCTTATCGACCCAACTCTATTCGACCCAATTCCGTCATTAACTTGTAAATTCATCACAAATTCAGTCATTAAGCAATCAGTTATGACGGAGTTCTACAATACCGCAAAATAAATTCACTCCTCAGAAATTTGCACGATCATATTACGTCATGTGCGTTCCAAATTCTCCAATTGTATTGGATCTCATTTGTTCACGTCAGTGACACAGACGAATGTACTTAAAAATAATATCTGCTGTTTCACGTTTATCTCGAGATAAAATCATTTTATCTGTCTATTTCTGCAATCGAACAATTCTAAGTTAGAATCCTATTAACTTAGGGCAACCATATTATTTTATCTCCTAAAAGATAAGATAGAATTAAGATAAAATCCTCTGAGTTTAGTGCAACCGGCCCCTTGTATTCAAATTGTTGAAGTCTGATGACACCTTTCTGTCCTATGCCCCGGCGAACTGGAACTGTACACCGTTCACGACTTTGGCATGTATTGTTGGACAGAAAGCAACATGTCCTTCTGCAGGAAATTCTCAATAGCAAAAATCGAATACACTAGAAAACGGATCGGATTTCCAGGCAATTAAGACGTATAGTTAAAGTGCTTTCAAATTGCTGGAAGAATTATCTTGGACATTTTCCCCGAATTTGAGAAACGTCCGCGATCTGCCTCCGTAGGAGTGAAAGCGATATGCTTCTATTATTTGCAAATTCCTATGTATCTGATTCCTTCTATAGCATAATTTTAAGAATTTTCCGTAACCTCCATTAAGTTTGCCTGTGCGCGTGTCCCATCGCACATTGCGAAAATGACGTTCAGGACATCTTCCGCACGTACTTGTAATTTGAGTAATTGTGTAATTGTAGATAATAACATTTGCATGAAAGCTATTATTGTGCATGAGAATACATTACATTACTATTATTACGTGTCAAAGTAACTACATTGGGAATACATTCCGTTGTCTTCATAAAGGGATTGAAGGACATGCCAAAAACTAAGACTCAAGCATATTCAAACATCACTTAAGTTGTTCCCCTTCCTGGTGCATCCTCTTGATGTCAAAATCATAGCGTCTGATGCCAAAAGCATTGATTTGCATTCTGAGAGGGTACACTAATGACATATATGAAACCAATCTTCGACAACAAAGATGATTGTACAGGATATCAGACATTGATACTTGAACTCCGATATAGTACACATGCAATTTTGAAAAATCATTTTCTAAGTGAGCAGGCCGTCAAATCGTTGAAAATTTGCAAATTTTATAATCTCAATATAGCAGCTTGGCTTACCTACAAGATCTTAAGTCCGTACTCAGTTAAGCCAATTAATGACGCGCTCGGTGTCCGCATTTCCATGGGTATGAGCATCCCAGGTATGAGGGCCGGCGTATTGTCCTTGTGGTGTTCGCTCTGCGTCCGGGAGAACCGGGTTGAAACCGTCTTCGGGCCAAACCTTGGACTTTTGAAAATAGGAACACTCTACATTCTTGCTTTTCAATCAGAACGAAAGAGTGAGAGAGGGATGAATAGAAACTCGGCCACATGGAAGAAATGCGTCTCGCCTAATGTGCTTCCGAGCTTCTACATGACTTATTTCTTTATTATATATATTTTATATATCCATGTAGAGAGCACTCAACAATGATCACATGGAAATGGAGCAAGCCTATGCAAAAATAGCATCTTCTTTCGGTAGCTTTGGTGGGCCTACATATCAGCTTTTTTCAACACTAAATAAAGCGCATCAATTGACATAAAATCCGCGCAGAAAAAAAATTTTCATCTGTTTCCGCACATTTGCGCAGAAAACCGCGGAGGCGTAGCATCACTGAACTTTCTATCACACATCAGGTAATATAGACATCATTGATCAGCTGACCGGTTAACAGTCACAGCAACTGCAGATAGGTCAGTAGAGAGAATCCAGCATATAAAAAACCGCATTCACTGCAAAAGAGCTGTATTTGCGATGCTTAGCGCTCTTGAATATATATATGAAAGCATCACAAATTTAAAAGAAATCGGCAATTAAAAATAATTATATACTTATTTATATCTTTTATCACTTCAATAATTAATTCGATGAATTTGACTAGTTAGTAAATTTAAATTCATGCAATCAACTCAATTGACATTTTCCCTTTCGCAAAGGTAATCATTGTATCAATTATAATATCTACTTGACATTTCAAATACTGTATATCCATAGATATACATATAAGTTTACATTAATTATTCTTGAAATTTCTATGTTCGTCGGAGCAGCATGAAACCTGTATATTTTACTGTGATGATACAACCGGTATCTTTCATGTTAATCTCTTATTTTGATTCGTGCCAAAAAGAGGTTTCGAGAATTCATTTATATTGAACGTTACGAATTCAAGGAAAGATTTATAAAATGTCTGTTGTGCATTAAGTACAAATGCTTAATATTCACATGGCCAAATTTTGTGAAACCCCAAAAAGAAAATCGTCAATTACAACATCATCAGAGCAATATTTGGTCAACAATCTGTATAGATTATTTTGAAATTCGTCGTTGGGATAAATCACTTCCCAACACGATACACGACTTTTGCCAGACAAATCTGTTGTGTACCCTTCCAAAATATTATTGGTTCTGTCTTCCTTTTGCAAAACTTGCTTATGAGCATTCCAGTCTTTTGGTTGAAATGTTGGTTGTGTGAAAATGACTTTGTTTCTAATGACCGTCCTCTGATACCCATGAACATAGGTTTCATCGAAATACTTGAAAATTTCTTTTTCATCTCCATCAAATTTCGATTCGATATTTGATATTACTTGTTTCGCCTTATTCTCAGGAAAGAAAGCAGTTGCCATGAGATTTATTACATTTTCTCTAAAGTTTTGATCCTCGCGATATTCAATTGTCAAGCCATGTTCCTGAACCTTCCGATAGATGGAAAAGACATCGGTGTCCTTCAGGAAAATGCATGAGGAGGGCGTTTGTTGATGCTTTCTCGAAGTCCAACATAATTGTCATATCATTCTGGAAATCAATATCATGAATAGTTCCTATTGTGATAATTGATCTAAAGATTGTTTCGTACACAGTTTCCGTGCGCTTTTCTGATAAAGCAATATGTAAATGGTACCATTCGTTATACATACTTCTCCCCCAAAATTGTGAACAGCTGTCCTCTTCTAAAAATACGTGGCATAATATCAAACGCGCGTCGCCCATCCACCTATCAGGGGTGGTTAGACGTTGCAGAGACTGAGCAAACGTTATTATGTTACCACTCACTGTTGTCGAAAAGACTCATTTTTTTCATCGTCCCACATCATTTTCGTGTTGTCTAAATTAATTTCGTCTGTTGTCCTTCTTTCTTTTAGATATAATTTTCTTTTCTTGAATTGTATTCTTTGTATCAAAGCAGATGTTGCTGGCATTTCGAATTTCTCTGGTAAGTGACTTCTTATTTTCGTTATCATTTGTTCTGGTTTAGAAAAATGCTATGTTTGTATCAGTTCATCAATCTTTTTTCCAACTTGAACTGCTCGGTGCATTTCATGAGAGTGTACTGGTGGGCATTGGTTTTCTTTAATCTTCATTTCATTCATGTCATTATTTTCTTCATTTCTTTTCATTATAAATCGGGCTCTGGATTTGAGATATTGACAGCATTTCCAATTTTCACCATTTGCCAATCTCCGATCTATAATAAATTTGTGACCATTAACCATTAAGCATCGATTGGACTTGTTTGTTATACAATATTCAGTTTGCAACTCCATCATTTCATGCAATCATCAAAATTTTGATTGAATGATTTTTAAATCTGGTTTATATACGGTTTTCTATAGATATTGTTGGATGACTTTGAAATTCGAATTCGTATGGATAATTCAATGCGTTGATAAGATGACTTACATGTATATCTTCTTGTACTTTCAATTCACCATGAATGTTCGGATTCATCCTATAGATATCCATGTTCAGACCATGAAAATCTTGGCACTAATTGGACGTCTATTCATCCATAGCATCCCGTACAGAAAAAATTGGTATGAATCATACTATGAAACATTCGTATGAAACAGACGTATGTAACATAGTATGAAACATACTATGGACATGTAACGCTCTGTCGGGCCATACCCTGGCATACGTATGATTCATACTATGACTTAACATAGTATGAAACTTAGTATGAAGCATACCCTAAATCATACTGAGCAAAATCATACTATGAAACATACCATGAAAAATCATATACGTATTCATAACCAGACACACTGTGAAAACGTAGTATGAATCATAGTATGGAACAGACGTATGAAGCATACTATGAAACATACTATGAACATGTAACGCTCTGTCGGACCATACCCTAACATACGTACGATTCATACTATGACTTTACATAGTATAAATCATATTATGAAAATAGTATGCATACTCATATGGCACACGCTGTGAAAACATGATGTGAAACATGCGAGGTGTGGCTATAAAATAACGAGACTGGCCATGCTGCACGTATGGTGGCGGTTTCATAGACCAGTGATGCATGTTAAATTGATCTATATCGTCTTGCCATCATATGTTTCAAGCGACATCTCGATAATGTGATTACTCTTCTTTCCAGACGATTTTCAGTGATTATTGTTCAAAATCCTTGTCACAGCCAGTGATTATTGTTCAAAACCCTTGTCACAGCCAGATCAAAGCGATTCCTAACCTGATTTCTGTTTGACAACATTGTCACTGCAAAACGATGAGTAACGAACAACGGACCAGCATCAAGTTCCTCGCAAAACTCGTCAAAACACCAACTGAGACATTCGAAATGTTGAAGGCTGCCTACGGGGATCAAACACTGTCACGAGCTCGAGTGTTTGAATGGCACAAGAGGTTCAGCAGTGGTCGTGAAGATGTGGATGATGACCCAAGACCTGGACGCCCATCAACATCAAGGAACTCGGATAACGTTGAAAAAGTCAAGGAACTGATACAAAGCGATCGCCGATTGACCATCAGAATGATAGCTGATCAGTTGAAACTCGACAAGGAGACGGTGCGTTTGATCCTGGTGAAATGATCTGGGGATGCGGAAGATTTGCGCGAAGATGGTGCCCCGACTGCTGACCGACGAGCAGAAGTCTCGGCGTATGACCGTGTGTCAAGACGTGCTGGAGCAGCTGTCGGTCAACGGGAAACTCTTTGAGTCTGTCATCACTGGTGACGAGTCCTGGGTGTTCCAGTACGACCCTGAGACGAAGCGACAAAGTCTGCAATGGAAGACCCCTGGATCACCCCGGCCGACGAAGGCACGCATGTCGAAGTCAAATGTGAAGACAATGTTAATCGTCTTTTTTGATCACAGGGGCATGGTTCATCACGACTTCGTACCGGAGGGTGCTACTGTCAACCAGCACTTCTACAAGGAAGTCCTTCAACGTCTCATCTCCCGAGTCAGGCGCGTCAGACACGATCTCTGGGCGACCAAGAGCGGGATGCTGCACCACGACAACGCGCCAGCGCATTCTGCTATCAGCGTCAAGCAGTTCTTGGCCGAGAAACAAGTCGCAATTCTAGAGCACCCGCCCTACTCACCTGACCTCGCTACCTGTGATTTTTGGCTCTTCCCCAAGCTGAAGAACATCGTCAAGGGAACCCGATTCGAATCGGTTGACGACATCAAGGCTCGAGTCACCGCCGTTTTGAGAAGCCTGAAGACGGAGGAGTTTCACGACTGCTTCAACAAATGGGTGAAGAGAATGAACACATATGTGAACTTCCATGGGGACTATTTTGAGTGGGCAACCGGATAAATTCTGTATATATATTGAAATAAAGTCATACTGGAAGCAGTCTCGTTATTTTATAGCCACACCTCGTAGTATGGAACAGACATACGAAACATAGTATGAGACGTACTAAGAGCATGTAACGCGTTGTCGTGCCATACGCATGAATCATACAAAGAAACATACTATGAAAATAGGTACGTATACTCATCCTAAACACACGTGAGTTTTCAGAGTATGTTCCTGACATAAAAATGCAACATATATGTATACAGCAGTATATCGTACGAAGGAATATCATACATAAGCACACATATTTTGATGTTGTACATATATTCTATAACAGCATGAATTCATTATTATATGCACCACTTATCATATGAATAATAACATGCATTCTGTATTCAATATGTCGTATTTTAATCTGAAAGGGAACAAAGTCAAAAGCATCTTGTCTCTCCGGTAACATGTCAAATGTAGCAAGTCAACTGATTTAGATAGAGAACATATCATGAGGGAGACAGCTATTAGCATCATTTTAAGATCAAAATAATTACAATTTCTCATACGTTAAAATCACATATATGGCATTCATTTGTTATAAGACACGAACGACGTACCCATTTGATCAAAGATAAACATTTTTGTATGATTTTTAAAATCATCAAAGTTCGAGTGAAGAGGACGGTACCATAAACCCTTAAGCAGAAGATAAAAAAAAGAAAGTGAAGCAACTCGTTAGCATTCAGTAACATAAACAATCTTAAAAGAATCCGTTACCGTTACCTGTAATGCAAGCAGCTAATAATAATGCTCCCACGTCAAGACAGTGTGAAGTTTATTGCTTTGACGTTCATACAAGTTCATTTATGCTTTCAATGGAAATAAACTAATGCTTATTATTAGAGAAGTGAAAGGAATCAGGAGCCTTCTGAGTTAGACTGGACAACCCTGATGGGCATGATGGAAAACTTAAGATACAATGACACACTAATATAAGAATTATACACGTTTATGATAAGGTGGCAATTTCTCAAGCAATAATAGGAAAGATAAATAATCAAAATAAATATCAACAATATTTTTCGAAACTAATTGAATTAGCTTTTATTACTTTCATGAATCATGTTTGATAGAATTTATTAGCTTAAATGTGTTGGTGTTCAAAATAGCGCTTAATCAATGGCAACTCAAGGAAATTATATTAGTAACACTTTCATATTTAACTTTTAGATTGCTCAAAAATGGACTTTCAAATTTTTACTGACATTGTAGAGATCCACAATACACATGAGACTTTTCAAAAGTAAACTCGTTGAATAACTAATTCTTTGAGCAAAAGAAAGCTACAAGACACGTTATTATTTCGTTTAAACAAGAATAATACCTGCTCTTATATGCATGGTAATCGTTAATCAAATTCTTATGATATCATCATGTTATGTAAAAAAATGCATGTAGGTCATGCAATTATGAGATGAGAAGGATCCAACTCGATGAATTCTTGGTTAGACTAAATATACATAAATGAATCATTTCGTCGCTCGTTTCACAAAACCTCGTAACTCAATTTTTGGGCAAATTGAGATATTGCACTCATCGAATACCCAGATGAGTCCCACATCTTCTGACATCAATATTAGGTTGATATTCAAACTCGTCTCCCCTCAAGAGCAGTTCTTAGAATTCTCGTATCTCAGATTTCAACTGATATTTTTTTCACAAAACCTCGTATCTCATATTCTCACCATCGGAAACCACAGCACGATATCATACGAAGATAGAAAGCGTCTGAACACCAAGTTCTATGAAATCGGAGACAGAGAAAGGAAAGAGGCGTTCCTATTGAGATACTGTAGATGGACAGATATAGTTGGAAGTGGAAGGCGCAAAAGATCATTTTTTTACAAATTGCCGAAAGACAATGACGATGATGTATCAGTTTGTAAAGCGTTCTTTCTGAAGACATTCAATATCTCGGAGAGTGTTATCTACAGACTGATCAATCGAACTCAAGACGGTGTTCTTCAGCCTTTACAAAGTGGAGGACGAAGGAATAGTGAAAACGATGATGTTCTTCGAAAATCTGTTACTGACCACATCAATCGATTCCCCAGATTACAATCACATTATTGCCGGTCGAACACAACGAGAGAATATCTCTATGAAGATCTCAATCTTGCCACCATGTGCCGAATGTACTTAGGAACGTCGCCTTCTCCTCAAGCTAGTGAAAGTCTCTATCGGAAAGTCTTCGACTCAATGAACTTGGCTTCCCATCACCCGAAAAAGGATCTATGTACTCTGTGAATCTCATTCCGCACTGCGGTCAAGAACAAAAAAGTGGATGAAGTTGCGGAATTGCAGGATAAGTTCAGTGCGCATCGAGCTGAAATTGAAAAATCCAGCTGGCAATTGAAAACCGCAGCGAAGGCAAAATCTGCTGAAAGCAGTGACTTCGTAGCAGCATGCTTTGATTTACAAGCAGTCATTTCATTGCCGAAAACTAATGAGAGTCAGTCATACTATCGTAGAAAACTCAGTGTTGATAACGAAACCGTGCATGAATTGAATACGAAGCAAGGATATTGTTACACCTGGTATGAGACTGTAGCAAAACGTGGCTCAAATGAAGTGTGCACAGCTTTGAAGTTATGGCTACAATAAAAGGATGAGCATGAGCATGCCAAGCATGTCTCATTATTCGCAGACGGTTGCCCTGGGCAAAAGAAGAACAGCATCATGCCGGCCATGTTGCTTGATTTCGTACGAAACTCCAAATCAGTCGTCGATGTCGATCTCACATTTTTTGAGTCACAGCATGGACAAAGCGAAGGTGACTCCATGCACTCAACAATACAAAGTGCCATGAAGCGTGTTGGAAACATTTACTTACCTTCTGAGCTCAACACTATTTTCAAATTGGCAAAAAAGAGCAACCAAACATACAATGTCACACGCCTCCACACCGAGGATATTCTGGACTTCAAGGAACTCTCAAAGAAATTGAAATTGAATGGTGCGATTGAATGGTCGAAGATCAAGTTCATCCGCGTCGAGAAAAGCAATCCATTCAGGATAATGTACAAAGTCAGTCATCAGGATATCGAGCTAAAGGAGCTAGCTGCATTTGACAAGAAACAACCGATCTTCATGGCAACCTCCTCCAAGGGCTTACACCAGTGGCATACCATTGTCATCAGAGAAATTCAAAGATCTCTACTTTTTGGCAAGTGGCTCAAATGCAGTGATCAGAGAAGAGGAAGCAGCTAGCATCTACCGCTCACTTCTACGCTAAGACTAAGATGTGAACATTCGCTGGAACATCCTAATCATCACTTTTTCCAAAAGCGCATGATGGTGCAGCATAATAGTGGAAACTGCATTCTTGAACAAGTATTAGTTTTTGCTTCATACGTTCGACAATTCGTTGGCCCTATAGGCAGTATTTTATGGGATTTCTTTAGAAATTCAGTTGATGGATCTATTTACATGTAGTCATGTACATGTAAATAGACAAGTCATTCTACAGTATGATTCAGAAATTACTCTATATAACACACGTAAATTGTAAATTTTACAACATTTTTTTCACAAAACCTCGTATCTCAATAATCAATAATTCTGTCGATTTTATTGGCCTTCATCACAATAGACACGGTTGACAATGTCAGTAACTTAGTGCTACCGCTTTAATCTGAAATGCTTTTTGAAATTAACTTTATAATCTTGATACATAACATCACTTATCTGAACGATCTACTAGCATTTTTTCCATAAACCTCGTATCTCAGAAATCAATAATTATCGATTATAGGCGAGGTATTGTCCAGAACATAGCTTCAGGTTGACAGTTTCATCAAGTATACTGACACAGAGACAATTTGATCAATGTACGACGTGTCATGTTGTATCTCGTATCTCAGTGCTCTTGCAGATTTCTTTTTTCACAAAACCTAGTATCTCAAAAATCAATAATTATTGATCACTTGCTATGACTGTTGCATGCTCTAAGTTTTGGTAGATGTCAGTCATATATCAAGGTATCTACATGTGCAATATCAGCCTGATATGTCAATAAATGAAAAAGTAGCATTAAAAAAACTAGCAACTTACTAAACTGCAAAACACGTTTTCTCAATTTCCCAAAACTTGAGAAAATCGAGATACGAGGTTTTGTGAAACGAGCGACGATTTATGCATTAAAAATAAAACAAAATCGATGTGTTGCGCATCATCAGTAGGTTTTCACTATCATTTTCAAAACACGTTGAAATATTGTGGAGATACTGTGGAAGCTCCATAAATATCATTATTGCATTAATAATCATAGGAAAACAATGAGTAATATTTCAGAATTGCATGCATTAAGTACCATACGTGTTTGATAAAATCGTCTCAGATGAAATTTTCAGCTTGTAGCAAAGACGTTTTGCATAAAGTATCTGAAAAGCATGAACAATATATACATATATATAAAAGAATTTCATTATCACAAGAATCAGAACTATTGACGAATTCGTTATCTGCAAATAATGTCATTATATGCTAGCAAAATAGTTATTTAATACTAGACAAAGATAATTAAATGAAAAATAATTATTTCCAATGACCTGAGATAAAAATGGGTACGTCATTCATCAGGAAGTTGAACAGCAACATTATGAAACATATTCAACGAAAGTTATATTTGATATCACTCATTAATTCTGTATAGATGACTGATAATCACCAGCATCATTCAGCATGGGTACAAAATTCGGGTTACGCATCAAACATCATAGTAGAAAAAATTGTCGCTACCCAACATAGATTACTCCTGCACAATAACATGTAGTATGTGTGTATACGGTATGAATTTAAATAATCAATTATGACTATGTTTCACAGTATGTTAATACATACGCATGCGAAATTCATACTTATGCACACTATGTTTCATACTATGATAATGCATACATATGCGTAATACATTTTTATTCATGGTATGTTTTATAGAATGTCAAGACATGCGTATGCGCTATTCATATTTATGCATACTATGTTTCATAGTATGTTATTACATACGTATGCGTTGTCATACTATTTTTCATACCTTTTCATACTATGATTCATACGGACTTATTTCTGTACGGGATTTCATAATATAATGTTACAATGCTTGAAGTACGAGTATTGAATGATTAGATATGGGAAATCGCATTGAAAAATCGGTTGAACACATATTAGCAAAATGTCCGGTAAAATTGTCACACTATACATCTGAATTCATGTCGTAGGTGATTCACAGCCTACCTGAATGCATAATTTTACTTATTAATTCAAATACTTTGTCTATGTGAAAGGTTCCACTTCTTTTGACATAAATACAAAAAATAACCAAAAAGTGGAGCTCACTTATTAAGATCGATAACGCAGTCAACATCAGGTCTTTGACAAGTAGTCATGACGGAGAAATGGGCCAGACATACACCGACAAATAGCGAAGGTAGACATCTGGCAGTTGTGTACAAAAACATTCGACGAAGTCTCTGAAAAAGATAACATGGAGGAGTTTGTTATTATAGTGTCTCAAGGAATGCAAGATATCTTAACAATAAAGATACCAGAAGTTATATTTTTTCTACGGTTTTCAAATATATTTTCTAAGTTTTGCATGAATCAATCGTAACATTAATTTTCTAGCAGTCTAAAATACGTATATGTTGTTTTATGCCGTTATTTTCTTATTTGACTTCTAAAAGAAACTGGGTTCTAAGGACGACACTGATAGCGTCTTCCAAAATGACACAGTAAGGAAATGCATCATTTGTCTACATGAGCACCACACTCTACGGTAGAAGTGAGTAATTACGAGAATGATAGGTCCGGATATATAGTATGAAGTCATACTACTCAAATTCTCTCATGTCCATTTTAAATTTCCTGAACTATTGGTGACCATTGTCCTTTTCTATTTCCACTACCGCCATCTGTAGTCGGTACAGTATATTAGACGTCTGCGTTGAACATGTAAGCGACATTGTTTGGAATCTATGTTAGTAGTATATTTACAGTCAGAATGAGCAGTGTTACAAGTTTTAAGATCTCCATTTTATCGGTTTTTGGGCCAAAACTGATCAACTTTAATTCGCTGCCACGAAAAAGATCAATCGAGTTCTTTTAAGAACTGCTTAATCCAATGGTTGCAACAGCATTTGTACACCTACGGATTGGAAAACTCCATCAGTCGTCTTCAGTACTACATCAATTAATTATTAAAATTAGGAAACATTATATTCGATCATAAATGACTACTGAGATGATTTTCATCATCGTATGAGAACGTACACAGCTGAAACATTTCGACTGTAGCAACATCGTAAAGAAATCTCTATCATCAAAATAATACTGTGCAATATGTATAATCACAGTCCGAAACCAATGCAGAACATTGAAATATTTCGGACAGACAATGTCCGAAATGATTTGCAATTGATAAATTAATCGACTTTGTCTGTCTATACTACTTCCTAAGCGATGTAAAAGTTTTGAATACAAATAAATAGCGTTTCCTACTGGCAAAGACAACTAGCCTTGTACGAAACACAAGTGTATACTCTAACAACACAACTTGTGGTCAATGTAATTGAATTATTGATAATATTGTGGACCAAATCTATTAACCAAATCATAAGTGTTTACCTTCTTGACCCATTGATTGTCACGCTTGGTCGGTGGTCGCTTCATTATTGCCTCTTTATTGCTCTCACCAGCCAAAACGGGCAAGCAAATAACGGGTACACTCACGATTTGAAGCCACAGTAAGCAGGACCCGTCAAAGAGGAAGAAGTCGTGTGCTGATGAGCCAGCTGCTCCCCACGGCCACCCGACAAGTACTGACAGCAGTTGCACACAGGAAATGGCAGCACCACAGCTAAAGAAAACCGCAAGCGCCAAATGAAGTCCCCTAACGATTGCGCGACATTCACTCATGCAAGGAAGTAAGAAACGTAGTCCAGATTCTCGCTGTCCAGACAGCGAACACGGCAGGGACAGCATACGACTAGCCAGGGCTATTGGAGACTCTTCTTCCAACGGCGGGGTCACCGACGCAGGTGGCTCGCTCTCACAGCCAACACACACGAATGGTACTTCTGGCTGGAGACCAAAGCAGCAGTCAGCTTGTAGAAAAATAGCTGTGTTGTGCAGACTAAGGGTACTGCCAATCGTGCACACTATTTCTCCATTCTCCTGCATGATTTCTATCATCTCCCGAACCGCTAAAATGAGAAAACCATAATCAATGTTCCAACTACCAACGTTAACAGGCTGATTACAAAAATATTCAGATAAAACTAAACAGCCAATAAGTCAACCTAGCAGGACCTAGCTACATACGAGGGGCACTATTAAAGTTTTTAGCCTTACATAGAAAAAGCAATTGATGTTAAACAAAAACATATATTTCTTTTACATTTGATCATAACTTTTCGAAACATGCACCGTTGGCGGCAATGCATTTGTCCATTCGCCGAAACCAGCCACTGAAACAATTGCAGTACTCAGTCAGATCCAGTTTTAGCACTTCATCCATGTAAGCTTGAACAGCGTCCTCTTTCGTGGGAAAAGGAATACCGCGCATTGCTGACTTCGCCTTAGGGAACAAAAAGAAATCGGCTGGTGACAAATCCGGGCTGTAGGAAGGCTGGGGGAG
Organism: Prostheceraeus crozeri; assembly: GCA_907163375.1. Taxonomy (NCBI): domain Eukaryota; kingdom Metazoa; phylum Platyhelminthes; order Polycladida; family Euryleptidae; genus Prostheceraeus; species Prostheceraeus crozeri. The sequence continues at coordinate 154,077 of CAJQUW010011962.1, forward strand.
AAGATGGACATTGTTTATAAACTTTAGTAGTAGCCTCCGTACGATCCTCGATTCAGTGGATTGACTGATTTTATGATCAAATTCAGTACTATGTTCCTAATAAAGTGACCACTACTCTTGCCAGTGTTGAATGGCAAAATCTGCATGTATGTGGAAGGCAAGATAACTTTCGAAGAAATACTGAAGTCATCTTGCTGAAGTAATATGCTGATACACTGTAATATAGGGGAGATGACAGAATAATGGTTAATTACAACTATCCAAATATGTCCACCAGCTTCTGCATGATAATTTCGACATGCGTGTATCTTTGGGAAACCGAGAAAAACACCCTTCCATGTATTTTCTGGCCGATCTCTGTTTGAGTTAGAAGTATACAAATGAACGGTACTTCGGCGTCCCCAGCCTTCAACGGTCGACATATACAGGGTGCTTGCGATCTTCTTGCGGAATTTTATTAGATGTGCTGGGTGGACGCCGAAGTACATCCGTTTATATACTTTTAACTCGAATGGAGATAGAAAATGAAAGGGAGGTTGTTTCTTTCTTTTGCCATAAATGTGTCTATGATCCATGATTTTGTTCAACTAAATTATAATTTCGACAACCGTAAAACTGCCATGCTCGTACATCCATATCACAAAGATGAATACTTCTTTGAAATTTCAATTAAGCTATCAACTTGAAAATGAACTAGTTGTTATTGTGATGAAAAGTCGAGCCCTTAAGGATTCTTTTGTTGCTAAACTTGAAGAAATGCAATAGAAATCCTGCAAATGTAAATAATCCTAGATAGAATTTTCGAGTTTTACAACCTCTAAAATTCGAGGACATCTGTGCAAAATGGTACAATAGTACAGTAAAAACAAATATTTGAATCAGTGCAAAGCTGAGTGTCGTCGCTTTCGAAGACCGACAGAACAAAGAAATTGACAAGCGTATACAGAACGCGTGGAAAGCATTTTGGCAGCTTCGCAACTATCTGACCTCGAGACAGATCAAATTGGATCACCGACGACGATTATTTAATATGTGTGTTCTTCCTGTAATGTTATACGGAGCACAAACATGGTCATTAGCAGCAAACCACGAAGAGACTAAGAGTCACACAGAAAGGAGTGTAGAGGAGAATATTGGGAGTAACAAGAAGGGACAAGATCAGAATTGAGGAGATAAGAAGATGGACAGGCGTGAAAGATGTAATACAAACAGAAATTTAAAGTGGAGTTGGGCCGGTTTCCTCTCAAGGAGGAGAACTGACAATCGATGGACTGTACGCGTAACGGAGTGGACACCGAGGGACGGCGGAAGCAAACGAGGAAGACAAAAACGAAGGTGGAGAGACGAGCTGCCTAAGATCTTCTCGAGAATTGCGAGGGACGTAAGTCTGTAGTCCAGAAGGAGGAGGGAGGACATTTTCCTGAACGTATGAAAACGGCTACAGTAAGTAAGTAAAGCTCATTGCATGGAGGTAATTGAATGCGTATTAGTGCATCAACTCATGATGGCACGGCGTGTACAGCAAGTAGCACAAAAAAACAATGTAAGTGAATCTTGAGAAAGGATTGATCAATGGATTATTGGAAAATCATTGCATTGATCAAAAATGTCCTCATTAGCATTTTATTCTTGATGACACACATCCTTCGATATAGGGATATTGATCTCCCTTCATTGCTTCACAGACAAGTGTAATTGAAGTGGCTACTAACTGCCACCAACTTAGATTGTTTGCTTAACTAGACATTGCAGCATTTCAGCAAATCATCTTCACGCTCGTTTCAAAACGAGTCATCATTATCTGACGGCATCATGTAAAAATTTCCAAATCTACGTGTATAATTAATGAGAACCTTTTACCTCCAGTAGAGCAGTCTGTGAAGAGAGAGACTTGTAGAGGAATATTATCCACGTTCCTTAGATGCGGACGAATCGCTGCTATTCCGCGTGGCATCTGAGACTGAAATGAAGATGATATCAATACATATTCTAGTTTAATGTGAATAGTGTAATCAAATTAAACAGTTGCATCCTCAGCAGGGCTGTGGAGCCGGAGCCGGAGCCTTAAGGAGCCGATGGTTTTGGTCGGAGCCGGAGCCGATTTATCACAAAGGCTCCGGCTCCGATAGTTTGAGCTTTGATATAAATCTAGAATTTTGAAAGTTATTAATTGGCATCATAAAAAAATTAAATCATTTGAAATCTAAAGATATGTCTTTTAAGTATACCAATGATCTGTCCTCCACGATATCTTTCTTTGCAGTTGCCGCCTTCTTTTGTATTATATTTATTATATATTTACACACATGTGTAATATTTTTTTATTGCATATGCTTCGTAAGACTAATTTCCATATTGACAACGTATTCTCCAAAATCCATTAATTTGAAGACTTGTTATATGCATGCTGACTAGATGATTGTAGATTCCTAGAGACAAGTCGCCAGTCATTTATGTACACATTTCCAGTTCAGTCAGCAAAGATAATATAGCTACATTTCTTGCGCAATGTCTTAAATCTAATACGGTTACTATGTAGGCTATCATCTATCGGTATGGCTACTGGCATCTGTGACAATGCCAATTTCCTTAGATTGTATTGTAGGCTCTTGTGCAGTCCCCCAACTACATTTTTCAAAACAATCGATTATTCAATTTGATCAATTTTGATTGGAGGGAATAACTCTTCACACTCACACGAATGACCTGACTACAAGTCCTCAAATGGCTATAGCAATAAGCGACCCAGCCACTTCTAGTAGCGCCCTATTATTTTAAAGGTATCTCATTCACAATGAATTTCCTTTGACTTCAAAATTCAAAGGGTATATTTCAATGCGAAAAACCCGAAGGCAAATTACAATGTTGACTTGCTGACGAAGTTTGCGACCATGACATCGCAATTACCCACGTAGATTTTACAACAGCACGGAATGGTGATGGAATGCTGCTCATGGTTTGATACACTCAAACCGGTGATGCTGAAACGGACATCCAATGGTGCTGCATCTTTTGACCAGAGAAAAAATGGGGGGGGGGAGGACTGCACAAGAGCCGTATCGTGTAATAATATTTCCCCAAATGTCATAGACCTGTGGATTTCAAGAATTTTCATTATTATTTTTTCCGTCTGTCAACACTTTATGGTGATATCATGCTGACTTATATGTAAACAATAAAAAAAGACTGAGACGCTCTCAATAAAGGCGCCTTTTGACCTCCCTTTTCTATTGTCTGTGACATTAAACCGCACGCGCATTCGAAAGCTAGCAAAGTAGATGGGATTTCTGCTAGGTGCTCGCAGTCAATTTTATTATGCATAGCACCCTGCAACATACTGTGTGATACTCCGAGTTCAGTTTCATCAGCCTAACCATCATCAGAGGAATAGTGGTAATGTGTTATACATAAATTGAATATAATAATATACATGAATCATTGATGAATTATTTAGTGCAACTTTACGCCATAATGAAAAATACGAAATTAATATAATGTAAGTTAGGCCTTAACTTATTAAGTATGCTGCATAGAATTACAAAGCTTGTCCTAAATTAGATATTTTGAATTTTTTTAAGTATAATTTTCAATTGTACATTTCTAGCCTACACTGCAATGAGGCTATCTAAATTACAATTTCTACAGATGATGAGTCGTGGGCTACCTACAGATCATATTATTCATGGACCAACAGACTATTGAATAAAGGCAATAACAAATAACAATAACAACCTAAGCTAGCCTATATACACTTTAATATTCAATAAAGCAATTGATATCTTTATTGATACGGTATATTTGGCTATATAGCCGATACCCTTTCCATGTTCGAGTAGCTACAGGCCCTATAAGCTATTTAGAGGCATACGCTATCCAGTTTCATATTCAAGCTTTGTTAAAAAGCTTATACTACTATTCGGCCCCTGTGACGGCTAATTAGGTATATCATCATCACTCATGTGGTCTTATTTAATGTAGCATCGTAGTAGACTGGTTGCAGGCTAGGCCAATTTATTTTTAGCCAGTGCGGGAAATCTTTATCTAATTTAACCAATCCTGGCTATAACTTTATTTTATCTTTCAGAGATAGTCAATTCATGCAAAAATATATGACAAGTATGTTATTTGTCATTATATTAGGCTATTATCATTTTTATTATTAACTTAAGTCGTTGCTTGTCAATGAAAACTAATTTGATGATTGTAGCAAGCCTCTAAAGGCCACACCGTTATCCAAAAAACCCGTTCAACGGATCCAGGATAACCAGCATAGATAGAACCTGAATTTGAAGTCGTAGCCGGAGCCGAGCCGGAGCCGATGAGATAACGCATCGTCTGCACAGCCCTGATCCTCAGTGCAAAAATGGGAACAGACCTGAATAGTTGCCATTTCATACAACATCAGGCCTAGTTGATATCTCTGATCATCGCCACAACTTCCTATATAAAGTTGCAGCCACGCACGGGTAAATTTGAGATTTGCAATGAAATTATTCTAGTTCACTTTGTCTCATATTTTGGTCAGTCATGTCATAAAGACATTAAAATTAGCGCTTTTTTGAGCCTATGCCACTAATGAGTTAATTTGGTATACCATGCATGTGTGGTATTGTAAGAATCACAATGAGCAAATGATGGTTATGCATACCGGTACTTTAGACGCCGGCGAGGCGTGCATGAAATTTAAACATTGTTATTCACTATTGTAGGGTTCAGATTTCGTTCCAACCTTCAGCAGGAGCGTTGTCATACATGCAACTCTCAATGCCCTTCCTGTCGACGCTCGCGAGACTTGATCACACAAACGAAAAACGAGAAAGTCAAGCACTGAACCACTGTGCTATGGAGACCACAGCGCATGAGAGTAGCGCGACAAGTAAACGACTTGTTATTATATTTCAGTGTAGATCAACGCAGCCGGAGCATAGGATGAAATATCACAATTAAATACTGATGTCATCCTTTATGATTTCAGTTAAGTTGGAGGTTATTAAAAAGAAACAGTCGAGAATATCGTTCACAATAAAGCGATAGTAGCCAGATACCTTACAACCGGAAATATAATAAAGTAAAAAATCAATTCTCATACGATGATGAAAGTCATCCCAGTAGCCATTTATAATAGAATATAATGCTTACTAATTTAAATTATTAGTTAAAGTAGTCCTAATGAGGACTGATGGCGTTCTTCAATCCGCAAGTATACAAAGGCAATGCTACTGTAACCATTGGATTAATCAGTTCTTAAAAGAACTCAATGTAGCTTTCTCGTGGCAACGAATTAAAATTGATCAGCTTTGGCCCAATATCTGGTAAAAATGGAAATCTCAAGACTTGTAATACTACTCATTCTTGCTGTTAATATACTAATACCATAGATTCCAAACACTGCCATATACACGTTCAAAACAGACGTCTAATATACTGTACCGACTACAGATGCTGATAATGGAAATAGAATAAGACAATGGTCACCATAGGTTAAGGAAATTAAAAATGGATATTATAAAACAACAGGAAACAGATGAATAGAAATTGGAAAAGTGGAGGTAAAATATGGAAATACAACGATGCTACTACACCGATTACAAGTGAACTATATGTGACACTACACAAAGTGGATAATGGTAAGAGTGGATAAGTGGAAAGTGGATAATGGAGGTAAACAATAGAACTACAATGACACTCTACTACACCGAAAGCAATGAAACTATGCACACTATACCTAAGACTACACATGGAAAATACTATTTCTTCACTTGAATTTGTTATCGCCAGTTTCTTCATCCGTCTATAGTACTTCATGTAATTCCACATTTCTTCATTTGAATTACAATACATCGACCACTACTTCAGCTACCGATTAAGGGATATAAAACATAATACTGCAGTCCGTCAGTCATCAGCAGGTACTCGTCTAGTTGTGTTTCGACCCCTAACCTGAACACTCAAACCCAGACGAGCGGGGTCCCACACATAGTGACTGACAAAATACTGAATAGGTAATGATATGTCTTGAAAGATATGTCACAAAGATAAATCAGACATCATTCGATTGTTGCGTTTCCCACATGTAAACTGATCCTGTCATTAAATTCATCCCATCAATAAATACAGTATGCTTTTTGCGATCCGCACATGTAAATAAATCCTGTACATCAATCTTTGCCTTTTCGATTACCACAAGTAAAAAGATCCTGTTCATCCTCGAATCCCATAAAGATGTAATCGCTGTGTGATAAATATGTAATCCGCCTTTACACAAACTTCGCCTCATACATCAAGACTTAACAATTGGAGATCTCTCATCTCCCGTAAGCCACGCTAAGCGCTCTGTATTCACTCTTCACCGCCCCACCCCCAACATCTATCTGAGAATGATGAAAATATGCTTAAAATGCAAAACCATTTGTAATCCTTTCAATAAGTTCTACTTTCCTGTCGTGAAGCTCTTCTTTGACATTTGAAAGATTTTAACCAGAGCTTTCCCCCAAGGAAACTTCCACTTCACTTCACTTTTGCTACCTCCACTCTTTTGCATCAATTTGCGGAATGAATTTCGCATAGATTTGGACTTTCTGACAATTGAATGAGGTTTCATCCTCACCCGAACTGATCCACCATTAAATCGCTGGATTTCACATTCAAGATGCAAATGAAGATTCCCACTTGATAAGGTGAGGCTATTTGACTTAGAAGGAACTCGCCGAAAGTGGAGATGTTTACAAGAGTAGTAAGTTTGATTTTCACAGGAGTGGTAAATGACATGTGTGTTGTACAGAAATAAATAAATTAAATACATGTACAATTTGTACGCTGATGTGGTTCAAAAGAAGTTTGCCAATTTCAAAACGAAGAGATACTACATTCATAACTTGAGATGTCATGTTTACTCAATATCATAATGAAGCACCATTTCAGTTTGGACAAAATTATACAATCCAGAAACAACGCCGAGTTCAGCTCTTTGAAATGACGCTTGGCAAGTTAAAATTTCCACCCTAATTCCGAGAAAGTTGGGATTTAAGCTTCTTTCGGACGACCCTGAACATGTTGGTTACATTCTGTGATTGCTTTACATTCCACGTATGTTAAGGGAAGAACCAAGTAAGCCGATATTCAGTTCAAAATTAGAATATTCTTCTTTTGGCAACGTATTTCGATCTATATTCGAAGTCTTGATCTTGTCTGACGATGATTTATGAGCACAGATCGAAATATATTACCAAAAGAAAAATACTCTAATTTTAAGCTGAACATCAGGTTACTTGGTTCCTCCAGCAACATACCTACAATGTCAAACGAAGGCATCTTCACTCTGCTTTCATTCCATTTAAAAGAAAACGCTGTATTACTCGTGTTACAATGACTTCCTCAAATTTCAAGACCAAGATAGAATGCATCTTTGAATAGACCGAGTGGTCACCCTGCAGGCATACATCACATCCACTTACATCACAAATCCATTTATTTGCAATATCTGTCAAAAATTTGCAATGATATAGGTTTCGATTAATGAAACTAATGCAAGACAATCAAATGCACGTAACTATATTATTTACAACCAATATGGCAATATGGATAGGAACAGCTAAAATTGCTACGACTTTTCCAGGATTACCGAATCGGTAGGAAAGTCCTTCATTTCAGTTGTACAAAATGCCACCCTTGCACGGTGGTATGTCAGATCAACATGGCAGCTCTAATGGAGCAAAACTACGTCAACTGTCAAGCACTACTGTACATGCGATTAAAGTTCTTATCCCTGGAAGGTCTTAATATTTCAATTTGCCCTCGGCTTTTGCTGGACAGAAAAAATGAGATTATTGACTCAACGTTCCGAGAGTGACAAAACACTATCAATGCGGAGTAGTTCAGCAAAATAAAAAAGGAATTATTGCAACTTGATCATGGACTCCTGGTCACCTAACACCTGGTCTGTCAGCCTAGCAAAAGTCAAACTTATGCGCACGTCTGTGTACTAGTCATGCCTATCAGCTACTTTGTTACAAAAACAGATGACAAAATGTGAGATGGCTAGAAGGAACATGGTAGGAACTGCGTTTATGGCTACAATTGCCGCAGAGGACATGATGAGATCACATTTACAAATCTTCATACGCATTCAATAATGAGCAAAGAGATCCTCAGAAAGTGAATTAAATCCTTAAATGTGTGAGCCAAACTTCGCCCACTCTGAATTCAAAATTCAAAACAGAAATTCCATGCAAAAGAAAGAGAAAACAATTTCACAAAAAAATCACATTACAAAGATATAAAATCAACAGCAATCAAGTGCAGTTTGAGCATTTTCTCCAAAGCTTAACTGAAGAAAATGGAATTACAAAACATCGAAAAAGCTATCTGATATGACTGTAGGTGAGACAGCTGAAGAGTGAAATGATACCAGACGGATATATCGCTTCTTTCATAATAATGGAAAAGAATTCATATAATGATTATGATCACTGATTATTTACAAAGAATACAATGGACAACATCATTGAAAATAGCACAATTGAAAGTATTTGTGACACACTTAGTACAAGTAGCTGTGAAAGAATGAGATGCTACCCGGATGACACTCAACAGACCAATGTTTAGTAAATCATGAGATAACAGAAGCATCAAGCTACAAGCACAATTTTTTTCATTCCTTTAGTAGACCTTTCTATGAAAGGGAGGATCTCCACTTGCGGATATGGCAAAGAAACGAACTGTTTTAATAACAGTCGAAAGTTGTCGTCTCTACACCGAAAAGGCATGATCACGGCACGAGAAATATATATTTACTTCAGCATAAAGCAACCTATTACAAGCTTGGAAATTAAATCAAGAAAAAGTAATGTAAGAACACAGAAGTGGGAGAAATTGACTTTGAAAGATCAGAGGTAGCCCGTCATTCAATCACACTCAACCATCAAATGAATTTCAACGTCATGCGGAAAGCATATGATGAAGATAGAATGATAAGGCGAATAAAGGAAGCAATGTGGACGAAGAAACCACAAGCAGCAATAAGACTTTCAATGATATTGACCGATAGAGGGATGAAATTTATTGACTTTTCACCTATATTATTTCCTTAAGAAGTTTCATGGAAAGTTGGACTACCTTTTCATTGAGCAACAAAATTAAGGCAGAATATATCTCCAAGTAAATTTTTGTAACATGTAATAGGTTGCTTGATAAATACATCGAAGTCAAATCATGCCCTATGATGCAAGGGCAAAATTCGGCTGTTATTTAAGAAGTTCAATTTTTGCAATATCCGCGAAGTCCATTAAGAATGAGTGATAATATTCCTCTAACACCACCTATAACACACTGACTGTTAATACGATTTCCACTATACTATTATCTATTTTTCATACTGACAAAACATGTTATCTGTAAAGAATAAAAAATGCGCTTGCCAGACATTAGTGGTTTTAGTCTCCTCCTTTTAAAGAGACGTGCTACGATAGCCATTTACTTGAAACTGATCATTATGTAGAGAGATGTCCTCAAACTTGAACTGCTAAAGCACAAAAATTCTTTGGCGGCCGCAGACACTGCGCTTCGCCCTTCATTTTTGAACCGTACTGACGAGGCCTTGTAAGACGAAACACAGCGTGTATGGCTATCTAGGAAGCTTTGTGCTCAAGTTGTTCTAATCTGAGGCCAGGCGAGCTAGCTGTCTGTAATAATTAATCATTATCAGATGCAGGACAAAGCCAGGATAGATAAGCGCAGAGCAACCTCCTGTGTAGTCCTTCAGCTTGCGTAGTCATTCTAGACATTTTTAGTTAGTTTGAGCCATTCCAAGTCGCACTGACGAGTCCTTCTAGGGGAAATGCAGCGTCTACGGCTGTCGATGAATTTGTGTGCTTAAATTGGTCAAGTCTGAAGTCATCTCTATTCTATGTCCAGGCTAAGAGATATCAATCTGACATAAATCATTATGTGACTGATATTTCTTACTTACTCACTTCCCGTTTTTCGTAATGTTGACAAAAAAGCGACTCGTGTGAAGAGTTCTTCTAAGCCAGTGTTCCGCAAACTCGCTTTTTCTGGCCGCATGCAGCAGGTTGAATCGATCCAAAAATTTGGGTTTTGCGGCCTAAAGGGGGGGTCTAATTTAAGTTTTCATTGCTTTCCATTTAAATAAATCCAAAGTCAACCATCTAATTCGACTCGTCAACGGTTACACTTGTAAAAGATTCGGCGAATCACACACTGGCGCTTTGAAGACTATCACACACTGGCAGTGAAGAAGTTCACAAGTTATGTGCGCACGCTATCTTCAACAACGCCATCGCCTCTACTACATACAAAGGTGATTGGCCGATATGGCACGAGTTGTTAGGGCAGCGTACGTCCCGTATCCAGGACTCAAAATTCGAACCCAATTTCAATTACCTTTGTTCTGAAATCCAGGCGCATCCAGCACATTGATATTCTCTCCTTCTTTGATCAATTACAATTCGATCATTCAATGAATGATTGTTTTCTATCTAATAAATACTTAAAACTAATAAAATCTTTTTGTTTGTTTAAAATCTAATAAATAATAAAATCTATAGTTCGGGAATCCAATGATTAAATGATGCTAATGAAAAAGCAGTTTTGATACCACTATGTGTGTATTGAGGATGGTAATTCTGAAATGCGGCCTGAACTAAAAATATTTACTTGAATTTTGGAAAGAGTTCAAAGTTTAAGGAACCCTCTTCTAAGCATGTTGATTCAGCGTATTAGAATTCGAAAACAATATCTGTATATGATAGAAAGAAATGGCTATCTCCGACAGACATAGTAAACACCATGACATATTCTATCCGATCATACATGTATACGATGCTAGCTTTCCTTTTTATATTTCAGTGGTGTGTTTTGCGCATGCTGCATCGTATGACCAACAAAAAATCTGCTGATCCCTTACGCCTGTGCATTACGCTGAATTATTTGAACAATGAAGTCTTACTAATGACAGAAGGAGAATACTTATCTAAATAGCAGAATAATAGCCTTTAATGATAAAATTGATTTTGGGAAATTATGAAGGCATTGTTGCTTTCATAACTATAGTTGGAATCATCGAATCTAGAATTAATTAGCATATTTGTCTTGAGTGGTTTCAATAATTACGCATTTGATTGATATGAGTTGGCTACAATAAATATTTCTCTTTTTGTATTACACCTAAGATTCTGTCGAAACGCCATTTCCGGAAAGTCCCAGATATGCCCCATTGCAATATTTTTTAAAACTTTCTACACCCATTTTCAATAAAATTCATCACAAATTTCCGGATTTTCCGAAAGAATATCATCCATGCGGCTTTACGATTAAAACATCAGGCAACTGACAAAACGTCATGCGGTTCAAACATTATTCATTATTACACATTAAGGCATGGATGTGTTACCTTGTCTTGCCGCAAATGTTGAGTAATGGAGTCAGCATCAGTATTTGCTGTCGCGCTGGTAGATGTAGAGAAAGAGCAACGCACATCGTCAGGAAGCTGGTCGTCCTCGCTGTCAGACTTTGGATTAAAGGACATTTCAAGACGATCTTCTGAATCACTGAGAATTGGTTCTTCGGCATCGTTTCTGGGCACTTGATAAGCTGCGCAACCCATAACCACTGGAGCACTGTCCCACCGTGAAATTCCACCCGCATCTTGAATAGCCTATAACGATGTGGACGCCTTGAAATGTGATGTTCAGATATTTTATGACACTAAAAAGTGATGAATCCATCAATGAGTGCGGGATTTTCCCCAAAAAGTAAATCATAGCACAGTGCATCTTCGATTATTCGGACAGCTTCAGCCAAACATGTTAGTCAATCCATGCATACAAAATGAGCGATTTTTAGTGGTTCGTCGTCTTTTGGTGAAAGGGAATAGCGATGCTTCCTTTACATTGCTAGTTCCGTAATGATGTCTTATCAGCAAGAATAACAAAGTGTTTATACCATAAACAATGCATGCATGTTGTAACAAATTCAGTCGTTAACTAATTGGAGCCGTCAGTAATCAATCCAGAAAATGGCTCTATCTGAAAAATCAATGTGAGGTCAACAAATCGATTACATTTTATTTCAAAAAAATGAATCAATTTGCCGCTCCAAACGGCAAATGAACTCCACACATCGGGCGGGGGCAATCCATGATGTGGTCAGATCCCATGGTGTGAGAGTGATGTGCATGTATGTGCAAGAGAAGCGATGTTCTGCATTGGTTGACTGTGATTTACGGAGGAGACAGAGACTGAAATGTCTTGAGCAAAACCTACATCTCCACATGTTCACACCTCAATTTATTCTTTTCAAATCATGTCCTCAACTGGTCCATCGAATTCTCACCAACGATTTCTGTCAAGCCCGTTAAAAATCCATGATTCTTCGAAGAGACTTCGAAGGAGGGAAGATTTTCCATTCGTCCGGATAATCGAAGCTACACTGCATTAATACTTTTTACTAGCTCACCTGACTGCTTCTATGTGTTACGCCGGCCTGATTGTCATCGCATCCGCCATTAGCTTGGGATAATCGCTGGCGTTCAGCCAAACTTATGTGGCAGTTAAAGGATCCTGCTTCAAGTCCTAACTTCTCGGCAAAAACTCTTGATCGAAGTTCATTGTCTTGGGAGAAATGAACAAAGCGAACACATGCTTCTTGCAATTGATTTACCAAAGGAACCACATCAGGCAGCGGTTGATATTGAAGTGATGCCATTCCAAGAAATACCTGTTGAAGACAATGATGAGATCTGGAGCTGATGTAGATGCAAGCATTAACGTTGGGGTGTCCGAGACAGTGAAGCCGTGAAAGTTGAAGTTTTTCAGCGTCAAATTTCCATGTTTTTCGAGGCCATTGTAATCCAGATAATATTTCTATGAAATTTGGAGTTATCGAAAAATTTACAATGAAATTCCCGCATCTACATTTTTGATTTTTTTTTTTTTGAAAACTTGTGAAAATTAACGAAGAAATACAGAGCACATGATGAATCATTACAGCTAATATAATATCAATCTTATAAAGAAATTCAATCCTTCTAATGTCAAAGATATTCAATTGCAAGTAATAATTATAGGCAACACTAATACTCTATCTTGTGATTTCATTTCAATTGATACTATGCGCTGATATATTCACTCGCGAAAACACTAGCTCTTGCAAACATATAAGTCTGGAATCCATGATGCATTACACGCATTTGTCTACAGGCAACTGAATGAATGTCCCATCCTTTATCCTCAGACAAAGCTAAATCATATTACTAATTAAAAGCAGCAGCTATAATAAGAATTGCATGGGTTATCATTCTTGTGACGCATCGAAAAACAATTTTTACTCATTATTCAAAATTTGATGCTAAAATTCAAGGTTTTTCAAAGTTTTTTCTCAAGTTCAGGATTATTTAGTCAAGGTCGCGAACACCCACGTGCGACTGATCAGTCGTCGAGAATAGCTAGAATAGATTTTTTTCTTTATTTTCATATATAATTTGGTAAAACAAATACAAAATACAAAATGAGCATAATTAACATTGATTACAGAAGGGTTCGACGGGAAGAAGAAGTCAGACTGAGGTAGTTGCCCCTCAGAATAGCAAACGACAAGCGCTGGAACAGTCAAGTCGACTCTCTAGCGTCCCCCGTTCGCCGTGACATGCGACGACCCAAGTCCTTAAGAAAGTTCAGGGTCGCAGGGACGAAGACCCCAGTCGTTTCAACGGCGACCGGTGTAAAAATGTACCGGGGTTCGAGAGCTGAGTATTTTGACGTTTTCCTGGCTTCAGCTGCTTTCGCCGCGCATCCAGGATCAACCGCTGAATCGTTGGCGACGGACGAGGAAAAGGTGTCCGAGCAGGTCGCATCCCACACGAGCGACTTGCCCTCTGCGAACGGGAAAACTGTCATACCATCCGGCCGCCTGCCGTCACCACGATCCAGCCCCACTGGCTCGAGGATTGACTTGAAACCGACGACGTCGAGGGCCCGGCGGATGATGTCGTTGATAGCCACGTGGCGCGGGAATCTTCCGGCACTCTTGACACAGGAAAGGGGATGGAGACCCAGTTCATCTGTCCGGGAACCACAACGGCATGGGTGCGGCTCACAAACAAATCCCCCGATCCTTAGGGCGATGGCGTATCGAAGACAGTCGTCGACCAAGAGGTTGCCCATGGCGCTTGAGGGAAGAGCGGACAGCCAGGCGCCACTGTGAGGTTGGGATGCAGCCTGCAGACATCCAAGGCGGTGTTGGTCCATGGACTGCTTGAGGGTCAAAGCAGCTTTCTCGACGGAGATACGGTCCCACTGCCGCTGTTTACGTGGATCTGAAGGGCGTTGCAGACCAGCGGCAGACCACCTATCGTCGATGACGGCAACCACAGAATCGAGAGGGGATCCATTGGTATGGTGTAGGATACTCCCGACGAGGGTCAGACACGTGTGTACCGACGCGTAGAATGCAGGACCAGCAACGTCCATCGGCGACCGAAGCCCGAGACCACCTAGGCTTATTGGGAGAGTCGCCTGACGCCACCCGATGTCATCGAATCGGGTGTTGCAAATATCGGTTGCAGATCGACGGATTACCTCGTCGAGATCTTGAAGACAGCTAACGGCAGTGAAACAGGGAGAACTTCGGAGAGAGAACAGAAGCTTCGGGAAAGGAAAACAGTTACGGAGGAGAAATAGGGCCGGATGGGCGTCTAGTTGCTTGAGTCGCTCATTCAACAGCTCCAGAGTGATGCGCTTCCTTATGAGGTCACTTACAATCGCAGGTTGGAGGATTGGTGAACCGAGGATAGAAAGGTTATCCCGGCTTGTGACATGAACTCCGTCTAAAATCTGATTGATGGAAGAAATAGCATTAGAAAAGTCAGATGTGTTACAATCGACGTTTATAATTTCGGACTTCGTCGAGTTGATGATGAGGCCTATCTCGGCAAGGGCCGGAACGATGCGACGTAGGTTATCGATTACAGATGAAAAAGAACCTCCTAGAGTTGCATCGTCGAGGTACCAGATATTGACAGGTGTGGATATTGAGCTAGCTATGTCATCAACTCCCAAGGCGAACAGCAGGGGGCCGAGTGGATCACCTTGTTGGATGCCTGAATCTGATGTGATCAGGTTGGTGTTAATTATGAGATCACTTGAGTCAGAATAAGCTAGATGTGCGAGCGGGTACAAAGACGGAACGCGACGGTGGCAAGCCTCCAGAAAGTGGTCGCGACGGATGGAGTTGAACGCATTCCGCATGTCCAGCTTGACGAGAATATTATCACCGGGTTGGATTGGCGTGGAATCTTGGTCGGAATGGATACAATAGATTGACTTTTCAGTTTGTCTCAATAAAATATTTTGGTGGATAAATACAAAATTACTTTGACAAATAAAATCATCACTGTGTTATTGATATACTCAAACGAACGATGAAACAAATCTCAAGATTGATATAATAAAAGTACCACACTAAATTAGAAGACATGTATTGAAAATTTAAATAAAGAGTCAATAAAAATTTAAATAAGTCAAAGTCACGACCTTTCTGGTGGTGCTACAGCCATTTTCAAGTATACATAAAGTGGAATGGATCGAATGTGGACAGAACGCCCACCTATTCTTCATCGACTTGTGAAGGGACGGGCCGATGATGAGTCGTCTCTAGCATATTTGCGTTGTAAATAATGGAAATTCGACCGAAAAAGCTAGGGCAGCTTGCTTTTAGCTTTAACTTAGGCTGTCATGATTTCTCGCGGTTTACTCAACTGTGTGCTAAGATCTACAATCAGGTGAAGCAACAACTCTAGTTGGAATGATTCTGAAATAGAAGATCAGGGATGCAAACATGTAATACTAATGGAAAAATACACAAGCACGAGAACAAGAGGAGAAAGGAAACAAAAAGCTCAAGATGTATTGAAAAAATATACACTATTATAGGACATAATATATATACTTGTATTATAGGATACTACGGATAGGATGAGAGGCAACTTTAGAACAAGTCTTCATTACATGAAGCAGATAATATCACAGCGTGAAAATGAAGTGGAGGGATACCTGACAAACTTGGTCAATAAACAGCGATGAAAATGCACTGCCCGTCAAATCAAATATAACTTCTACTGAAGGAAGTGAAGATGAAATAAACTTCGTGAAATTAGAATAAAATTCATTTGATTACCGGAAGATGAGAGCGACAAATCTTTCTTTCAATAAAAGAGCATTTCTGCTAAATTCATTAGACAAAGAAAATGAGCTAAAAGAGACTTGGAAAGTCAAATAATGAGAATAATCAAAATTTTTCAAAATAATACTGACATTTTAGAAATCGCATGCTTTGAAAATGGAAGTGCCAAATGCACGTACAGTATTTTGTGAGTGAACTGAAATGGTAAAAATGTGAATATAGTGCCATGCAGAGGATATTGCAAATTGTATGTTTTCGAAAACAGACCATTTTGTCTCGCATGACAGAAGCAAACAATGACACACACCACTCATCATACGCTATTCCATGATTCTGTGTTATCATTCTGTGAATTTTCATTACACGAATATCAATGTACAACAGATTTATAGTTTTCGAACATTCATTTATAAGCTCTCGTCTATTTAGCTCATGTGATGAAAGTGAAGTAAGAGAACCATATACTGGATGCACTTTTCACATCAGAATCTATTCATAAATCAGATAGACCTAAATGTAATGCCTGTTGGTCACAATGAATGTAATTGATATGACGTCTGTTGCTACATAACGTGCTCACCATTATTCAGACCATGATAATATATTACATGACATGTTGGTAAAATATCGCCATTACCCAATAGCCATATCTTTACAAGCACTTAGTAGTTACGAATATATGCAGTATTATTAGTAGTATTCAAAGTAGTTATGAATACATGCAAATAAGAACAAACCTGATTCTTAAGCAACTCCATACAATCCTCGCTTGTGCTGATAGAATCAGCCGAAAGTCGACTCATCATTGACTCAGCGCTTATCGACCGATTCAAACCCGAGACTCCTGAAGGTGAAATTCCAGAATCGGCACCTAGTGAAGATCTGAAATCCGATGATAAACATGTTAATATTTCTTGAAATTCAGAAGAAGTCACCGAAGTGAAGTAATGATCAGATGAATTTGAGCCTGAGGCACAATCATTAGTAATAATCACCAAACAAGAGCTATTAGTAGAATTGTAAGCTAAATTCAAAAGGTTTCATTTTGTAAGAATGCTTTACAATCTTCACTTCACCAGTTTACTACTTCGTCCCTTTAGATCCATGTGGTTGTAGCTTTAAGTTTTTGAAAAGAAGACATTCTTATTTGACAGACAGAGTAATAAGCATCAAGTAAAATAGTCATGATCTCAGTACATCAAAAATATAACTATATACAAATGATATGATTCATTCCGTGAATTCACGTGGAACATGATCAAAAAATATTTTACTACTCTAAAGGGACGACTTACACGATAAACAAGCATTGAACAATTTTTAAAGCATATGAAATTATCAAATGATGAATTGCCGAATAATTGTCAATTTCACCGGTTTGGCATGTTCATTTATGAAATAATGAAAGGTGGTTAATCCAGCATAGAAAGGAAATTCATATTTAATTAGAAATTTTCCGTAGTATTTTCTAATAACAACTACACGCATCTGTTGAAACGCAAAGGTGAATCATTCTATTTAAGTCAAAAGATATTTTAATCTACAACTACAAGGTTCTATCACATCGTTCTCATAGCTCACATGGTTTAAAAGGCGTTCATTAATCTACGGATGTGAAACGGCAGTGAGTGAGAGACTGAATCATTTCCAAATGAGTTCGCTTAAATACTTTATCTGTTTTACAGGTATTTATGATCCCTCTGACTTGCCAACTTCCGAGAAGTCCATTCTGCTTGAATGATTCTACGATAACATATCCAGTACTTCCACTAATGCCATAATTGCAGTCAGACAAAAATTCCTTCGAGTCGAACTTCTTAAGGGGTTTGAATCAATAAACCGCGCTATTCATTAAGTCCTTAATTGATAGGAAGTGGTCGGGCTTTACGTCTTATATTACCGAGAGATTTCATCAAATTTCAGGTCACAGTTTACATCAACAAACTCATCCCACTTTAAGTATTTATTTTGACACATTCACTCAAAATGACTTTAGCCACTGCATTCATTGATTCATGTTGAACACCTGGCATTAGCGCAGTCCATTTGTATGTATCTATTTATGAATATAATTAGCGCATATCAACTCATCGTAACAGCTTGACCTGCAGGAGACGTTCAACACAGGAAAATTTGTTGGCATGTCATATTATCTTACCCACATACCAATTAAAAAATAAAAAATCGATTAATGGCAAAAAAATCGACAAAATTTCTAACTACGAATTTATTTTTACCGCATTCGGCCGCCACAGTACACTGCATGAGCATATGTTTTAACTTTAACGACCATCGCCAAAAATAGACGTGCACCTCACCTCTGAATGTCAATATCTACCATAAATAATACCAACGATGCTTGTATATTACAAACAAATGTTTTCAAAATAGCAGAATAAGTAAAATCATAGTACAATTAGCCGATCCGCTAATTCTAAATTCCAACACTGATAACATAGGAATCATATTTTCACATCACTGATACCATGTCATATTTAACAAGTCTTTGTTCATTAGCAGCTAAGTGAGGCTTAAACTAAGTTTATCGGACTTATACCGGGTTAATTAATTTGCCACATTAGCTGAGTGAAAATACAAGTCACATGTCAATGTATACCTAATCTCATTTGATGCACAATTAAAAGATTTAGTAGCTAGATAACTAAAAATAAAACCACACTAATTACGTGAATGTAATTCTTATGGTCGAAATATTCTTCATGTCCTTGTCATTTGACGAGGGAATACATTTCGTGAATCATGGTGTAAGTACATCCACATTCAATTGTCTCTGAATATTTACATGGATTAGACAATCAAACAATTACATGGACAGAAACTAGATAGCGTAAAGTGATTCACTTATATGCAAAATTATAGACTAAGAGCTGTTTAAAATTATGATCATTTTGAAATGACATTTGCAGTAGCTGTGAGATGACAACATGAAGAGTTGCTTTACCAAAAATGAATACAGCAATCTAGTCCATATTTGCATGGAATCGGGAAATCCAAAAAATTGGCTCTTGGAGGATTTACTGTACTGTATGAACCGTAATCGAAGTTGAAACTTATAAATTGGCTACTATTGTGTATTTGTCTGCAATATACATATAAACATCAAGATCAGAGCTGCGGATGAGTTGAACTTTTTCATCCTGTCCGGTAGCGTTCGCAACCATGATTGCAATAGGTAGAAAATCGAGGTATAGGAAATACATGAGATAACTGTAGTATAACATTAACATGTTGATTTGTTACCATACCGCTATCGAAGATGCATAAGTATTTTTCAATGACAGGTCATGTCAAATCTTCATATTGTATCATTTTCAAAAATAGATCACAATTTCAAGCTGCTAGCATGTTACTAACTCATAATAACCTTTATTCAGTATGTGCTTGCTGATGACTTGTAGATAATAGAACAGTTTTATACTATAAACAAAAATTTAATTCTGACCGTTTCCAACCATAAAATAGGCAACTTACAAAATTAGGTATTTACATTCGAAAAAAGAGGAAAACACGTCAAAGTCAAAGATGAATTTTAAAAAAAGTACTCAAGTCAAGGTCCTTAAGATCTCGCTTCGACCAACGGAGGCCTCGGTTCTTTTCAAAATGGCCTTGGCATTGCACCTTACCAGCGCAACAGATATTCTCCCACAAATAGAAGCAATGGCATCGTAGACAGTCACCCCGGTCTGTGTTCCTAGTCTGGTCCCTAGGCGCGACACAAATTCCATGGCTTCGTCACCCATAGCTCCATATGCTGTCAAGCAAAATGGGAGGCACTGCTAATTTAATTCCCGGCATTTCTCGATGTTGACGTCACGTTTCCGAGCTTCTGCAGCTGCTGTGATATGCTGGACAGTCGTACTCGCTCCGGTTAAATTTGATAGATTGAGCGGATGTATGACCGTCACATCAATCGCGGCGGATCTTCCCAACGACCAATCGGGGAGCAAAATGTCGGCTGGGCGAGTTTTTGGTTGATTACTCAAGCCACTGCCTCTTTCTAACTGTGGTCGTAATAACGATCGACTGCAGCATTCATAGACGACATTTCGTATGGTATTGTGCCGATTGACAATGTCCCCTCCATTTTTGCAGGTCAACGCATGATGTCTCTTTCACCTGTTTTCGTTCGACACATGCATGAGATTCCGGCGAAACGCCATTTCCGGAATGACCCGTTTTCATGCTGCTTACTCCAGACTTGATACGAACTGCTACCAATATTATTAGCTAACTTGATGGCCATGAAAACACTTCCCCTCTATGCTGGTTGACTACCATTGGGAGGGGGGGATGAATTCAATTGTCATCATATGGAACACGAGGCTGTATACACACATGCGATGAAAGACATTGGACACGATAACTCTCAACATCACGGCCCAGCGAAGGAATAAGCCTTGTACCAACCCTCTAGTCGACGACTGGTGAAGATCCTGGCCTCAACGACTCATAGTCAAAAGATATTGATAGGAATTACATGTGACAAATGATACAAATAAATCGTTTTTTACAGCGAATGTTTATCAAACTAAACATTTATTGCTCTTTTCTTATTTCTATTTGTATTACTATTGTATGATGCTTCGCCTAGATGGAAAACAAGGCCTAATGAAAGCCAAATTGAAAATTATATCATGACACCCTTAACAACAAGTAGGCCTATCAGAGATACTGCATGGTTGGCAGTAGGTGCGTAAATCATCCTATCTCTCAGAACAAAAGATGGATCTTGAATATAAGTGACGAAAAATAAAAATCTAGGTTTGTTTATAGATTTAGTGATTGGAATGAGTGACAAGCACTATGACATACTCGCAGACAATGATAAAGACATGCTATTATATCTATTAATTACCTCGACTTGCTATGGAGGAAAATACTTTTCACACTTATGAATCATGATGTTGAACATGAGCATGTGAGCAAGAGACCGCTACCCCCACCTTTTCCCACGTCTTTGGACGAATCTCGAGACCCAATAAACTACATCTCAAATTTCCGGATGAATCTCATGCATGGTTCGACATGAACGCACTCTCAATTCCTTCAGTCGACATGATATCTTCCTTGAGAGGGTAATGATAATCATACTCCATGGATTTAGGCTGCTTTTTGCTAATGTATAAGGATTGAGTTATACGACAAATTGACCACCGAATCTTTAAGGTGAGGAACATTATCTTTAACCTTCATTCTTGTGTGAATCCGCATGACCAAATTGAAAAATGATTACACCTAACCAAAATGTATAATAAAGTAATTCAAAGACAGTAAATTCGGCCATTTTAACCAAATGACCGACTGACACTACCCATTGACCTATAACGACTACTCCCTCTGGTTTTTCTCAAATATCTCAGGAAGAATGAGAGCCGGAGATCTTGAAATTTTCGTGATTTTCAGTTTAACGTATTTTGAACCTTTTTCGAAAGTTGGTGACATTTGGCACACTCCAAGGTCAAATTTGAAAGCTATTTAAAAGATGCATATTTCTGTATGAAAGCCTGACATTGCATATAGAAGAAATTTGTGTTGATCCATAGCATCAAAATACTGATTCATTCTTTCATAATGAATAATCGACATAATTTGCCGAACATCCAATCCATGGAAATGTTTTGTTCCTATTATCCGAAGCCACATCATATACGATTGCTGCAAAACTGTGTTACACATCTGTTGCACAACTACGCTCAGAAAATCAAGTTGAATTTCCTTCATTGATCTATTTACCAGCAGTGTTAAATCCGCTGCTATCAAGAAGAAATCTATTTCAATACGTCGTCCAACCACAAATGATGGTCATTCGGAAGGCTAGTTGGTTGAAAGCTGTGAATTATCATAATGCTGAGCATCTGACACGATGTGCAGAAATAGTATATTCCTTCAAAATAATGTTGTCGATAATGCTAAGACTGTAGCAAATATTAGCGGCTTGTAAAGAAAATTTACCAAAAATTACAATTTGCCATGACAAGTTCTTTGATTTTGGATCTCTTAGAGAAAGTTGAGTCTTCAATTTACAGTATTGCGTCTGCTTCAGAAGTTCTGTAAATTGAGCTCCAGTTTGACGCCGGTCATTTGAAGCCTGATATGTCTTTGGAAAGCGATCTTTCGAATAGCTATTATTTATGCATTTCAATAATCCTCAAGTGTCTCTAAGTGTATTGTATGCGAAACTAAGACACGCCAAATCAGCATCTGCTGCTGCAAAAATATAATTCACTATAGTTAAGGAGTTACTGAGAAAATATTGCATCTTTTGAGTGACAATTTTGAAACATACATCACTGCTTTATCACATTCAACAGAAATGGTGAGAAGTCACGATTTGAAAACTCATATGTAGATAAAAAGTATGTGGATTGGAACATGATATTTGTTTTTGACTTACAGCTAGCAAATTATGTGTTTGTTTGAATTTGATTCAGTTCTTGTAGGTGTACAATATGCATGCAT
The DNA here is from genome assembly GCA_907163375.1 of Prostheceraeus crozeri. NCBI lineage: Eukaryota > Metazoa > Platyhelminthes > Polycladida > Euryleptidae > Prostheceraeus > Prostheceraeus crozeri. Next base: position 176,754 of record CAJQUW010011962.1, read on the forward strand.
ATTGAATCTTTACTAAGAATTATAAGGTAATAAATTTTAAGTCGAGTAATTCATAAATGTGTATTCTTTAAGTAATACATGGGTTGCCGAAAATTATAATTATCATTACTCATTAGTTTATCAATCAGGTTGATCTGTCCTCCTATCAAGAAAAGAATGAAACGAAAAATTAATTAGGCCAAACCAATATTTCGCCTTGTGGCTATGTTGGTTAAAAAGTAAAGCGTGATGAGATGCATTTGAATAAACAATGTTTAAATACCGTTTTTAAAGGGATGCTATCACTAGAGTGAGCCTTCTTCAACTGTGTTGTATAGTAATTTTCAGAAAGACTGAATCATTGGAACATCTTAATCAAAAGGAGGGCAGAAGTTGTCCGCAACACCGACAGTCTTATTAGTGTTAAAATCTACCATACTGCTGAGCTGCTATATATAACGTAACATGCCCTTGTGTTTTTCCAACAAACTGATGGCCAGACTGGAAAGAAGTGCTTTTAGTATGGGCGACTATGTATCTCACAAGCGCTTTTGGAACTGCGAGATCATACTATACGAAACCTTTCGCGTTGGTAGTTGACTTTTTTAAGTGACTACTTCCTTCCTCGTCAACAACAGAACTCCCCTCCCCATCTGTGGCCTTTTCAAGAACTTACAAAGAACGCATTTTTTCTACAGCGTTGCAATTTTTTTCTTTTAATTCTCAGTTTATTCGTTTTAACGCATTTTTTCATTGTTTCCATACTACGTGTGATGTGGTCACGGAGTTTACTACGTAAGTATCATAATTATCTCTCAAAATCCTTTGTCATAATAAACCGTAGTGTAGGCAGCAATAAAAATGTCAGATTTGATTAAATTTTGTCACTCTGATCAGACCAAAGAAAAATCAGAAATCAAGATGAAATCAACAAATTCAACTACATGTTAGGGGAATAGAATTTCATCAAACTTATCATCAGTACCCCCTGAGTCGTAGAGGTAGTGGTGGTTTTAAAAGTGTCCAGTCAGGAGAGCTACAACAAATAAACATAAAAGCTTCAATATTATCAAAAATTTAACCGAAAATACAGAGTGATTTCAACGTCAAACATTGAACATATCAACTGAATTACATTACCAAAAGAAAATTGTTTACCTTCTTCTGAATCTGTGGGACATGAAGCATGTATGATTGATAAATGTGATAAAATTCACTTGTAGTAGAAAATACAAACCATTTTATGATTTTATTCAGTATGAATATTTGATGTGAAGTTGTCGACTTTGAAGCATCAAAGCAGGGCAAAATGGCGCACTTCAAGCATATCAGTTGGCATTCCCTCACAGGTTTTCATGATAAACAGAATAATGCATGATTGAAAACTCATAATAAGAATAATCAATACTGCTCATCTCAGCTACTTGAAAGCGCCACAAAATTTTTAAATAGCCTTTGTTGAAAAAATTGTCCTACATGATTTGAAATTATATACAACGCCAAATGTATGTAATGTCACAAATGCACCGAACTCTAAAACAGTGTTAAACTTAACTTGCCATCAAGCAGTTGTCCGGCGCAATTTGAAAACCGATTTCAACCTATCCAGATTTTCTGATCAATTTTTAGGCTTTCAGAAATTTAGGAGCAGTTTTCAGGAAAGATGATAAGAAACATACGATTATTGGCTTCTGAAAACCGAAGCTCAAAATGTGGTCAAGAATATACATCATTCACTTTCCTTGGCTGCCTGAGTAACATAATCAAGGAGGTTCTTACAATAAATAAAGGTTTGTTAGCAAAATCGATTCTATCAAAAATTTAGTTTGTTATCTAGCATGCCAATTTAGCACAGAAGCGTTTTAGATGTCTAAAAGCGTTGGCTATCTAGCTGAAGAGGCTGCATTACTAAATTTGTATTCACAATTCATAAATGCAATATCAAGCATATCAGCAAATTAAACATATTATGTATGAACGATAAAATATTACTCTAAAGCATTCTAATTCCTCTACGAGATCGATCGAAAAAAATAATAGATATATGCATATTCCATACAAACAAACAAAGTTAGTGCACTGATGATAAATAAATAGCTCTGCATGGTAGAAGAGTATCATGCTTAAGTTCAAATTCCACATGCATCCCCGCGAAATAGAGCATTCAGGAATCATATTGGTGAGAGGAATTTAAAGGAATCAAAGCAATTCAATGCCACTAAGAACCATCATCATTTTAAGGTTGTTAGTTAGGTGCGTCTCGAATGAATTATTAAGCACATCCGATCCTACTAAGATGTTTTCAGCAAATTCATACATTCATCACAAAGTTAGAGTCGTTAAAGGACAGAACTTTTACACTAACAAAAGGATATCTGCACACAATAATCAATTGATTGTAATTGATGCAAACTGATGTAAGTAAATAAACCGGTTTTTACTTTGATAAAATATCTGTCATTTGCTGGCCATCATGGAAACAAATGCTCCTGCAAATTTTCGCCGATGGAAGACGGCTTTCAGATAATGGAATTAAGTGTTGATCGAATAAAGATTTGGAATTAATATGCCAACTTCAACTACAGATAGACAATCGCGAGGGATATTCCCGTATTTGCTATGTTCTCGAAAACCCTTCATTTTGACTAAAATAATTATTTATTCCGGCAGCAAGATTTTTGCAATTTTTCGCATGTTTGTTTTTTGAACACTAAGTATGATATGCAAGTAATTTAAATGCTTAGATGAAGATAATATATTTTGCAAGAACATGTTTTTACAATGCCCTTATAAGCGTCAGTTAGTCATATAATATTTTTTAATCTTAAAGCACTGATATTATTTGCAGAAAACATAATTGACGTCAGATTTAGCATCGACTTTCACAAACAATTCCTCCAAACAAACCAAAACATTAATATCCCAAATGATTTGAAGCAATGTCAAATGAGTTTGGGATTTTGTAAGATGAACTAAATTGTAGACCACAACCAGGCAAATATGTCTCTTTGATAAATGACTTGATGCGTTCACCTGCTACCTGATCTAATTCATATCTGGGAGAACTGCTTCCATAGGACCCACGATTTTTAAAGTAGATTTTGATAGCAAGAAATATATCCTACAATACTTCATATTTCAAGGGTGTAAAACTAAACATGCTCATGATGTTCTGCGTTAATTTACGGTTTCGAACACCAGAAAAACAAGACTCTTTATGTTTTCGATCAACAAAAATTGTGTGATTTTTTGATGTTCGAAGACATTGAATAATCACAGCATTCACATTTCCAGTATCTTCTTTTACTTCATTATTCGCTTCTTTTATGATTTCTACAAGCTGAACTTATCTCACTTTGAATAAATTCGCATTTGATGTAGTTTGCAATTTTATCAGATTTATATGTTTTATGACTTAAGATGGTCTTCTTGCAGAGTTGAATATTTGGAAAATTTTAGCTTTTATGAAATATTATATTATATCAAATATATAATATACATAATAATGTGCTGCTTAAAATGAACTGCAAATCATGGTTTTCATTTTACCCATGCAACTCGCAACCGTACCATAAAACAATACCGCATCATATAGACCATAAAACTTCATTGCAGAACGAACCCTTTTATAAATTCGGATTTTAGACTAACGAATGTTTTGTCATACACCCAGCTGTGCAGATACAAGAGGTAACTTTGGATCGCATGAATTTTCGCATTCTCCGAAAAATGTTGCATGTAAGATATTGGTGAATATTTTTATCTTTCAACTTTGTATTTGGAAGACTTAAACTATTCTAATCTCATTTGTTAATTTTTCTAAATTCCAAATTTTGTTTCTTAATCAAAAATCGAATTTCGTAACAAAATTGATTTTAGATTAAACCATATCATCTTTTACTTGTGAAATGTGCCTCATATTCACTGAAAAAATACTTTAAAACCTATAAATTCCTATCTTCTTCGAATTATTTGACAAACTCCAAATGTCAATTGAAAAACTCGGATAATACTGGATCAATCTTCTTGAAGAAATCAGAAATCGTGGTGGTGATAAATGTGATACCTAATTCTTTGCTTGTAGGTATAAGATGGAATAATACTCAGAAGCCTTCCTTCTTCGTCCAAACACACCTTCCAAACATATTCGCGACATCTTAATTTCATCGCGTCGGTGTTAAAATATTGTAAAAAAATTCTGACCGCCTGTTCCTTCGGCGGTTATCAAAATTTCGTTTTCTTTGTATATCAAATTGATTCATCTTATTGATTGTTCTAATAATGAAGAGATATTGTAGCTATCTCAGTTTTCATGGCAACTATCTTACATATCCTTTACTTACCATAAAAACACAAAATTTACATCTGGCAATTTGGCTCACCAGTAAAGTAGGTATAGGCCCTTATCCAATCTGAAGATTCCAATTTCACAGAAAACTCGGGAAAGCGATACTATTAGCTGCTATTTCAAGTAGAACCTAACGGGTAAAGTCAGTATTCTACAAAGAAAAGAAATCTCACATTTTCTGCGGATGTGAAAAAATTTCACATCTTGGTTTTCTGTTCAGTTCTGATATTTATTTTCTCACGTCATTCCTACAGCACCTTCAGGTAGGCATAAATAGAAACCAGACATTGGTTCTCAACCTCTAGCAAGGTCAATAAAGTTGACGCACGCGTTGCTACTTACGAGCAGCGTTGTTAGGCGTTTTACGGACTCTTCTACTTAATTTCATTTTTCCATCAAACCGTATTGCAGGAGTTACAGTTAGTCTTCACTGCCTTTGCATTTACACAAAAATGTCAAAAGGGTTGATGAAGGTTAAGGAAGTTGATAAGGGTGTGCCAAAGGATTAGCCCATTCCAAACAATTGTATGTCCCGTAAATTAACAAACACGAATTATTGATTAATTGACTCCTCTCTCTCTCTCTCTCCCTCTCTCTCCCTCCCCCTCTCTCCCTCTCCCTCTCTCCCTCTCCCTCCCCCTCCCCCTCTCTCCCTCTCCCTCCCCCTCCCCCTCTCCCTCTCCCTCTCCCTCTCCCTCCCCCTCTCTCCCTCTCCCTCCCCCTCTCTCTCTCTCTCCCCCTCCCTCTCTCTCCCTCCCCCTCTCTCTCTCTCTCTCCCTCTCCCTCCCCCTCTCCCTCTCTCTCTCCCTCTCCCTCCCCCTCTCTCTCCCCCTCTCTCTCTCTCTCTCTCTCTCTCTCCCTCTCTCTCTCCCCCTCCCTCCCTCTCTCCCTGTCCCTCTCCCTCTCTCCCCCTCCCTCTCCCTCTCTCCCCCTCCCTCTCCCTCTCTCCCCCTCCCACTCCCTCTCTCCCCCTCCCTCTCCCTCTCTCCCCCTCCTTCTCCCCCCTCCCCCTCCCTCTCCCCCTCCCCCTCTCCCTCTCCCTCCCCTCCCCCTCTCCCTCCCTCCCCCTCTCCCTCTCCCTCCCCCTCCCCCTCTCCCTCCCTCCCCCCTCCCTCCCCCTCCCTCCCCCTCCCCCTCCCCCTCCCTCCCCTCCCTCCCTCTCCCTCCCCCTCCCCCTCCCCCCTCCCCCTCCCCCTCCCCCTCCCCCTCCCCCTCCCCCTCCCCCGTGTGACTCTCTCTCTCTCTCTGACGTTTAAATCTCAATGTGATGAATGCAGTCTTGTTGAAGAGAGTTAATGACCACCGAATTTGTAAGCAAGATTGGCCATGGTGGACATGTCATTGATGATTAATTTTGTATATTTGGTCATATAAGGAGAATATCCATTTCATAAATCGCTCTATGATTATTAAGTAATCATAATGTCCTTGCTTTTTGTGCACAACAATGGCTAACAAATTCAAGATAATCATGATGATGGGCGCCTTATTACGAATTAACTTTTCTTTTCAGAGAGAGAAAATGCTTCTTTCTGAGCTGTTGTCATTTGAATACGATGATTTCAAAGTTGATAGAGAGCAATTTCAAGATCGAAAACCATCACATAATTTATGGCAACATTACAGAAAGAAATTTAATTATGAAAGTTTTATCAACTATATATTCTAAACCCATCTGCAAAATGAATAACATAATGCCCATTAACATACACATTTGCATAAACTTTGATTTGCATCAAAGTTACTGCAAAATGCAGATCGACAGACGTAGTGTAAGAAACTCATGCGTACCATAAGGAATATATTAGGACCCTACGAGTGCTCGAAACTGTCGAGTCGAGTCGTGTCCGTCACCCTCTGTAGTCCTTAAAATTCAATCCTAGATTTCTGACGGTTGCAATAACAAGATTGATAGATCATTTTCATCTGTTCAAGGCATAGAACTTATGCAATTTCTTTTTTTTATCTTATTGAATGTTTGAATCCGAAAGACTTAATCCAAATCAAATCTTGTGATGTGAAAAAAACGCACCAAGTCTACAAATTTCATGAATTAAAATTCATTGAATAGGATGAATATTTGAAGACTTCAATATCAAGTCTTTGATGAATGTTATCCTCTGCTTTAATGAAGACTGACAAGGTCAATTTTCGCATACTTTTATTCGCTTGCTTGCGGTTCTAGAGTCCATAAGCTGGCAGTTTCTGTTGGTAACCCTAGATTCTTTCGAATAGGCTTAGTCAACAGTTTGTGTGATGATTCACTACACGCCTTGTGCACGAACCTTAGTGAATGATGAAATCTGGCTAATAGCAAGTAGAACTTATTCATAAAGTTTGACGATTTGAGTTGTGATCAACCATCAAAATCTCTTGAAAAATTTGTGCCACTGTACATGATGACTAAGGTACTTGATAGTTGAAAGGAATGTGATTATCACTATTTACTACGATTGACACAACAGAAGAATTGAATTAATGCCAGGTGTGAGTAAACCAACGGTTAGAAAATTGAAACGAGAAGTGGAAAATGGCAAACCTCACAGCTCGAGAAGTGCGAGAAAGCGTGGAAGAAGAAACTCTAAATCAGCGATCGGTAAAAGACCGTACATTGGATAGGCTTTCACATAGCCTACTCAAAGCAAATCTCATGGTAAGCAGGAGTCAAAGTCTGAGTTTGCACGAATAAAAAAATCTGGATAAAGCAGAAATATAGCAGCTACTACCTTCAGCTTACTAAACTAGTAACTAATACATAGCTGCAACAAATACAATACATAGATAACTCATTTCAGATGAAATGATGTTTTCTGTCAGTGCTCTGATACTGAATGAGTGCTGCTCCTGTGTTTACAAGAATAGCGATACAAGTCAATTTATTGTATTCACTATAAGTTGCATGCATGTGACTAAATACATGTAATTAAATCATTGAATTACATCCTCATTTTCGTCTTTTATAGTCTTAATATGGGAATTCTGCTTGACTCGACTGACCTCGAGTTTCGGCGACTCGACTCGAAGTTGACAAGAGCCCGACTCGCAGGACCCTAGGATATATGCAACATTATAATTACATAAGAGCATGCTATTCGTATTCAATAATTATTAAACGATGATCTACTCAAATTCATGACTTTAATTACTTCACTTTAATCTACAATTCAATGGAAAATTAAGTAAAAGTATCTAATAAAATAAAATGAAATGAAAAAGCATCATTGGTTGTGAGAGGCAACGGGGTAGCCGTGGATCGGAAGAAAACGCGAGTTAATATGAGCACCAAAATACGTAAATATGTATGGACGAGGCACTACAAAGAGTCGATATCAGCCGGCACACGCGAACACGCATTAGTGAATGGTGCTGGAAATGAATGAAGCTCACATCTTACCTCACACCCATATCATGCGTGAATCTCCGGCCCCACGATACACGATTCACTTGAACCGTTAGCCGGTTTAAATGCCCGCTGAAATAATGACAAGCTTCTACAAATCCTATTCTTTGTAAGGAAATGAAAACAGCCTGGAGTTCACGATTAACTTATTCATATATCATTTTCATTTTTTCGAATAGAACGAATTCACTTTGTTAGAATCTATATTGTTCGTACATATCACTTTATAAGTAATTTGGTATTCTGACAAGGGATTATTAAAGTGAGCACATATCGTGCATGACAAATGTCACGCAATAAGTAACATAATAATGATGGTCGAGCGACTGCCTTCGCATTTTTACAGTTGCGACTAAGGAGACACCAACGCCGATACTTGGATGTTCTGTTATTTATCGAATTAGTGTTAATTATCGAATCTACTTCAACAACCATGAAAAACTTGTCGGTCAATTAATTCAGTGTCCAGGAATATAAACATTCACGATTCAAATCATGATTTCTTTCAATGAACATTGATTGATTTATATAACTTTGTCCGTCAGATAACCAAGGGTGATTTTAAAATTACATCAAATCGGTAGCTTTGTCCTTCAGTACACATTCATAGTGATGGCGCTCTGACTCTGATGGTGCTCATACTGATCCTCTTCATTATTAAGATGCCTATGACCAGGAAATTTAAATAATTACGTACTTGAATCGAGATGACATTTGGGTTTTGTTTAACAAAAGAAGGGTTATCCATACTCAGTTTTATTTATGTATTAGTTAAGTCAGTACTTTCTCAGCAATTTTAGTGTATTGGGACTTCTTGCCCACCCGTAGTGTGGTAGAGTTTGTCCAATCTTTCAGATATCCGATTGAAATAAATAAACCTCTCGCTCTTTCTAACATTTCGTAGAAAGGCTTTCCACTGCCCCACAGTTTGGTCACAATCTTGAAGTAGGACAAATTTGCTTGGAATGAGGCACTCAAGCCTAATTTTGAAATCATTTACAATCCTTCCAATGTCCATCGTCACTACAACTTTGGGATTGAAACATTTTGGATGTTTCAGGAGAAGGTTATCCAATGGTGATTTCTCCTTCACTTTCTGTATGTGTGCATCGAGAAAATTTCTACGGTCACACTTGAAAGCAATCAGGTCATCAGTTGAGCTTCTCTTCCAGTCTTTTAATTCATTGCTTATATCAAAAACAAGATGAATTTTCTCAACAGTTTGTTGATTTCTATCTGTTCGATAAATCTATCGACACCAATTTTCTTAGACTAACAGCAATTTCGAGAACAGTTGTCTTGATAAGGCGCACCATGAGACTGCGTAGGAGCTTTTAGATATCTTTCGATGAATATGTAAGTATCGTTCCTAAGATCATCAGCTCTCTGACAGAGATGATGAAGGGAATCTTTGCCAGCGATAACAGCAAAATATATAGTAGTAGGATTTTTATTTTCTTTTTTCATAATGGCATCTGTATATTCTGATGCGATGGGTAGAACTTCGATAATTCTTGTACACATCTTGACGCCACCCAGCCATCGATAAGCACAATGACGTTTAGGAGAATAAGAACAAAGATGATGTACTGTATAATATGACATCGTTGCAGATATGTTTGTTGAGTTTGTCCATCAAACTACATTCGTTTCACTAATTGATATCAAGATTTGTTAACCAGTGTTAGATCACCGAGTATTTTCCTTTCAATTTCTGTCCTGATCATCTTAGCAAATGAGCCCGTTTCGCCAACCCTCTGACGCTTAATGGCTCAAGATGGGTGTATATGCTTGAAGGAGATTAAAATAGGCACAGGAGACATTAGCATGAATGTTTGAAAATATCCATTATAAATTTGAAAACAGTAAAATCTATATTTGTGACAAAATTGAATAACTCTCCGATTACATTATTATTTTTCCGGTTCCCACGTCTTTCTAAGATTTCCCGGCTTCTCCAACCTTCACTTTTTTCGGAATTTCCGGTTTTCTCCTGGTGTGATACACAGACCAACATGCATGCTGTGACTGATGTCACTTTTAGTACATGTCTGTGGACAAAAAGTCAAAAATTGTTTGCTCTCGGAATTGAGCTCAGCAGTGACAATGAATAGGATATTGTCAATGTGATTTTAAAATCACCCTTGAAATCTGAGGTTAACTACCATGCCCAACTGAAGTGGGAACTCTTGTTCTACACTGAAGCACGAATCTTAGTGAACTGTTGATTTCTATTCTGCACATAACGAAATCTTCGAAAGGTTCTCGCTGATTATCTGAAGACGCTTCAACAAGCAAGATCAATACTATTTTTGTGGCAGAGTGGACATTTTCAGTGTTCTCAATGTGGTGAGCTGTTCTGTGCCACGGTGGTTGCAAAAGTCAAAAATGAATTGTGTGCATGTTTTGAATAAATTGAATATACAGGTTGGCCACAAAAAACCGATGAATTATCTTCAGCATATCATATTTAGAAAGTTATATATGAAAACTATATTTCGACACAATGAAATGGTGCACAATACAGGCTGCATTAAAGTGAAATAAGAATGAAGAATTTATCTTCTTAATTAATAAATTCAGTATGAATTATTTTCTTTGACAACTCACTTAACATAAATGCGAAAATTATACTTTCTCTACTTCTTGAATGACATTGGACGAGCTATTTGACCGTTTTGCAATGAATCAGCTGTTGAAATGATAAACTAAATTTCAAGGAGTGATATTACTTTTCCAAATCACGAATACGCAGCTTAAATATTCACATTCATTTTCAGAACAATATTTATCACGCGAAAAGACAAATTCATAATTGAATTATTTGCATCGTTCACGCAAACCATGCGTGTGACAAAAATAAAATGAAATTTTCCATCGTAATTTTATTGCCTGAATTCTTGGCGTCATGCGCCTTCGACGGACAGATGCAAACTGGTGATAGGATTGATGTTTCAGAATATTGAATAGAGAGTTATCTATATATATTTTTTGACCATTTTTGGATAACCTCTTTTTAGAATATATATATATATATATATATATATATATATATATATATATATATATATATAAATATATCAAGTTTACAGTAAATTCTATTCTTATTGATATCAATTTTGTTTGTAAGTTTTTTATCTCAATGCCTACAAGGCTTTTTTTGGATATACCACAAATTTGTTGAATGTGAGAATGAAGCAACACGAAAATAATGGTTCGATAAAATCTCACCACATGAAAGAACACAAACAAAAACCAAGAGACTTAACAAACAACACAAAAATTATAGCTCGCTTTATATAACACCCTACAAATCGCTGAAGCAATACTAATAAAGGAAAATGCTCCAGTGCTAAATCAACACGACAAGGGATTAACAAGACACTTAAATATCATTTCTTGATTTCTATTCTTTCACAACTTCAATACTGTATGTCATCAAATCCTCCCTGAAAAACTATGAACATGTAACCTACATCCAGTATTATATCTTTGAGCTTTCTGTATAGCATTTTGGTTGAGACTTTTTGAATTTCAACCACAGCTCATCATTTTGTTAGTATGTTAGCTTGAAAATGGTCTATGTACAGAAGACCGAAACGTCGCCGTCAATAAAATGTAAATATTTTGCAATAAAATGGTACTCATTCATCATCATCAAAACATTGACAACAGCAGAATTACAACAATATAGGAGAACAGAAAAACTACTGAATAAATGTATCAAATTGGAAAAAGACATTCAATTTAACATCACATGTGAAGAAAACAATTTATTACCAAATAGTACGAAGATCAGTAAAAAGAATCAACACAAAAAACATCACAAATTAGCAGAAAAATTTCAATCAAGCCTTGTAGGCCTTGAGATAAAAAATTTACAAACAAAAAAAATACAAATGTATATATTTCAATGTTGGAGAACTTAAATGCAATTCTTGCAAACCATTTTATTATAAAGCCAGCGCTTCAGATGTCCACAGCATCTATCTTCAGGGCAAACTAGTGAAATCATATTACAGGCTAACTTGATTCTAAATTCATATCCTAGTACAATAATTATGCGAAAATCTATGAATGAGCTTGATAGCTAGATACAATATAGAAATCAAACTTAATATACTAAGATGCTAAATAACAAAAAAAAGAAAAGGCCTTTCTACATCACTGCTAGACGCCGTGTAAGTCCTTGGTCTAGCTTATTGAGGACCGGCTCATTCTTCTTTATTAGCATTGCTTCGGCTATCTCCAGATCTTTCTTTCATAACATGAAATGAAGAATAACATAACATGAAAGAAAGATCTGGAGCATAATTATTGTACTAGGATTTGAATTTAGAATCAAGTTAGCTTGTAATATGATTTCACTAGTTTTCCCTGAAGATGGATGCTGTGGACATCCGAAGCGCTGGCTTTATAATAAAATGGTTTGCAAGAATTGCATTTAAGTTCTCCAAAATTGAAACAAAATTAGTTTATCGAAAATTAGAAAAATGTTATGTTAAACTTAATTATATTGACTGCGATATTTTATTTCATAATTCCTGCGTATCGAACAATTTGCTGCCAAATTTCACGAACTTTAAAAAAATATATATATACTATAATATTATAATAGCGAGTTAAACCTTCGCTTTTATTGGTCTCAGTTTTGTGGTATTTAGCCAAATATTCTGAAAGAGTCCTAATACTGTTTTTCAATTCTATCGATTTACTGTGTTCCTTGTGTCTAGTGATTAGTTACTTGCTAGTTCTACCAATATACACTTCACTGTAAATTATATAAGTGTGATCGTAAACGTCTCGATTTACGATGTACTTTTAAAATTTTTATTCATGAGAGGAGAAGTGATATGAAAACTTCAAATTCCGCTGAGACTAGTAGACACGCCAAGTCCTAGGCTTCTTGGTGTCGTGAATAGATCTAAATAAACAGATCTTTCCAAAACATTTGCATTTGTAAAACATGCATAAGGGACGTGAAAGGGAGATCATAATTCCTTTTCATGGAAGTGAAACTTTGTATTTCATTATTGCCACCTGCGGATGCAATAAAGAAACTTTTAATACAGCCAGCATTTGCTGTAATCTAAGTAGCGACAGTACGAATAGAAATGATTGAATAGCAATAGCAGTCAGTTTAACACTAGTTACACGGAACACAGCAAAACCATAAAATTGAATAACAATACTTTTCTTTCAGAATATTTAACAAAATGCCATCAAAGCATGCCCAACAAAAGAACAGATTTGTTCAATATATTAATTTTCTTGACAAATGTAGCCATACTGAAAGTACTGCAATCTCCGAAGCATTACTCATCAAAGCACGATCCCTCTATCAACAGGAATGTATATCACATCGGTTTCTACAACAGTCGTCAGTCCTGTCAACTGTTTTCCTCTGTCCGTCGAAAGTCGCATGACACCGAGAATTCAGACAATAATGCTACGAAGTTGACTTTCAATCTTCATTGTTTTAGTAACTTCTGAAAGCCTTCGTCATCTTATCCTTACGTTTACAGAAAAAATAAGTTAATTTCTAAAATGATTCTAAAAGATTAGTTCAGTTACAACAACATTAATGGACAAAATCTGTCGCACTTTGTAAAATTGTGCAAGATAGATTGTTTTCATGGCGAGAATTGTTATCGGCTCATCGCTACTAGATGTGAGAAAAAGGTCTCCATAATACAATAAAAGAGCTCGCTCTTTTACTTCATCCTGCTACACTAAATTAAGCCCGCAGTCCTACTGACAGCAGCCTTCGGAAGCTGCAACTCTCACCAAAGAAGTAGTTCAAGCTAATGTGCCCACTGCACCGCCATGCGGGTAGAATTGACTGCTGACATATATACTGAAGAACAGTCATCACAAAATTGAGTATATGAAAACGGTGCCAAAAAAAGCTTTTCGCATTAACTGTCGTAAACGAAGTCATATTTGCGAGGAAATTACATTTGATAAGAATTTGGGTATCTATGTATCAGCTACTTGAGTATTTTGAACTCCAAGCCATCTCACACTGAAGTGCTGCCACTCGTGATCGTGACCTTGGTGACCATGGTAACCTCAAACCCGACTTTGCCTACCTCATTTTATCCTCCGACTTTGCTTCTGTTCTGTCACGGGAGTCCTCTTGACCATCGGAGGACATGTTCGCCACTCCATCAATTCGCGACTGCATTTCCCCGACTGTCTGAACACCAGGAATGTGTCGTCGCGTAGGTATCATCGCTCGCGGTCCCATGTCGGTATTAGCGCGATAGACACTCTGAATAGGGAGCTCCAACACCACATCTGCCATGGGATCTGCAATACTCTCAAACAGAGGTGAGTAGGCAAATGCTGTGCAATAGGCAGAATGAATGTGACGATGATAGAAATCCAACGCTCGCCGCTTCTCTTGTTCACCCATTGGGGAAAGGTCATGACCATCCCAATAATCCACGCATAGATCAAGGAGAAGATCTGCTGAACCTTGTGACATCAGCTGAAGACAGCCGACTCGAGTCTGCGAATGAGATGAAATATTTAAATTTACGGAGATTACCTGGATTGAAAAATGTATTCATCCTAATCCGTACGCTGCCACAGGCATTTTTAACTAGATCCAACACATCAATGAAAGCACAATTCGTCAGTTCGGCAAAATGTTTGGATTGGTATGAATTTATTAAAACAAAACAATTATTGACTTCAAATTCATTTTTGAAGCTGCACTCCCACGTAAACAGCCTATGTCAACGAGAAACATAATGTAGGAGTGTATGTATGTCAAAGCATTGGGCAAAAAAGTCACGGAGTTATTCGAAGCTGTCAGATTGCCATGCGAATTACATGGATTTTAACCGGATTTCAAGCTCCTTCATAGGAGACACGTAACCTCGTTGGAAATGAGGTTTGACCACATGATGTAAGTCGCAGTTTCTGATCGAGGGCAGCTGCTATCAATAAGTTCCATCCACGTCAAGAAAATTTTGTTCAATAATAGGCATTTTTGTGAAATTCCATTTTTTCGTAATATCAGTGTTTAAATATGCTTTTGTTCGTGTTCACAAACTGATATTCAGTTAATGGACACGCATTAATATTCAAGCGAGTTTTTGAAGGACACCAAATCGACGTAATAATCAGTTGATTTATTTGACATACGAGTGTGTGAGCCTCAACATTACATGAATGTTGAGCACCATCATTCATCGTGTCTATGAAAAGCGCATACATGCTAGTGCAATGGAAATTCATGATCCATGTCACCAGTCACAGAGGAAGGCCTGCGTAGATATCTAGTTTATATTGACGACATCTACAGGTAGATGATGTCCTCGATGAGTGACCATTAATCGGCAAGCCAATTTAGTACTCTCATGATTCGGATATTCATATATGTGCACAGCTTGTGTATGAGTGGTTGTCCTTTACAAAGCCATGACATCCAACGATGCGTTTTTTTCAGCAATGTCTAGATCGTATTACTTCAATATAGGCTAGCTCAATTACTAAACTATGTGGTGTCATTTTCTAAGAGATACATATTCAAATTATCTATCGCACATCAGCATCATCATTCAACCTTGACTGCAGTCAAGCACTGCTGGTAAGTCAAGTGACCAAATACTTAGTTCAACATGGAAATAATGGAAAATAACACTACCTGCGAAGTAACAGCACCGAGAACGTGGGCCATTGGTGTGCGATGATGTGAACTAGAGAGTGCTCGAAATAAGCGTTCCACGACTGTGTCACCACTATTCTCTTCTAAACTGGGAAGTCCACCATGTCGAAACGCCGCCAAAGAAGTGGCCAGTTGAAATGGCTGGGTGGCAGACTTTACAAAGCCGATTTGCCGAGCAATGCCACACATACATCGATGATTGATTGCTGCCACTTCTCGACCAACTGGAGACCTAAAAATATAGCGAAAAACATGGTGCTCATTGCGCCACATTCGATGACAAAATGTAATAACAATTGTTGCTTGTGTAATGTATGGAGTTACTTAGATGGAGAAAATCTACGATACTCATTTTAGTGACACAGAGCATAGTTACCTGGACGACAACGTCTCTATTTCTATCTGCATACTAAACAGAATCTCACATCCGTATCTTAGTTGTCTGAAAGAATGACATTTGGTTGATAGCCTATAATAGAAGCTGATGTCATCGGATAACATGACAGGTAGTTTCATGATCATCTATGTCCTAGAATACTGGCCATCATTTACTTGGCTGTTATGTCATCTGATGGAATTCATCTGACATTGACCTCATAGGCAATGATAGTCCAATATATGGGGATCTATGATTGACCATTATCAAGCGTGCCATAATTTCATTAAGTGTAAATATTTCCTTCAATAATTACATGAAATATAGACAATTATCAATGCACATGGTTTGAAAAGAATCGACAGAAAGGGCAAATTCATCAACAATTAGACTGAAAAATTGTTGCAAGCATTATGCTTATTTTATGTTATTATAAAAACACATTAATATTCAAAAACGGAAAATTGTCAACATGTTCGAGTTTACACACACCGGTCATTATTTAGGCCTAAGTAATAAAGATGCTAATAGTAACAAATTCATTGACATAAGTTTCCAAAAATATTCCTGCTAAATGCGATGAAATTTCATTCACGTGTTATATGAAACTGCAAAATAATTTCATAGTAGTGGACACACAATTTTGCTATTAATATCACAGGTCACGATGCTATCTTTAACGGGTAATATGATTTTTCTCCCAAGAAAGTGTAAAGTAATGACATTCATACCGGCAGCGCGCCTCCATCGACACCTATGAATTGGCCATATGCATCCTGTCACCGGAGGGACTGCAACAATAACGCAATTTCACCAATATAGAAATTTGCTAAAATCTGCTAACTTTTCTGCTGCGGCAAAATTTCACTTTTCAGTTTTTTCAGGTCGTTAGCTGCCCTCAGATGCGGCCATTAAATTGACAACATTTTCAAATCAGCTGCCCTAAATACATAGACATCCTTTCAATTAATATCATTGCCGAAGTTTGCCTAAAAAACGTACCTGTCAGCAAGAAGAGTCAAATAATCAGCGAAACTTGTATAGCGTGAAAACATTTCTGGATTGCAATTATTGAGCAGAATGTTAAGGCCAATCGGTTTCAGTGAATTTGTATATCGTTGCCAATGACGATCTTCAAACACTTGTTCATATGGCCGTTGAGCAATGTTGCAAACTTCCAACACATGAGCATGAAAATCAGCAGCCTGCATCAGTGAAGAGCTTGGCTGGTATTGAGAAGTATTTGCATCTCCGAACATATTCCTCGTGCGCCAATTCACGCCACGAGTGGAACCCTGAAAGCAGAACTTAGGTAGAGCAACTATTGAGGCAATATTTGGAAAACTAAGTGTCTGAATTGAATCCTCTCACTGCATATTAATGTCTTCAAGTTATCAGGGCATTTAAAGCACACTTAACATGCATATGTTTCAAATGCCAATGCCCATGCAGTGCTATTTCATTTCTTTGTTCAAGGTCTTGCCTCAGTACCCAGACTATTTTCCCTAGCCAAATTTACATCACCACTAATTACAACAACTACACACAAACTGCACACAAAACGAATTATTGCACTCAGCTTATTGCAATGACTTTAAATAATTACTCTGGGGAAAGTTATTGGCTTATGGTCATACATCAAGGATCCCGCTGATGCCTAACCACAGCCACACTGACGCAGACAGATGATATCGAACAGCTGCTGGAACAAAATTGTCCAATCAATTGCACGCATGATAAGTTGTTCTTGGTTAACAGTTTAACAGCATCGAATTTCCGAACGTCAACAGGAGTTAAGAACTTCGATTATTCGATTTATGAAATACAGATTATCGCCTACTAATCTATTAATCCATAAATCATGGACAGCACTAGTTTGAAGTCAGTAGAATAATAATAAATTACTAAGCATATCTTGATAATCAGTAATACTGTTGTAAAATTTACCTGCGAGCCGATGGTTGAATAGTTGTCATTTTGTCTCAAGCTGCTAACCATTGAAGCTTCTGACTTTCGTCTATTACGTCGAAGAGAGCCCGATGTACCACATGGAACTAGCACTGATCCATGACGGTGATGACGACGGCGTAAAAAGAACACTTTGTCTACAGTTGGCTGAGGAAGACTGAGTACACCTTTCTTGTCGATGCAGCAAAGAGCTAAAAAACACAAATATCAAATTCACACACGATTTCGAAAGCACTAATTAATTGTATTTAACGTGTGGCTTGACAGATTGATGAAGAATAGGACTCTGTTTAAAAAGTAGCTGGATGGGTTCTCAAGGTACTCGCAACACTGCTACGTAAGTATTTCGTCAAGATATTGCACTCAGTCATAGCTTAATGAGAGCATTGACTGGTAGCTTTACACAGTAGTTTCAATATTCAATAGGCTACGTCAACTCAAGAGCTGTTTAAACGCTAAAATTCGAAGGAATTAGCTTATTAGCGATACGAATACGTAGGTAGATGGGATATTCTATGCTCTTAGCTATCAATGAGAAACATGGAAATCCTTTTCATGGACACTTCGACGCATCAAAGCAGACGATATTATTCGGCCCTTGCAAGAGGCAATCTAAAGAATTATGAACAGACGGAATAGCAACATTCAACTGAACCCCATTCTAATTATGTATTATAGAATGTATACATAAATTAAGCATACCGGAAAATTACCATCTACTTGTAAGAAATCTCTAGTCTGTCCAGTCTTTCAGAATAAAGGATCCTCCTCTTCTCCCAATAGCTATCGCCCGATCTCACTTGCCTCTGGCTGTTGTAAGGTTATGGAAAAGGTGATATCTGATGAAATATATTCCTATGCAATGAACCATAAGCTCTTATTCATGGAACAGCACGGTTTCCTTCCCCAACGTGCAACAGTTACACACATACTCAGTTCGAAATTCGAAATGTGTTCTGCATTAAGTCTCCATAGCGTGTACATTGATTTCTCTAAGGGCTTCGACACAGTATGAATTCCTAAGCTTCTCCACAAACTCTCAAGCTATGGTTTCAATGGTCAATTGCTCCAATGGATTAATAATTATCTGTGTAATCGAACTCAGAGAGTCCTAATCAACACCATCACTTCGCACGAGGTAGCTGTTACAAGTGGCGTGCCCCAAAGCTCTGTTCTTGGACCTGTATTGTTCCTTCTTTAATGACGTGTTTGACTTCCTGGTTGGATCGACTTCAGTCCGCCTTTATGCTGATGACTTGAAATTTATGTCAACCAGAAGTTATAGCTCCTCTTCACAGGTATCTTCAGACCTAAAACATACCCTTCTCAAATTTGATAATTGGTGTAAAACGTGGCAACTGAAGATTTCTTTGCAAAAAGCTTGCCGTTTACTGCTAGAGATCGAAATGCTCCTTCCGTCAACTATCATCTTGACAGGGTATCCTTAAGCAATTCAGTTACTGTGAAAGACGTAGGCTTTTTGATCTCATCAGATCTCAGATTTAGTTATCACTGTGCGTACATCAGCTCAGCCGCTTATGCCAGAGCATATTATATCCTAAAATCTTTCTTTTAAGACAACAAAGGCTATCTTAATGAAAGTCTTTGTTATCTTTGTTAGTCCTCTTTTGGAATACGGAAGTGTCATCTTTTCACCCTACCTCAAACGCGACATTTCCCGCATTGAGCGTGTTTAGAGATTCTTTTCCCGCATCGTTTGTACAATTGCTAATATTAAAATCACTTGAATATTTAATTCTAACTAATTATAACTTATTAATATACTTATACTATATTATATACTACTATTAAATATTATAATATATAATATACTTACTATATTATATAATTATTTATTGATATAATTATAACTCATTAACTACTTATTTAACTATATGTTGTTAGACTTGTACTTATTTTATAAACTGCACAACGTGTATAATCATTTCGACTCGCCGCTCAACTCTTTCTATACCAAGTACCTTTCATCTCAAATTACTCGCGATCAATCACGTAGCAGCTGTCACATTTTACCTGTCTTAAAACTTAATTCGAACTATCTCAATGGACTATTTTTCTTCCGTGTCATCAAAATATGGAATTCATTGAGCGGCTCAATAGTGAAAGCTCCAACTGTTCATGAAGTTCAAGAACAGACTCAAATCAGTTGATATAAGTGAATTTTGCTCATACTGTAACTGCTAATATGTAATTTCGTACAAATTATATAAATTATTTGACAACTGTTTTTTTTCTGCTTGATGGTAAAGTTTTATTTAAATACATACTTACATCCCATAGTGAAGATTGTCATCATAATGAAGATCAAGAATAGTTTCAATTTCATTGATCCGAGTGAATTTGTCTATATTGTGAGCATGATCATTTAAGTATAAATTTTGTATAGATGATTTTGTTACATTTATTTTTGTATTAGTTGGCAAGCATTTAGGTTCCTTTGTTAAATTGTGAAGACTCCCACCCAGTGAACTTTTATCATGTCGTGATCATCATTCTGCAAATTTCTAAACATAGACCCTTTAGATCTCACGTATTTTATATATGGTATATGATGCATATCATGATAACTCTGTAAATTTGTGTCTCATGTATTTTTAATTGATGGTGAACTTTGCTGAGAATAACGGATCGTTGTGATTCATTGTTACAGGAAGGCGATCCGGAAAAAACAGCTTACGAGTATCAACTTTTATGTTTGGTCACACAAGCGGTCAGGTAAAGTGACAATAATATATTAAGACATGCATCAGACACAGTTGAAAAGTGATCACCAGTACAATACTTGAGTGGCAGAAAGGTCAAAGACAACAGGCGAGTTACTCATTTGCAAGAAAGAAGCAGTGGAATACTACTAGCAAGATGTAGGAGTATGTATAAAAATTGTCAAAATAATCTGGAGAGAAGCAACAAACATTGATGCTCCAGCCTCGCTGAAGATATTGGATACAAGATATCAATGAAGCCTTTTTGCTCTCACAGATCCCTCTTGGTGAATAAAAGACCTGCCCCTCCAAAGACCTTGGGCGTAGTGTACAATGTCAAGTGTTCTGACTACTCCTGGAGCTATGTTGGTGAAACAGGGAGATGCATTCGGGATCGTCAGAAAGAGCACAAACGATCAGTGCGTAATATGGACGTTGCCCGATCAGAGATCGCCAAACATGTATGGGACAGTGGCCACGCAGTGGATTTGGACAGCATGTCTGTCCTCGAGAAAGAGCCTCACTGGAGACGCAGAGTCATTAAGGAAGCCATTTGGTCCAAGAAGCTGGAGAGTGGAAATTGTGTGAGGCATGACATTGGAGGTGCTTGGTGATGATAACATTTTAACTTTCATTGCCTATCTGCTGCTTCTCTCTAGACTATTTTGGCCATTTTTTCACATACTCCTGTATTTTACATGATATATAGAGGATACTCCTGTGCCATATTAGTCCGGGAGCTAGCGTGAAGTTGTGCAGGGAACGAGGTAGTACATAAAACTTTCACATAGCATAGTACACCTCTAACCTGCTGCAAAACTTCGCGTCTGCCGGATCAGATCATTTGCCTTTAAGAAATAGAGAGGATAACACAATCCTATGTATTTCCATTGGCAAAATTGTGACATTTAAGGTGTTGACTCCATTTTTTCGAATTTTTGCTCATAAAAGTTACACAAATTGGCATTTTGTTGAACTGGTTATTATAGAAATCATTTACAGATCATGATCTTTCAAATGAGTTATCATTCAGTGACAGAGGATGAAGTAAAGTGTACAAACAAATTTTCCTGAAATTTCTATGTTAAAATTTGCAGTTACACCAACGAAAAGTGTCTGTTTGTACACTTTACTTCATCCTCTGTCAATGAATGATAACTCATTTGAAAGATCATGATCTGTAGATGATTTCTATAATAACCAGTTCAACAAAATACCAATTTGTGTAACTTTTATGAGCAAAAATTCGAAAAAATGGAGTCAACACCTTAAATGTCACAATTTTACCATTGGAAATACATAGGATTGTGTTATCCTCTCTATTTCTTAAAAGCAAATGATCTGATCCGGAGGACGCGAAGTTTTGCAGTAGGTTAGGGGTGTACTATGCTGTGTGAAAGTTTTATGTACTACCTCGTTCCCTGCACAACTTCACGCTAGCTCCCGGACTATATACAGGATGAGTCGCACAAAGCGCTTGTGCGACCAAAAATAAATGTCGATATTCGCTAGTTGTTTTTTCCGGGTCGCCTTCCTATAACGGTGAGCCTTGCGTATGCAATGTTACACGTGTTATCAACGCTTGCTTGTAAGTGCCCTTGCGGCCATCGCTTTACGTTTTCTGTATTTTTAAGAATAAAAATTTATGACTTCCAGGGACAGTGATTTTTTAAGATAACAGTG
Source organism: Prostheceraeus crozeri (assembly GCA_907163375.1). Lineage (NCBI taxonomy): Eukaryota > Metazoa > Platyhelminthes > Polycladida > Euryleptidae > Prostheceraeus > Prostheceraeus crozeri. The sequence continues at coordinate 198,909 of CAJQUW010011962.1, forward strand.
ATTTTTTTTGATAAACTAAAAAGTGGTTTCTCCAACAAAGATCATACTCCCAAAGTTCTTAGGTCTAATGTCATTTACCAATTCGCTTGTGAGGTGGACCCTCGCACTACCTACATAGGTAGAACTACAAGACACTTAAACTTAAGAATAAAAGAACATCGAGAAAAAATGTCCGCCATTTCTGACCATAGGTTGAATTGCAGTTGCAGCTGTAAAGTTGACAATTTCAAAATTCTATCTCAAGCTCCCAACACTTATGACCTAAATATTTTGGAAGCCATGTACATAAAAAAAAACTCAACCCCACTTTGAATAAGCAAGTTAACCATGATGGTGCTTTTTTCAAATGTAAATTAATTTGAGTCTAGTTATTATGTGTACCTTATTTAATTATCATGTACTTCAGCTTTTGAAATGATTTGTTGCATGTAACATGATTTAGATCGTTCCTATCATTGTATTCACCTCCTTTAGCTTAATGTTCTTACTCTCCAGGTGATGCCTTAATGTATTAACCTTGTCCTGATGACGGCCAGAAGGAATGGGCCGAAACGCGTAGACAATACAAACGAAAGATTGCAACAAGAAGTTTTTGCTGTGATACATGTACTTTTGTTTTAATCCCATTACGATCAAACCAGTATCTTCGTCAGCTGGTAACGTACAAGTGCACGAGTTGAACTCACAAGATCTGTTTTACCTCTATCAATATGTTAGCAGCTGTTATTTGGTTACTCAGGATTACAAATATTGTAACCTTCTTTCATAAGTTAAAGACCAAATACAACATCGAACTCAATGATAGTCGTAAATTCGAAAAGTTTAACCACAAAATTATAAAACTACAATGCGATATCACATTCCTGTCCAAATGCTCAAAATATGGCTTGATTCCCAAATTTTTAAGCCTCAAAGACAAGAATAACCTATTGAACCGTGACATTATTCATGATCGCCAATTACGTAAGATTTCGAGGCTAATTTCACAACACAAATCTAAGGTCAAGCACCTCCGTAGTAAGTTGGCTAAGATTCGAGAAACTATTTTCTCTAAGTTGAATTACTTGGACCAAATGATTTTCATAAAGTTGTTTACCAGAGAAAATCAAAACCTTTTAAAATCCATTTCAGAAACCCATCAAAAAAAGTTTCTCAAGTTATATGTAGAAAACAAGTTAAGTACCCCCAACGGTACGGTACACAACTTGAGCAAGGTGACCCTCACGCATGACCAAAATGAGATTTTTAAGACAGGACTCAAGCACCCTAGCAGTCCTAACGGCAATGGAAGCGAACATCTGACTTGCGAGTTAGAAAAAGTGGTGGAGCGCCTGAAAAATAAAATCTCTAAGAGAGATTGCAATGAGGTGAAACTTGCGTTACAAAATTACAATAAGCGTATGTTTAACGTTACCAAGACGCCACAAGCCAAACATAACCAAGATGCAGTGAAGTCCCTTAAACTAAATAAAGACATCAAAGTTGTCCCATTGGACAAAGGTAATGGTATAGCTATTCTAGATGCTGATGAATATGTAAACAAGCTCAATGCTATCATTGAAGATACTACCAAATTTACTGCTATCCCACACAACCAAAATGAATTGATGCTCGATCACCCTGTTATAAAACAACAGAATAAACTAAAATACGTTTTGAACAAATATGTGAAACCGTACGTGGACTCCCAAGTGTTCACTAAAATTACTCCTAGTGGGTCCTGTAGTGGCAAACTTTACGGTTCTGCCAAGGTACATAAAAATAATGTACCTCTTAGACCTATTGTCGCCAGTTATGGCACGGCCGAATATAACCTTGCCAAGTACCTAAACCAGTACATTACTCCTATAATTCCTACGGAGTACTCAGTACAAAATAACGCTGATCTGCTAGACAAACTCGCTAGCTACAAATTCTCATCGGATTCGAAACTCATCAGCTTTGATGTTGTTAGTCTTTTCACTAACGTCCCTCTCAAAGAAGTCATTGATCTAGCGTGTGATAAGGTGTATAGCTCCAATAACACAAAACCACCATATAGTAAAGACACCTTCAAAAAATTACTTCAATTCGCCACTGGTGGCATTTTCTCGTTCAACAACATTCTCTATCGTCAAAGTGATGGTTTGAGCATGGGTAGCCCCCTAGCCCCAACCCTCAGTAACTTATTTATGGGACATTTAGAACAGACTTTCCTACAAAATGATAAACTAAACCTAAAATTCTATGTCAGATATGTAGATGACATCTTGGCTATCTTTGAAGATGATGACCACTTATCCTTCTTCAACTATATTAACAAGTGGCATAGTAATATGAAATTCACCACAGAGGTAGGAGGTAAAGTGCTACCTTTTCTAGATATTGACCTGGATGTTTCATCCAACACGCTAACTACTAAGGTGTACAGAAAACCCACGTACACCGGTCTAACCTTGAATTTCAGAGCCATATGCCCCATGCAATGGAAAATTTCTGTTTTAAGCACTCTGATCAACAGAGCCTACATCGTCTGCTCGTCATGGCAAACTTTCCATGATGAAATAGGGAAATTGACCAAAATTTTTCAAAACAACGGATATCCGTTGTACTTTATACAAAAAGTGGTCAAACAGTATCTGGACAAAAGATTCTGTGCTCCAAAAGAAAAAGATGAATCCAAATACCTCCATACTGTCAAAATTCCATTTTTTGGCATTCAATCGGTTTATTTTAAAAAGAAACTACAATCACTATTCCGTAGAATAGATAAAGAATTTCCTATCCGTTGGGTTTTCACATGCAATAAACTAAAAAGTGGTTTCTCCAACAAAGATCATACTCCCAAAGTTCTTAGGTCTAATGTCATTTACCAATTCGCTTGTGAGGTGGACCCTCGCACTACCTACATAGGTAGAACTACAAGACACTTAAACTTAAGAATAAAAGAACATCGAGAAAAAATGTCCGCCATTTCTGACCATAGGTTGAATTGCAGTTGCAGCTGTAAAGTTGACAATTTCAAAATTCTATCTCAAGCTCCCAACACTTATGACCTAAATATTTTGGAAGCCATGTACATAAAAAAACTCAACCCCACTTTGAATAAGCAAGTTAACCATGATGGTGCTTTTTTAAATGTAAATAAATTTGAGTCTAGTTATTATGTGTACCTTATTTAATTATCATGTACTTCAGCTTTTGAAATGATTTGTTGCATGTAACATGATTTAGATCGTTTCTATCATTGTATTCACCTCCTTTAGCTTAATGTTCTTACTCTCCAGGTGATGCCTTAATGTATTAACCTTGTCCTGATGACGGCCAGAAGGAATGGGCCGAAACGCGTAGACAATACAAACGAAAGATTGCAACAAGAAGTTTTTGCTGTGATACATGTACTTTTGTTTTAATCCCATTACGATCAAACCAGTATCTTCGTCAGCTGGTAACGTACAAGTGCACGAGTTGAACTCACAAGATCTGTTTTACCTCTATCAATATGTTAGCAGCTGTTATTTGGTTACTCAGGATTACAAATATTGTAACCTTCTTTCATAAGTTAAAGACCAAATACAACATCGAACTCAATGATAGTCGTAAATTCGAAAAGTTTAACCACAAAATTATAAAACTACAATGCGATATCACATTCCTGTCCAAATGCTCAAAATATGGCTTGATTCCCAAATTTTTAAGCCTCAAAGACAAGAATAACCTATTGAACCGTGACATTATTCATGATCGCCAATTACGTAAGATTTCGAGGCTAATTTCACAACACAAATCTAAGGTCAAGCACCTCCGTAGTAAGTTGGCTAAGATTCGAGAAACTATTTTCTCTAAGTTGAATTACTTGGACCAAATGATTTTCATAAAGTTGTTTACCAGAGAAAATCAAAACCTTTTAAAATCCATTTCAGAAACCCATCAAAAAAGTTTCTCAAGTTATATGTAGAAAACAAGTTAAGTACCCCCAACGGTACGGTACACAACTTGAGCAAGGTGACCCTCACGCATGACCAAAATGAGATTTTTAAGACAGGACTCAAGCACCCTAGCAGTCCTAACGGCAATGGAAGCGAACATCTGACTTGCGAGTTAGAAAAAGTGGTGGAGCGCCTGAAAAATAAAATCTCTAAGAGAGATTGCAATGAGGTGAAACTTGCGTTACAAAATTACAATAAGCGTATGTTTAACGTTACCAAGACGCCACAAGCCAAACATAACCAAGATGCAGTGAAGTCCCTTAAACTAAATAAAGACATCAAAGTTGTCCCATTGGACAAAGGTAATGGTATAGCTATTCTAGATGCTGATGAATATGTAAACAAGCTCAATGCTATCATTGAAGATACTACCAAATTTACTGCTATCCCACACAACCAAAATGAATTGATGCTCGATCACCCTGTTATAAAACAACAGAATAACCTAAAATACGTTTTGAACAAATATGTGAAACCGTACGTGGACTCCCAAGTGTTCACTAAAATTACTCCTAGTGGGTCCTGTAGTGGCAAACTTTACGGTTCTGCCAAGGTACATAAAAATAATGTACCTCTTAGACCTATTGTCGCCAGTTATGGCACGGCCGAATATAACCTTGCCAAGTACCTAAACCAGTACATTACTCCTATAATTCCTACGGAGTACTCAGTACAAAATAACGCTGATCTGCTAGACAAACTCGCTAGCTACAAATTCTCATCGGATTCGAAACTCATCAGCTTTGATGTTGTTAGTCTTTTCACTAACGTCCCTCTCAAAGAAGTCATTGATCTAGCGTGTGATAAGGTGTATAGCTCCAATAACACAAAACCACCATATAGTAAAGACACCTTCAAAAAATTACTTCAATTCGCCACTGGTGGCATTTTCTCGTTCAACAACATTCTCTATCGTCAAAGTGATGGTTTGAGCATGGGTAGCCCCCTAGCCCCAACCCTCAGTAACTTATTTATGGGACATTTAGAACAGACTTTCCTACAAAATGATAAACTAAACCTAAAATTCTATGTCAGATATGTAGATGACATCTTGGCTATCTTTGAAGATGATGACCACTTATCCTTCTTCAACTATATTAACAAGTGGCATAGTAATATGAAATTCACCACAGAGGTAGGAGGTAAAGTGCTACCTTTTCTAGATATTGACCTGGATGTTTCATCCAACACGCTAACTACTAAGGTGTACAGAAAACCCACGTACACCGGTCTAACCTTGAATTTCAGAGCCATATGCCCCATGCAATGGAAAATTTCTGTTTTAAGCACTCTGATCAACAGAGCCTACATCGTCTGCTCGTCATGGCAAACTTTCCATGATGAAATAGGGAAATTGACCAAAATTTTTCAAAACAACGGATATCCGTTGTACTTTATACAAAAAGTGGTCAAACAGTATCTGGACAAAAGATTCTGTGCTCCAAAAGAAAAAGATGAATCCAAATACCTCCATACTGTCAAAATTCCATTTTTTGGCATTCAATCGGTTTATTTTAAAAAGAAACTACAATCACTATTCCGTAGAATAGATAAAGAATTTCCTATCCGTTGGGTTTTCACATGCAATAAACTAAAAAGTGGTTTCTCCAACAAAGATCATACTCCCAAAGTTCTTAGGTCTAATGTCATTTACCAATTCGCTTGTGAGGTGGACCCTCGCACTACCTACATAGGTAGAACTACAAGACACTTAAACTTAAGAATAAAAGAACATCGAGAAAAAATGTCCGCCATTTCTGACCATAGGTTGAATTGCAGTTGCAGCTGTAAAGTTGACAATTTCAAAATTCTATCTCAAGCTCCCAACACTTATGACCTAAATATTTTGGAAGCCATGTACATAAAAAAAAACTCAACCCCACTTTGAATAAGCAAGTTAACCATGATGGTGCTTTTTTCAAATGTAAATTAATTTGAGTCTAGTTATTATGTGTACCTTATTTAATTATCATGTACTTCAGCTTTTGAAATGATTTGTTGCATGTAACATGATTTAGATCGTTCCTATCATTGTATTCACCTCCTTTAGCTTAATGTTCTTACTCTCCAGGTGATGCCTTAATGTATTAACCTTGTCCTGATGACGGCCAGAAGGAATGGGCCGAAACGCGTAGACAATACAAACGAAAGATTGCAACAAGAAGTTTTTGCTGTGATACATGTACTTTTGTTTTAATCCCATTACGATCAAACCAGTATCTTCGTCAGCTGGTAACGTACAAGTGCACGAGTTGAACTCACAAGATCTGTTTTACCTCTATCAATATGTTAGCAGCTGTTATTTGGTTACTCAGGATTACAAATATTGTAACCTTCTTTCATAAGTTAAAGACCAAATACAACATCGAACTCAATGATAGTCGTAAATTCGAAAAGTTTAACCACAAAATTATAAAACTACAATGCGATATCACATTCCTGTCCAAATGCTCAAAATATGGCTTGATTCCCAAATTTTTAAGCCTCAAAGACAAGAATAACCTATTGAACCGTGACATTATTCATGATCGCCAATTACGTAAGATTTCGAGGCTAATTTCACAACACAAATCTAAGGTCAAGCACCTCCGTAGTAAGTTGGCTAAGATTCGAGAAACTATTTTCTCTAAGTTGAATTACTTGGACCAAATGATTTTCATAAAGTTGTTTACCAGAGAAAATCAAAACCTTTTAAAATCCATTTCAGAAACCCATCAAAAAAAGTTTCTCAAGTTATATGTAGAAAACAAGTTAAGTACCCCCAACGGTACGGTACACAACTTGAGCAAGGTGACCCTCACGCATGACCAAAATGAGATTTTTAAGACAGGACTCAAGCACCCTAGCAGTCCTAACGGCAATGGAAGCGAACATCTGACTTGCGAGTTAGAAAAAGTGGTGGAGCGCCTGAAAAATAAAATCTCTAAGAGAGATTGCAATGAGGTGAAACTTGCGTTACAAAATTACAATAAGCGTATGTTTAACGTTACCAAGACGCCACAAGCCAAACATAACCAAGATGCAGTGAAGTCCCTTAAACTAAATAAAGACATCAAAGTTGTCCCATTGGACAAAGGTAATGGTATAGCTATTCTAGATGCTGATGAATATGTAAACAAGCTCAATGCTATCATTGAAGATACTACCAAATTTACTGCTATCCCACACAACCAAAATGAATTGATGCTCGATCACCCTGTTATAAAACAACAGAATAAACTAAAATACTTTTTGAACAAATATGTGAAACCGTACGTGGACTCCCAAGTGTTCACTAAAATTACTCCTAGTGGGTCCTGTAGTGGCAAACTTTACGGTTCTGCCAAGGTACATAAAAATAATGTACCTCTTAGACCTATTGTCGCCAGTTATGGCACGGCCGAATATAACCTTGCCAAGTACCTAAACCAGTACATTACTCCTATAATTCCTACGGAGTACTCAGTACAAAATAACGCTGATCTGCTAGACAAACTCGCTAGCTACAAATTCTCATCGGATTCGAAACTCATCAGCTTTGATGTTGTTAGTCTTTTCACTAACGTCCCTCTCAAAGAAGTCATTGATCTAGCGTGTGATAAGGTGTATAGCTCCAATAACACAAAACCACCATATAGTAAAGACACCTTCAAAAAATTACTTCAATTCGCCACTGGTGGCATTTTCTCGTTCAACAACATTCTCTATCGTCAAAGTGATGGTTTGAGCATGGGTAGCCCCCTAGCCCCAACCCTCAGTAACTTATTTATGGGACATTTAGAACAGACTTTCCTACAAAATGATAAACTAAACCTAAAATTCTATGTCAGATATGTAGATGACATCTTGGCTATCTTTGAAGATGATGACCACTTATCCTTCTTCAACTATATTAACAAGTGGCATAGTAATATGAAATTCACCACAGAGGTAGGAGGTAAAGTGCTACCTTTTCTAGATATTGACCTGGATGTTTCATCCAACACGCTAACTACTAAGGTGTACAGAAAACCCACGTACACCGGTCTAACCTTGAATTTCAGAGCCATATGCCCCATGCAATGGAAAATTTCTGTTTTAAGCACTCTGATCAACAGAGCCTACATCGTCTGCTCGTCATGGCAAACTTTCCATGATGAAATAGGGAAATTGACCAAAATTTTTCAAAACAACGGATATCCGTTGTACTTTATACAAAAAGTGGTCAAACAGTATCTGGACAAAAGATTCTGTGCTCCAAAAGAAAAAGATGAATCCAAATACCTCCATACTGTCAAAATTCCATTTTTTGGCATTCAATCGGTTTATTTTAAAAAGAAACTACAATCACTATTCCGTAGAATAGATAAAGAATTTCCTATCCGTTGGGTTTTCACATGCAATAAACTAAAAAGTGGTTTCTCCAACAAAGATCATACTCCCAAAGTTCTTAGGTCTAATGTCATTTACCAATTCGCTTGTGAGGTGGACCCTCGCACTACCTACATAGGTAGAACTACAAGACACTTAAACTTAAGAATAAAAGAACATCGAGAAAAAATGTCCGCCATTTCTGACCATAGGTTGAATTGCAGTTGCAGCTGTAAAGTTGACAATTTCAAAATTCTATCTCAAGCTCCCAACACTTATGACCTAAATATTTTGGAAACCATGTACATAAAAAAACTCAACCCCACTTTGAATAAGCAAGTTAACCATGATGGTGCTTTTTTCAAATGTAAATTAATTTGAGTCTAGTTATTATGTGTACCTTATTTAATTATCATGTACTTCAGCTTTTGAAATGATTTGTTGCATGTAACATGATTTAGATCGTTCCAAACATTTATGACTTCCAGGGACAGTGATTTTCCGCGGTAAAAAAATGGATTTTCCGTGGTTGAAAAGTGCAATTTTCCGCGGTATCAAAATGTTATATTTTCTTATGTTTATAAAGCGATCTCTGAAGTGAAAGTATAATTTAATAGTCTTGAGAAGTGTTTTTGTCTACCGTAGAAAAAGATTTTTATTGAGGAAATATGAGACTAGATGTTGAATCTTATATACCTGTATTGCATGAAATTCATTTCCAAGAATTGAACACAGTTTGCCAAAAGTTGAAGTATAAAAAACATATGCATGTACAAATATTTAAAAATATCATCACATGACAAAATAAAAAGTCTGAACACATATAATTGTATATCGAATTTGAACACAGATCACTGATTGAAAAAAATTTTGAGCAAACCTTCGGCGTTTGCTTGCGTCGTTCTTCGTCGCTGAGGAGTATAGAGCATGTTATATGCACTGAACGAGCGTTCGACATCTCCACTGTTGACCGGCAATTGCAAGAGCAGAGCAGCATATGAAGCCAGGCTAGGAAACCGCTTCTTTACAGCTTTCCAAAATGCGAAAATGTTAAACTCTGTTTGTTTAACTTCATTGGCCAAGCCGATGTAAATTGGCCACTCTTCATCGCAATTGTCAGGTAAATGAAGGCAGTATTTCAGGTCAGCGTAACAGCTGAGATTCAACGCAGGTAACTGCGTAGGGTCCAAACTTCGGATGGATCGCAAAAATAGGATCGCTGGTTGCTTGCTCTCGAGCGTATACTCTTGCAGCTTTTCAGCAGCTGCACGCACAGCAAAAGCACATGCGATGTTGTCTGTTGTTGAGGCAAGATGAGTCAGCCAACTGATGAAGTCCTGCAAGGAGTTGTACACTTCATGCACTTGCTGCTTACGGGACTGCCAAGAATCCAGTGTGGCTACAAAGCGGGCACAATTTTCGGCAACAAACTTGAAGTGGAAGCACATATCTGGCAAATTAAGAAGATCTTCAAGTTCAGATAAAGCCGCACTGTCACTCTCTTCTTCGCGTTCTCTGCGCACAAATTCCAGATAATGCTGGTGGAGAGGCGCATGGTAAGACACAGCGTTGAACCACGTGTTCCAGCGAGTTATTACAGGAGACGGAGGGACAGTAGGTGAGTCAATGTTGCAATCTCGTAAATGGTTCAAAAATCGATTGCGACGTACAGGTGCTTTCACAAGAATGTTTTTCAAGAGAGCAACACAGCGGTCAAGGTTTGCTAAAGATGTTCGAAGTTTGTTACCAGAAAGGGCAAGGACGTGTGCGAAACAATGTATATGATGGCAGTTTATCCACAAGAGCGACAACATTTCCTTCCATGACTTTACCATATATGACGCACTGTCGCTTACAAACAGAAGAACCTTTTTGAAGTCCACTTGGAAATCGGAACAACACTGAATAAGTGCCTGTGACACAGTAGCGTGATTCACTTTGTCAAGGTAAACTGTTTTGACAAGGAGAGGCGGCGGAAGATGAATTAGTTCATTTTCAATTTGATCAAGGGGAAGCAGCAATTGCACGAGAATATTAAACACTGGGCGGTTGTTTACATCAGTCGTCTCATCTGCAATAATGCAGATAAAAGAGTCACAGTTTATGCGATCATGAAGAGTTTTCTCGTGCTCCTGAATTAGTAAAGGCAAATGTGTCGATCGCAAAGTCGACGCTCGGGGTATAGCGCCTCCTCCTCGTACGTGTGTTGATAGAAAGTTGATCATGGCGGGATGGTCAGCTTTCTCCAGAGGAATGTTTGCTCTGACTAACATTTCCACGAAATCGTGTGTCACAGAAGCACGCTGTAGCTCAGCAGTTGATTGTCGATGGAACATTCCGGTCACTGTGCATTGTTTTTTCGTGGGATGATCGTCGTCCCGCGCATCCGGCTGTCGTCGTTTTTCCATCTCTTTGTGCTTGCCACTAGCGAGATGGTCGGTGATCGTCTGTCGGCGTTTATAATCAACTGCTTTATTACAAGCAGTGCAAAACAGAACACCGTCGTCACTATGAAAGCGATTTGAACCAAATTCGTGGACACGATCTTTTGCAGTCAATTTCGTAGAAGTTTTAGACATTGTGGCGAAGATATTAACAGATATGACACCGCTGAACGTAAAAGACCGACTGAGCGCTACAGATACGAATTAAGACTAAAAACTTGACGGTGCGAATTCTTAGAAATTGATGAGTCACTATTTCTGAGAATTCCCATCGTCAGTTGAATCAATGATGACGTCAAATGGCAACGCCAAGTTTGCTTGTCTCTGCTTACTTTTATTATCACTGCATCACAATAGACGTTAAAATTCACTTCTTTGAAGAATATTTTGTAATTCTGTTGCAACTGAATGAAAATATAAAGATTCGCGGAACTCTTCCAAAAATTGGAAATTCCGCGGTTTTCCGCGCGCCGCGGAAAATCACTGTCCCTGTATGACTTCCAGAAGCATAAAGCTCATGTAGTGTCAACCCCCGCGTAAATCCGCGGATGAATTGCATGCATAAAGGGATTTTATTAATTGTTTTTTTTGCCAAGCGTATTTTTTGAGAATTTGTTGTCGAAAGAATCTCATTAAATCAATATTTTTAAAGAGTCACGCTAAATAGCTGCAAAAACTGCTGTTGACGTGAATGACTCAGTTGCTAAATATAGTGGGTACAAAAGTTTTGGGATGTAAGCATCTGCCATGCTGACTGAAAGAAAAATACCTGAAATTGATTTTTTCGAAGAACTGGGAGTACCGTTCTTCTTCGAATAATAGACGTCTTCGATTAGTAGCCGCAACCCAAAACAGCACTTTTGATAGACTACTATTCGAAGAAATACGGGCAACAGGATTCTGATAATATACATAAGGTTCACGCATGCCACTCGCCATACACGGTCGTTCACACAATGCAAGTCTAAGGTGAATTATTCATTTGCCATTTTACACTTCGAATGATGAAAATGTTTCCTTCCAGAAAATCACGTACAATTCACGCATATTTTCAGGACTTTCAAAATTCGCGTGCAATTCACGTACAGAGGACTCCCTGACCTACAGACTTTACAATGTTCATTACAATTGGTTTGCATCAGTCGCAGGAATCCTTTTATTTCTACTTAGGTGTTGCTTAATCATCCAATTTATGAAATATTCCGCTATTTTTGCTTGAATTTTATTAAGGGAATTGTTGTCTAAATTTCATGAAGAATTTGCTTCATTTCTTTAGTGAAGCAATTAATTCAAAGGGTAAAATTCCTAGTTCACTCAATATGCAGAAGTTCACAGTCGTATTTCTGAATTGATTAAGACCTAGATTTCTCCGAAATTTAATCAGAAAAGTACAAGGACCTGAATGAGGAATATAATAACAGTAACTATAATCTATAATTCTCTGATCGCAATGTGATCGAAAATGAAATGACTTTACGTCTAATCATGCTTACTCATGGGTTTGTGAAAATGAAACCACATTTTACTTACCCGTCAGTGTGCCAAGTGAGAAAACCAGTTCACTGGGAGCCGCATCAAGCGATAACAATGAATTCCACATCTCCTTGAGTTGATGTCGAAACGATACTTTTTTGATTGATGTTGACATCGTCAATAACTTATCGCGATCATCAGAACTTCCTTGCTTTACCTCTAGCCTCGCTTCGTCATCAATTACACCACTATTAATTAAAGAAGTGCGCGAAGATGTAGCAGACACATTTGAAGTTTGGGTCAGTAGACGGAAGTATGCACCAAACCAAGATTGAAGCAGCAGCCAAATACAAGGAAAAAATAAAGGAAAAATAGAAAAAGCGACGTAGACTGGTCTGAGAAAGAGCTGCAAAGACAAAAATATGAAAGTTTTACTCTCGCAGTTACATGACCATGCAAAGATGTACATTTATCATTTCCATGCCAAAAACAGCATTATGCTTTCAGAATGCCAGGAGTAAACACATCGAGGAAAGGCCATTTGGCGAGCATTTTTCATTAAAGTCAAAAATTCATGTATCAATTCAGAATAGACAAATAAAATTGTCGATAAAACAAAATTAAACTGGAAAGAAGCTGAAATATGATATGACAAAATCGTGGTTAGATCTAACGTTTTGAGATGACTATGTGCTGGCTTTCACACTGCAACGGATAAACTGTGATTAGTTTTGCTTTTATGTCAAATTAACGAATTCCGACAAAGACAAAAAAAAATTGCATCCATAACTCGACTTCATATTGAGGATGAGCCTACATTAGCACATGTATGCATCAAATAGCCACTGTGCTTCTCTTGAGGAGGCTCAACTGTTTCCGATTTTCTCTGTTTTTCAAAATGTGCTAGTGCATCAGATGAGTGACTGAAAAGGCAGCAAAAACGATGACACTTCCAAGATTTTTTTTCCGTATTGAAAATCATAGGTATGCACAAAATCAAGCTACAAATACTATGTACTAGAGAATATCTTTTCTCTACAAAGCAGCATCTTAAGGGGGTTCAAGGAGCTGTAAACAGAATTATTAAATAGTGAGTTGCATCCTCAGTTGAGGAATGGGAACAGATCTGATTATATACTTTCCATCCAATATCAAGAATCATCAGCAGGCCTAGTTCACATCTATCAAAACGAACAGAGCTACCTATTCAATCGTGCAGTCATACCTGTAGAAAATTTTGCATTCGCAATCAGCGCATCAACCAATCTCAGAGAAATGTGTCGATCTTGTTACATGTGAACTAGGTCTGGTGATGATTCCTGATATTGAATTAAGTGGCGACGATTCAGGTAAGTTCCAATTTTTTAACTGTGGCTGCAACTGAATATTTAGTTATTACATTTACATTGTGTTTTCAGAAAGCAGCATGTACTATTACTGGTGCACTAACTCAGACGACATGTCAGTAGTATGTTAAAGTAATATTTGATGATTACCAACAGGGATTATATTTATATGCTAATTGCGTTTCTAAAATGCTTCTGATGAGCTCCAGATGACTACTTCTTGATCCTCATGATTATCACAATTAATCATTTCAGCGCATGCAGCTTAAGTGGGGAGCATTATATCAGAGTATAGTCTATAGATGTGGAATCACAACAGCGGATTATCGAGTGCTTAGGAGACCAGTTGGATAAAAAACAATCTGAAGTTATCTTACTTCTGCCATGGTTCCACGTCCGTCCGGATGCACAAACCATAATGCCACACCTTGAATCAAACCGAGTGCTAGGAGCACAAGGCAGCAGATATGAATAAGAGTCAAGCCATGAGATAAGCTCAGAAGAGGAATACTGAGCCAACCAGGTCCTTTGTCTTCTGCAGCACGCAGCAGAATTAGTTCCAAGCTATCCACAAAAGGCGACTTGATTACCTGAAACAATTCAATTTGAAGCGAAGTGAATGAACGTCAAATCAATTTGTCATGCAAAGTTGCCATGTGCTTTTGATGCATGGTGAACCATGAACATTTTGGTCATCCAGTCACTTCACCATTGAGCGGTGGGGTCATGCATTACCATGATATATTAGCTATCAATAGGACTGAATCATCATACATTAATGCGTAAAGCATTAGTGCAATACATACATTCTGACACAATGCTTTAGGGCATTTTACATTAGGAATTTCATCCAGGAACACATTTTTGGCCACAATGTCCCACAACTGAGACCTTGCCTTACATCTGATGAAAGATAGCTTCATTCGTAAATTCATAGATGCGAATGTAAATTCAGGAACATGAAATCATTATTAAAGAAATTCATTCTTGACAATTTAGAGCACCATATCTATAATTGAGAAGTCACTATTTCGGATTTCTCCATCTGTTTAATTCACACTCCACAGTAAAATGCACAAGCTTTCGATGGCTCTCGGCACACCTTAATAACATGATTAAGGTGTGCCGATTGAGAAATCTGAAATAATGACTTCTCAATCATTGAACCCATCTGGAAAAATATTCAGCATACCATATCTATAATCCAAAACCACCCAAAAAAAGAATCTCCTCATGAACCACCCAAGAAGATTTGCACCTCATGTTTGATTCGGAAAATATTGAACTCAGTCGGAATTCCTTCATCGAAAGTTTCATAATTTAGCCTTGACTGCAGCTTATGTTTATATTGGAAAAGAGCTGAATGTATTGATTGACAACGCAAGTATATGTGCAGATCTCAACCAGTTTTGACTCTGACCAGTTTCAATAAGTGTCATAGTTAAAAAAAGCATCTTTCAAATTTGTCTGAAAACGGAACAGAAGTCAAGAACTGTCTCGAATAAGATATATTGGAAAAAGAAACCGCAGTTGAAATTAAAGTCTGACAAGCCCTTCGGCGTGCAGCGCCTTCTTTCGGTCCATGCGCAATGGTCATGTACAGTGTCGATGTACACCGCTTGGCCAACTTCTTATAAAAACGATAAATCTCCAGACAAATAAAGCAACACCTTATTGTAGAGCAAAATACAATCCAGTACGACAAAACGATTTATGCTGTCATTTGCTGTAGGCCCATAAGAAAAGACTCGCATCATGTGTTAAAAAATGCCCATGAAAAAAGTCCACCGTCTATATGTCTGACAATATTTGAAAAATGCATAAGGTTGTATGCATAACTATTAAATAATACGCAAATAAAACTTACAAAGTAAACAAGATAACTTATGACACTTATGCTTTCATGAAGCACTGTCATGGTTCCCGCCAATTTTCAAAAAGTCACTCCAGGAACTTCCTGTTGGTCTACGAGGCACAGTGGCCAAAAGTTCTAGCGATCTTTTGGTCTAGAGTAATGATATGCGGTTCGATCAATTTCTTGACCGTTACAGACCATTAACCGTAGAATGCAACCGATTGTTAGCAGCCTGAACGCATAGAACCCGCATACTACGTTTAAGCACAAGACAACATCACGATAGCACTTATGCATCTTCATAAAAACTTAGGGATAGCCATAATAATCGAATAGCATAAACTGCAAAACCTTATTCAACATTGCATCTTTACTTTGGACTTGATTACAACCTGAATATG
Organism: Prostheceraeus crozeri; assembly: GCA_907163375.1. Lineage (NCBI taxonomy): Eukaryota > Metazoa > Platyhelminthes > Polycladida > Euryleptidae > Prostheceraeus > Prostheceraeus crozeri. Next base: position 214,725 of record CAJQUW010011962.1, read on the forward strand.
TTTAACCCTCAAATTACGGTGGGGTATATTTTACCCCAAGCACTTAAGGATTATTGTGCCAACTCAAAACAAATACTAATATCACAAAATCCTTACACGACTTTTACACCCATGTCATAACCCATGGAATGATACATCAAAAATTGTTGAATTTTCTTTAGTTATTAATTAAAATGACAAAATGAAAACAGTTACGTTGCTTCCGGTGGGGTATATTTTACCCCAATAAAGAAAAAGGCATTAACTTATTCCAGGATTCATTTATAGCATCATTAATATTCATTCTGAAGAGTAGTCATTCATCAGCACAATGTCTGCAAAAAGTTAAGGTATGGATTTTGCAGATACTTTTTCTGCAACTGGCGCACTTGTCACGTGTTTTCTTATCACTCGACCGAGGACAAAAATTACATCGAACGCATCTATTTGATGACGAAGTTTCTGGCTGCACGGAAGGTACCGGTACGGTTGAAGTTGAAGCTGCTGGATTGATATTCAACATTGACTTGGCAAGGTCAATTATGAATAGGCGCCTTCTGTGCGGTTTTGATGAATGATACTGCGGTTGAACACTAGTGAACACCACAAATGCGTTATATGCACATATATCGAGGAGGTTAGAAAACATGGCGAAGGGCCACCGGTTAGTCTTCCGTTTGCAACTGTAGCACCGCACCAATTGATCCAATGTGTCTGCGCCGCCCTTGTGCTTGTTGTAGTCGATTATAATTTCCGGTTTCTGTCGAATTTCGGAAATTTCGGGTCGACGATGAAGTGTTGACAACAGAATAACTGCCTTGGAAGGTTTTGGGTCGCAAGACACCAATGCTGCGTCATCCGTAAAACCGAAAAGCGAAGATTGTGCAGGTCGTGCTCGTTGTGGAAGAAACTGCGCACGAATTTCAGCCTTGTTTTTCCGGATCGTTCCATTGTAAGTCAAGCCACGGCCTAATAGGGCTCTACTCAATTCCAGACTGGTAAAAAAGTTATCTGCGGTAATATGACGTCCTGAGCCAGAGATAAATTCCGTGAGCTCCATAACCACACGACGACTCTGTCCAACATCTCGCTCTCCGATTCGGCCGAGATAAGGTTGCAAATTCAAACAATAGGAGGTGTGGGAATCAACCAAGGCCCATAGTTTCATCCCATACTTCCCAGGTTTGTTTGGTATGTACATTTTGAACGCGCATCGTCCACGGAACGTGACTAACTGTTCATCGACTGTCACATATGCACCGGCTTGAAATGAACTGCGAAACTTGGTCACAATACGTTCAAAGATATTTCGAATTGGTGCAAATTTGTCACGGGTACTTCGATTTGTTCTGACATCAAAACGGATACATCGCAGCAACATAAAGAACCGGTCACGAGGCATAGCAGAGTTGAAAATTGGTCGACCATCACATTTACTCCACAGTTCAGAAATGCTTGAATTTTCCACCTGTAAACACCAATGAGTAATAAAAGACCAAAGAAACAGCTTATTTCGTTTGCGTCTGCAGGTGACCAGTTCTGAACTTGAATATTACCTTCAATGTTTGTACACTCAACAATAATGCGGATTATTTCATGGGTCACAAAGATTGAGAAGGCATCGCCCGGACTATTGCCACATGACTGCAGAGTTAGTCTTGTTGGACCTTGACGTTCATGGATGACATTGTGAGCAGGGAATCTTCCTGAGCCAGCTCCACTTCTAGGCTGTCTATGCCACACAACTCCAGCACGTGACATGAAAGTTTGATTTGACTGATGGATATCTTCGACAAGGTCTGCGATAAGGTCATCATCACTACCGCTGTCTGGGTCGGATATTACTTGATCATCAAGATCTGAATCCGATTGAATGCCAACGTCATCATCATAATCCTCATCAATAACATTCGCTGCTGCTGCTTCAGCAGTATATCGCCGCCTTGAAGCCATTGTCAAATGATTTGGTGTGACTGAAGCGACGATAACATAAATGTCGGACCGAGATTGATTAGAGCTCACTTGAACTTCACGTTCACAGATAATTATCTGACAGGCTGAAGAAACTGATAACTGCGATTCCAATGAAATAATGGCGTGTGTGCGCGCCTGATGTTTTGCGCAATTCAGATCAGTACTTACAACCATTGTCATAACAAATTCTGTCAGAAATAAACCATTGGGGTAAATTATACTCCACCGTAAATAGTGTAAGTATTTTTTGCCGTAATTTGAGGGTTAAACAGCTTGCATTTAATCACCGACGCAGTGACTTCGTATTCGCATTGCGTCCGGGAGACCTGTGCCCAAGACGTTCAAAATATGTGCACTCTGCAGGCTTGATAAATCAACAGAAAAGTGTGAGTGGGATGAATTAAAAAATGGCCTAATGTGTTTCCGGGTAAAGGCTTACTGTGTAATTTGATTGCACTCCATATACAGTGTATTGAGGTTCTACCGGCTTCCACACCGAAAGTCTATTTCCTCAGGCTATACCGGTTACCAGACCAAAAGGCCAGGTCAAATACACCATTCAAAGCACCCATTAATTAATGACTGAGAATGATTCATGTATACCTCGAATGGGTGTTTTATTTTTAGCAGCATACTGTTGTGATATCTACGAAATTCACTCAATTTGTTTCAATGTGTGAAAGCCTATTTCATTCTTATTGATCATCATAAAATTCGATTGAACACTTTATGGAATATCTGAACAATCACTTTTTACAATCACAATTTACTCAAACTCTACAGAATGTATTACGTACGGTATACACACTCCAAACACGTTCACCACAATAGTTAGCGAAAAATTATATGAAGTGCTAATAGAAGTTGTGTACAAGAAGAATAGAATGAAGATTAAAAAATGCTACCACAGCACAAAATACAACATTGTTTTAAATTCCTAATTTTGATAGCGCCTTATGGAACAGCAACTCAGCTACTACATATAGTGAAGTCTGAGCGGTTCAAGTCATCTAATCCATTTTGCAATTTGCATACAGTTTACAATTCCATGCTTTCTCTGTTGTGAAAATTACATGAAATTGCTGATGTTAATAACGAGAATAGATGCAATCATAATTAAATGCGAGCATCTTTAGATTCGCAACTGATTCTGTAGGCTACAGGCATCCCAATAAGATTATATCTCGTATCTTGATTATATCCCAATATCTCGTTAATCCCAATAAGAATTCAAGCAAAAATTCCAATCGAACTTGTCAAAAGTATTTGATCATCCTAATGCCCTTCTAATGCATGAGCCTTTAATTTGACCATCCATGATTATTGAAGGGATTGAATAATCAAACTCTCTGAAAATTCAGGCGAAATGATTGAAATTTGTGAACTTTTCACTTTTCTGAGAAAGAAGACTTGAAAACGACAAACAAATTTGCACTATAAAAATTGGTAGAAGTTTTCCGGACAATGCTCCTGGCGCAAGATGCAAATTTCATTTAAAAATATTCGGGGCAATTTGCGCAATACAATTTGCTTGATAATTCCAAAATGTTTCTTTCCATAATGAGATTCCATGGTTAGAGGCCTGTGAGAAGCCCAAATTTTAAGTTTTTAAAATTATTCGAATACATAGTAACAAAAATCGCTAAGTTAACATAAACAAAAATTCTATTTAGTAATTATTTGTTTTACCACTAAAACACAGCAAAACATTTATTTTTCGTTAAAATGATGGGAAGAGACAATACCTTAAAGAAGCAGCGGATGAAATGATCCTAAATGAAGAAAGAGGTCAAATGATCACATGAGATGAAACATAGATCATCAAATACATATTGGCATGACATACTAGCATCATAAATAGTACAACACCATTAAAATAATTGATATTGATCAAAAAATCGCTTGAGTGTGTACAAATTCATGACTTTGAAACTCATTAATTTCATTAACTATCAGCGCCCTCTTCTGAGCATTGAGCAAGCATCCATAGTTCAGATAAATTTATTGTCACTTTGTTCCACCATTACTGCGTAGAATTCAGTTTGCCAGCAGCTGATGCATCAAGCGCAAACCTGAGTTACTTTACTAAGTCAAGCAAGCTATTACAGGGTGTATACCAAAACTCGCACTTCAATTTCCCTGGATTTTTCCGGTTTTTTCAGGGATATTTTATCATGCAAGATACTGTCGTTTTTGGGAGCCCAAACCTTCTTGCACCTGAGAGTAAATATTCGACAATTTAATGTTTCATTAACTACGCACCTGATACAAGAAAAAAACAAAATTACAATAATTCTATGGTATAGCAAAACAACTTTTATTCATCTCTTTCGAATAAGATACATATAAAAACAAAAAAAACAGGAGAACGAACAAGAAGCTTTATGAAATGATGTAAAGAATGAAAGGTTCGGTGTGCAGAAGTTCGGTACGTGGTTCACTAGGTTAGGTGTGAAAAAGTTCGGTACACAGTTCACTTTTTTCGCAATACGATCACCTCCTCTTCCAATACCATGAGTTCCATTCTCCGCTTCTTGATTTCTGCCTCTTTCAACGCCAATTCTTGGGCCGCCCTCTTACGCTCTCTTACTGCCGCGTCATCGTCGTCTTTGGCTGCTTTCTGTTGGGCCAGTCTGTCTTTGTACCGTCGCGATGAATTTCGGCAATAGCTTATTAGCTCTTTAGAAATCCTAGCTCTTTAGAGAAAATAAACACAACAGACTACACTTAATAACATATACCACCCAATACTACTAAAAATGGTAAGTTATGTTCAAACGGCAGAGCCTGTTTTTAACCATTATGTTTCGAATTCCAAACTATTATCTTCATCTCCATTTTCCCTGTCTTTTCCCGGTTCTCCCGGTTTTCCCTGTCATTTTAAAATTCCCTGTCTTTTCCCGGTCGGTATACACCCTGTATTACCATTGGGGCAAAAAATGTCAAAGGATCTCCTAGTGCTGCACTATTGTTGGACAAAACGACATCATGAAAATCAGCCTTGTAGATTACGGTATGCCGACAGCCTGCAGCGACGGGTTTTAGAGATCAGGTTGAGCTAGAAAATCTCGGATGGAATTTTCGGGTTATACGATTTCAGGTGTACTAGATTTTTAGTTTCCATATATAACATTTGTATACAACTAAGTTAGTGTGTCTCGAAGTTGCTGATATTTATACTGAAATTTTATACTGAACACTATGCCCGCAATTCAAAATTGAAGGTTCGCTCATTGGTATGGTTGACACAGATAGCGTCTAACGTGTCTTGCATGACAAAATATAAGAAATACAGTCATTGCTGCAGCGATTTGCTTTTTTCCAATGAACTTAAATGATGTAAAAATGAATATATTTATCTAATTGATAACGTGAATACATTAAGATGAAAAAAACATACATATACATTGTAGGCCGTCAGATTGACATAAATCACTTAATTGCTTTTCACTGGAAATCACTTAAGCATCTAGAAAGCAGTGCGTCTTTCATTTCATTTATGCAATGATATTTGTGCCTAATTACATCACGATAGTTTATCTGGCTACTCATTTTGATCTTGAATAGTAAGTATGTAGTACTTAAATATTATTTGATTTATAGATGCTGCTACACTGAATATTTAATTGTGATTACACCAGAATGTCACAATTAAAGATGGGCGATCCTACCCAAATCCGAAGCGAACCCGAACCCGACTAAAAGATGCCCGATTCGCTGTTTCATAAACCTGGGATGCGCACTATGCATATCTGCAATGAGTTTCACCGATATATAATATATATGACAACATCAAAATAAATTGTAAAATACATGTAGATGCATTACATGTTTTTAGAATGATGCAAAACAGGTGGACTTGAATTAACTGTTCTCTTTGTTTAAATATTCTTAGTCTGAGATTTGGTTAAGTAAGAAAAACATGGTCAACATGAAAGAATGGGGTTGCAAATTGGCGCATTCGTTGCTGAAAATGATTATCGCGAAATGAAGAACTTCCTGTTTTAGATACTTAAGTGTCCGTTAGTAATGCTACATTTTCCTATTCAAAAGATTTTCAAAATAACCGTTTGCTACCATACACAATCGCGTTCCCATGAAAATCAAAATCAATGAGGAAAAAAAATTATTACAATTTTGATGAAGAATTCTCGGGCAAGAGCTTGCAAAAGGATATTTGATCTCATGATGGAAGTAGACCTTTTGAGAGGACAGATAACATTAGTCTAGAGAAAAATGGAATTGGAGCGTAGAGAGATTGAACTATGAGTATATTGATCCAAAGATAGGTAGAGAACCAACAATTGCATTCTATGTTCAAGAATGCCATTCAATTCGACCAGTATGGACGATATTGTAGCAATGATAAAAATATATTAAAAATTCTAAGGACAAATTGAAAAGGCAAACAGAGAGGAACATCCCTCAAAATCGACGGATCTCTATCTCTGACTTCTTTGCTCTTGCAGCTCAGCTCTATGAGGCAAGACTTGTCGCATGTGCCGAGAACACTAGTCTTCCTTGAGACATTGTAACGCTAGTGAAGTTTCTTCATTAGAGGCTTCTTCATTGGCTTTTTCCAATTGAGTAATTGTGACGAATTCTTCATCGCTGTTAGATAGATAAGTATTGTTTAAATACAAATTTATAATACAATGGTCGCCCTTACAACGACCACTGAAGAGAACATGGAAGGAATGTTGGTCGAAACATGGGGTCGCTCTATGGGAGGATGTTTTCTTCGACATACTGCATATGTAGCCTGTACTGTTTATGATAGATAGCCAACATGTATTTCGAGCATCGACGTTTCATCCGATAGAAAGTGATCATGTATGACTATGTACATTTTCATTTACTTAGTTGAACATTCTTGAAATTAAACTTCTCAAAAAAGGCCTACATATCCTGCAATTTGTAAGGTAAACATAACTCTAGTTATGCAATGTTGGATATGAATACTGTGTTAATGCTTGTTGCAGATTTGAAAAATATATCAAAATACATACCAAGTCACAAGTCCTGCGTGGCACTTTCTAACAACAGTGACAGGCAATGTAATTTTCGTCTGTCAATCAGTGTTGTTTGAAAGCGACACTGCGATTAATTCATGCATCTAACGCTTGGTCAGTATTCTCTGTTTCTTTATCTCAATTCTCATTTCACATGCGAACAAAGAAAAAAATTGTTGAAGATGTGGCTTTGGAAAGTGAGGTAAGAAATGTACGCAATTAACCTATTTTCATTCATTTGGCGATCTTCATAAAGCTATCAGTCTATATGTGGTCGCATGAGAGGGGCATAAATTCAAAATAGAGCGTCTGAACTCGGTCTTTGTAGGGGAATGGTCGCTGCTGGGGAGTCAATACATTGGAAAATTGTCTGGAGTATGGGAAAGCGGTCGTTGTAAGGAAGTGGTCGTGAACGGTGGAGGGGGGGGGCACTGTACTTATGAACCCCTGGATCACTGTTTGCGTAGTAAACGTAATTTAAGAAATAGAATTGCGCACTGAAACTCAATTTTTTTCTTGTATAAAACTCAAAACAAAAATCAATGCTTTCATTCGAACCCTTGTGACTGAATTTAATCATTAAGTAAATCAATTGTATTTCGAAGTGGTCTCCATCCACAAGGATTAATAATTAACCCCTGTGCCACGGAAACCACTTCGAAATGCAATTATTGCTTTACCTATCGATCTTTTGGTCTAGAGCAGTGCTTTTCAACCGGTGAGACGGTACGCACAAGTGCGGATAAGAAAATTATTTGTGCGGTTGGCAAGATCAGTGCGGATGAGGTGCGGATGAGGTGCTGAGGAATCATTGATTGAAGCTGCCAACTTATCGCTTGTTTATAGCGATTTAGACTTTGCCACTCGTGCATCACATCAGGCTCTGTACGCACTACACATTGACGTCAATGAATTGACAAATGAATGAAGCAGTCGATATTTGATTGGTACACTTAGGCCGCTGTCACACAGGAAAAGGCGTCTTCCATGGCCCGTCTTCCGTTTTGGATTTCCCTTTAATTGCATGTAGAAAAGAATACAACCTATCACACAGAAAAAGTCATCTTCCATGCCCCGTCTTCCATAAGTCATCGCCCGTCGTCCATTACGCTGTCACACAGAAAAAGTCATCGCCTGTCGCCCGTCGGACAAAAGGCGTGAGAATATGCGGATGATGATGATCTTTCCTAACATCCATCAGCCGTCACCACAGATCTTATTATCATTACATTCTCACAGACACGTGCATGCCAACATTTGTTTCTTGCCAGCATACCGGGATTGTGCGCGCGCGCGTGGCAGGGAAAGCAGGCTTCACGCAAATCGGGGAGTAGTCCATCTATCCCTTTCTAGATCTGTGGCCGTCACCCGCTAGACTGTTCTAAAATTAGAACAACGTGATCTGACCACAGAACAAGGAGGATGAGGGAAGATATAGAAAGCTGTGATTTGCAAAGAGAAGCTATGTATCAGAAAACAGCTCATTGTTCACCATGTCGGACTTTGATATTGAGGAAGAGCAGAGCCTTCTGGAACACGATTTTGAAAATGGAAATGAGTCAAAGGACAGACTTTTGCTTAATTCAGTTAAGATAATTAATATTTCCGTTCATGATAGTAGAGTGTCCGAAGCGATCAACTTTGTCGCCGGGTCCAGACACAAAATTCATTCTGGCCGGGTCCGGGCCGAAAATAGCGGCCCGGTTCCACCTATTATTGTAATCAAGACTTTTGACGGTGATATAGGCGAACAGTGTAGTCTGAAATGCATCAATTGCCAAAGTCGGCATTTCGAACTTTTCATTGTTTGCATCTAAACTTTTTGTTCGTTACATTTGGTTCATTTTGATGCAATGACGTGACTGTCCTTTACTAACTATGTTAATGTATGGTCATGTAAACTATAGCGGCATCTCTGATTGTCAAGGTTTTTCTTAAATTAAACTAAATGCTTGAACATTTTGAAGATTTATGCTGGTAGTGCCTAAATGCAATTTCAGCAAGTCTGCGTAACAAACTCGATGAGTAGGAACTTACCTCAATGTAACAAGTAAACGTTGTTCGGCGCCAATAGATGCCCTGTAATTCGATTGACCAGGGGTAATCCTCAGCTCGATCAGGGATAGCAACTCCGAAAAAGACCCATATGACATTCTTGTGTAATTAAAAAATTTCTCGGGATCATCTTTCATCTTTGGGAATAATGTGTGGTACTCGCACTCCTGCTTATTGGCGAAAATCGACCGAACCTAAGTTCGCCGTCTTTTCCTGGTTTCCATGCGTGTGTAGTAATACAGTATCACAGGATGTAGCCGATTGGCAGCCATCAGAACGAAATTGAATGAGCCCTGTCTTGTGTTAATCAGCATGAGAAACACAGATCTAGAAAGGGCAGCAGGCAATGAAGCTGATTCTCTTTAGAGGCAAATAAATTTTGATTTACCGAGTTTTCTTTTGAATAAAACGTTACTTCGCATGCACCTAATTTTCTATTTAAGTTACATTTATGTAAGCAATCATGATGAGTGAGAAAGTATGACATTGCAGGTCATCAGGAATTGTCAACATTTCTATGATTCGTTATCAATTATTATCGTCGTTGAAAGTTAATGCGCTTATTATCATTACATTCTCACAGACACGTGCATGCCAACATTTGTTTCTTGCCTACATACCGGGATTGTGCGCGCGCACGTGGCAGGGAAAGCAGGCTTCACGCAAATTGGGGAGTAGTCCATCTATCCCTTTCTAGATCTGTGATGAGAAAGCATTGGTAAATCAAGACAGTAGTCATAGCAACGGTTAACAGCAAAAAAAAGCGATGACGTATCGGAAATGGATTCCCCTAGAGTGACTGTGGAAGGTGAAAACGGGCGATGGACGATTGGAAAGTGGAAGATGGCAGATGAAAATCTGATCATCACGCCTTATGAAGAATGTGCAATGAGGCGAGTAACATGGAAGACTGGCCATGGAAGACGCCTTTTCCTGTGTGACAGCGGCCTTAGCCTTCTTCATTGCTAATTGTTGTTTACTGAATGACGTAGTTCGCTATTCATTGATAAAGACTGATCTGTCGAATAGTAAAACTGATGAAGAAGCGTGAATTCGTTGCCTTGAGTTCAATGGCCATGAAACTCGTGTGCGTCTTCTCGTATTGGCTAACTGCTTCACACAGCATCATTCACTATAATAAGGAAACGAATGTCTCCTGTGAGTCAAATTTGTGACTTTTGTGTACTTATGTTGCGACGTTATCCACGCGATGAATAATTGATATCAACCGGTCTTTCTGACGGAGATACTAAACTAACATATTAATGCCACCCACATACAGCGTATTTTTCCAATAGAAATGCGTTTGCTACTAGACTAGATAGATAGGCATAATCAAATAACTACACGTATATGCAAGATCCAGACATCGTAATTGATGCAAGATGACAGGATTTCAAAAGTTTCTTTAAGAGCTGCCGAAAAGACTGAATTCAATCAGACTGTAGCATAGGACCAAGGATCATCAGTATTATTTTGATAGTCATAAATCACAATGAATTAATCAAGTGAATTGCAGAATAATTATAAATTGATGTGTCAATTTCAATGCAGATCCCCATATGATAGAATATTATGATGCACCGATTTTGGGATAAGCAAGTAATCTTCAATATCAGTCATTTTATCATGAATGAAATCAATTATTTGAATCCAATGAACTCATGAATTCCTGAAATATTATTATTAATAGTTCTGCCACTTACTTTCATTTGTAACTGCGCAAAAATCCATGTAAATTAAGGAAATGCCATGTCAAATTTAGGTGGAAATAAACAATCCAATTCCAATCAATCACCGGTTTTCTAATACAAACAGTTATAAGGCCTAATTAGAACTACGAATACTAAACAATCTAAACTGCACCAAATCTCTGAAATCAAGTTGATTTTAACTTCCTTTTCAGTGATACTTGAATTGGCCGACCTCATTTTGAGGTGAATCCCAGGGAGATGGCCCCCCTGACGGGCGCCCAAAACCTATGCCCGATTTTCTAAAATCAAGTTGATTTTAACTTCATTTGCTATGTAAGATTCCTTTTTCCAAATTTGTTTTTCGCTGACTTTTCAAAACTTTAAGGGTTGCTTGGGATAGACCTAGGTATTAAATCAGTCATATGGGCCATTCACCGCTTTCATCATTGTTTGGATGACATACATGATTCACATACATAGATCTAGTATAAAATATAAAATACTTTTTATGTGATCGACCTTTTTCGACGGATCATCGAAATGTCTGTCATTTCTTTTTCTGAATTCGAGTTTTGAGGTCTACAATCTGGATATCTTATAGCTGAAACATTGCGAAAGTCTTGCATTTACACAAAAAAGTCATTGTTTCAATCGCACGTTTCACCTATCATCTCTCAACTATTTTTTCAATGTTTCTGTTTCCTACATCAACCTTGGTAAGTTGCTTTTAGTGGCATTTTGATTATAACTGTATGTGATGTGCGTCTGTCATTCTAGTTACATTCAGCATTATTATTATCTTTACTTTGATGGCGGGTATTATTTGATGAAATACGGTTACTTAAAAAAATGAGAATTCAGATCAATTAACGGTTGCTAGAATTGTCTGCTTGTGCTGATAATTTGGCCTACACGTTGATTAATTGAGTAATTGAGTTACTGAATAATTACAATAAATTGTAAGCTTTGATCACCCTCGAACGCGACCCGACTCAACCAACTTCAGGTTGAGTTCGAAGTAAAAAGTAGTCGAACCCGTTCCGAATATTAAGTACCTCCACGAATGAACCTAAATCCGCATGCTTTAAAAAGTAAAAAAGTATAATGCTGGCTTTGAATTACTAGTATTCTAATACTGGTAGTGTGGCTAGACGGTTAATGCTATGTTATCTTGGAGGATGAAGCCATCGGCTTGTCGCAGATTCTTCAATTGAGGACTTATGTCTTTCTGTCGCTCGTCGATAGCTCAGTTGGTAGAGCGTTGGCCTAGAATGCCAGAGGTCGGTGGTTCAAATCCACCAAGACGTGCAGTTATTTTCCGTCGATTGAATTAACCAGGGTTGCCGTGGGTATGGGGATTCTGTGGGGATTTTCATGATATTGACATTCGCTGTTTATGTCATTTGTGTATCGTTTTTAAAACTGTGAATGTGGTAAAAAGATATTTTACGAGTATTAAGATAACCCCACGATCAACAAAATGGCTAAATCTCTATCACTACATGTATCAATGTTTTCCGCTTAAAAATCTAAAATTCTGATAATGTATAAAGAAGCTATTTTCACTATTTGTACAATCAAGCAGCTTAACATATAAGTAGCGTATTTAGCTTTACTTTCATTTTCTTCGTAATGGAATGAGGAAAGGGAGAAGTGTTCCAATTCAGTAATTTGTTTATTAAGTTGAGATAATTTTGCACAAACGATGACTGCTGGATTAAGCAAAATATAAGAAATGTATTTAACGTTTACCGATATATTTTTTAGCAGAGACCTTCGAGTAAGAGGCATTAACTTTTTTGGTAATGCGTGTATGAATAGTGGTCATCCTTACTGATGAAAACTCCAGGACATAAGGTCGTCAAAAGAATGGCTATATCTTGAAAAATTATATGAAAAATTGCTATTGTTTGGATTTATTCTACAATACAAATATGACGTTTTGAAAATGATCATGTTCACAGCCTCTATGTTAACCCGAATAATCATAATATATTTTTGTACTTGCAGGAAGGCATGAGTCTACTAAATTTTGGTTTTACGAATGCAAAGGAAACGGGTGATGATGAAAACTCTACCGGATCGTCAATCGACCTCGGTCATCATCAGTCCTCGGTTATAAAAGAGCGTGAAAAAGCGACATTAAGTAAGACAACAGAGAAACGTCAGAATTGCAAAAAGCGAAAATGGAATGATGCATTCAATGAACTAGGGTTCGTTCGGTAATCGGATGAGATCTATCCCTCAGCCCGCTGTTCATTCTGTCACGTCGTTTACCACAACCCATCACTTGAGCGGTCTAAATTAAAGCGGCACAGAGATAGCAAACATCCTGAACATCGAAATAAGTCGGCGTCTTTTTTTCAACGTCAGGCAAGGCAGCTTACTGATCAACAGCAACAGTTTAAAAAAAATAGTAGTGCAGCCCACTGATCAGCGCCTCGTCGTTTCGTCTCTAAAAATGGCTCATGTCCTTATGTCAGCAAGGAAGTCTTTTACGTTGGCAGAAAGCGTGATAAAATCTTGTCTTGAGATCGCTGCAAAAGAACTTCATGGTGGAACCGCTGCCGTAGCAGAAGTGCAAAAATTGTCATTGTCCGACAATACAATGCAAAGAAGATGTACAGTCATTGCCTCTGCAATGAAACTGTTCTGCTTGAGAGACTGCGTAACGTCCCCTGCTTTGGACTTCAGTTCGACGAGACTACTGACATTACGAGAGATGCTCAATTGATTGCATATGTGCGCTTTCCAGACAAAGACCGTATGGAAATTGTTGATCACTATTTGTTTTGTTTCCCCATTGGCGTAGACACTACCGCAACAAGTATATTCGCGAAATTGAACAGTTTCCTCTCCGAGCATGATATTCAATGGTCGAAATACAGAGCTGTTTGCACTGATGGTGCGAGGGTAATGGTCGGCAATCGAAAAGGGGTTGTTACTCTAATAAAGCAAGTTGCACCTGAAGTAGTTAGCTTGCACTGTGTCATACACCGCGAGGCCTTGGTGGCGAAAAAACTGGGCAATGAAGAAAGCAGTTTGCTGGGTGAAGTGCTTTCAGACACTGTGAAAGTTGTTAATGACATATTGCGCAACCCCAAGAAAAATCGCGCTTTCAACCAACTCTTGAAAGAAAGTAGTACTCATTGTCAACTCCTGTATCATACGGACGTAAGGTGGCTATCTCGCGGAAGAGTGATTGAAAGGGTGTGGAAATTGAGGCAACAATTGCTTGATTGGTTTAAAGAGCACGACCATAAGAAAGCTGTTCTATTTGAAGATTTGTTTTGGCTTGCCCGATTGGCGTACTTGGTGGACATTTTTGAACTCCTTAACTCCCTCAACACTACCCTACAGGGAGAAGCCATTGACATTTTTAAAGCAACTTCAAAAATTGCATCTTTTAAGCATCTTGTTCGTCGGCTCATTGACGACACCAAAGACAACAACCTCTAACGTATGCCAACACTACGGACTTTTATGGCAACCTGCAAATGGGAAGAAAAGGAGAAAGAGTTGGAGAGCCGCATTACAACTACAGTCAGCTCCCACTTGAACACACTACAGCAAAACTTTGAGGCATATTTTCCAACTGAACAATCAAATGAACTACAGTCTAAATTATGGATTTTGCACCCTTTCGGCGAGCAACCGCCTCCAGGAATTTTGGGCGAGGAGTTGAAAAATGATTTGGAGCAGCAGGCATTTTTTACCAGAGGAAAGCACGTCGGATTTTGGATGAAAGCCCTCGATGGACCTTATAATGACCTAGCTGTTCAAGCGACTCAAGTTCTCGTCCAAAATCCGACAACCTACTTGACCGAAAGGGGATTTAGTGCACTGGTTGACATCAAGACGAAGAAAAGGAGCTGTCTGTTTAGTGAAACTTTAGACGATCTTATGCGAGGAGCGCTAGAGAAAGATTTTGTGCCAAATTGGTCTGAGCTTGCGAAGAACATTCAGGAGCAGTCAAATCACTAATAAGACCTTCTCATGTGACCACGTCAATCACGTCTCATTAAATCGAATCTTCCCAGTCCAGTGTCTCCAATACTCGCTTGCTAGAACATTCAGTGCGACAGCCTTAAGGGGCATTTGCCATCATCACCCATCGATGCCAAAGTTAGTTTACACGTAGTAGCGGTCTATGCAGTATTTCGAGTTGTTACAGTGCCTGTTTCGTTGAAGGCGTGCAACAGTCAGTCTAATTAAGTGTCTCAATAACCCTCACGAATAAAATATAATAAATTAACTTTGCTTATACTCGGAAGCACATTTGGCTCAGAGCCATTCTTCCATATGGCCGAGATGTTATTTATCCCTCTCATTCTTTTTGTGCTGAGTGTTTAGCAAGAATACAGAGTGTTCCTATTTTAAAAGTCTTAGGATTGACTCGGCCAAGGTTCGAACCAAGGTCTCCCGGACCCAGAGCGAACACTCTACCACAAGTCCACTGCGCCGGTCTGAATCCTTATCGTTTGTTTAAGGTTCACTGATGGAAAGGAAAGGCGAGCAAAGTCCTGGCATTTCCAGAAGGAGAAGCTAAGTGAAATCATTTGAGATAAGATGTTTGAAATTGTCTTTTTTGTAAGGATTCGTTGCCGTAGAAAAAAGACTAACTTTGGTATTGGCGGAACGATAACATGATAGGTCCTATTTAAAGTAGAGTCTACTATTCATTCCTTATCGAATTGTGAGACATTGCGATCAATTTACCATTATTCCATTGTTCGTCTTCTGCCGAAATAGCTGAATTCCTCATAGGCTACCATAATAAGAGAATCATGTACACTGTAACATGGTACTTACAGGTAAACATTATTTTCCTGTTAGCAGATAATGATTTTAAGAAACAATTCGCATGTTGTATGAATTTTTATTTAATTGATGTGACAATTATTGATATGAAATTATATGAGTTATTTGCCGACTCACATGATCGAATATGGAATGTATTTTTGTTGCAGTCTAATATAGTTTTGTATTATTAGCTGAAATTACATTTAGCTGTAATTGTTGATCAATCGATTCTGTTGAAAAAATCATTACATTGACTCCCAGCCCGAATATCCATTCATTTTTCGTTCGAATTACCGTTGAAATACCATTAGTTAGGCTCTTATTGTTTGTTCGCATTTCCTCTGGTAAGCATACTTTTCACTATAATTCCATTATCATAAATCCCAACCAAATCTGTAATTCCTGATCACAAATATGTTTAAATACCTCATGTTCAAGTTCTTGTTTTGTGATATTCTTTTTTTGTTTTTTATGCCTCGTGGTTTAATACCTCGACTACTAAGTGACTGACTTGATAAAAGATATCATTGTTTTCGAACTTTGTGAGCGTATTATTAAATGATGCTAATAAAGAAACAATTTTCCACTATTATAATGGTTTTGATTTTGTATTGATAATTTGGTGCGGATGATTTCAAAGTTATTCTAAAAGGTGCGGATGGCCCACGAAAAGGTTGAAAAGCACTGGTCTGGAGGCAGGAAGGGCATCCGGACTAAAAGTATCAGATCGCTCCATCTAAAGTCTCACTTTATCAGCACCGCTCACGCCGCATGAGGTGAGTAGTGACGCTAAAGCTTCAGCTGGATTTCGAAGAAATATTTGCAACAAGAACAATTTTCTGCGACCGTTTAGTAATTTATTCCCAAAATTTCGGCTTAGCCTTTATCAAGGGATACAGAAAAGGAAATTATACTGAATGTCATTAAGAAAATTTAAACTAACCTATCTATGAAATACAACCTAGAACCTTAGTAGAGCATGGACATTGGGACATGCTAACACAGAGTTTTAATGAAAATATCATGGATTACAAAAAGATAAAAAAATCTATAAAGGAAAGCTAAAAGTTACACAGAATTAATAAGAGTGAATAGCATTTCGGTAGGCCTTGCTTTTATCTCCTTCTTTTCGACCCTTCTTCTTTGAGCCATGCACTGCAAGTTTCGATGCAATATTGACCATGTGATGGACTTGTGTGTGATTGGGGAGTTGTGTGTGATGAGATGTTTATAAACTTCAGATTCAGGGCCTTTTAGATGTTCATTAATTCTTGTTCTCATTGTTCTCGAAGTTTCCCCAACATATGCACGTAGTTTGTCGCATTCGTTGTTGTTACATTGTATTAGATATACACAGTCTTTGGTGTTGCATTCTCTAGTTATTCCATTCTCGCATACATTACATTGTTCATAAGAACACTTGTTTTGGTTCTTCTTAAGCAGACGTTTCAATGGAGGGTTGGTGAATACTGGCCGCACATGATCAGAGAGATGTGTTCTTCTGACAAGTTCGTTAATCTTGCGTTTGAATTTGCTGTTTATGAAAGGCAAGACTATGTTTCGCGGTTGTTGTTTATCTTTATTAGATTTATTTCTCTGATGTTTATTATTCAGACGAAATGTCAACGAATCGTTAATCATTCGCAATGGGTATCCATTATTCACAAACTTTTGTTTTATAGCCGTTATTCCAATTGATTGTTCTTGTTTGTTTGATGAGTTACGGATTGCTCTTCTGAATTCGTTGGTGATCACATTCCTTTTCATCGACATTGGTACGTGTGAAGACCAAGGTAAAATGTGTCCTGAATGACTTATCTTGGAAAATAAAGAAGTCGAAAACGTTTTCTTTACTGGACAAAAGTTGGCTGTCAGGTCTAAAAATGGTAAGCAGTTATTATTGGGTAATTCTAATGTAAATTGGATAAAAGGATTCAAAGAGTTAGCAATATGAAGAATTTCATCTGGTGAGATATTCTGATAGATAAGAAAAATGTCATCTATATATCTCTGATACAAAATGAGCCTGTCATTTAACTGATTGCGCAAATCTTGTTCTAAATTGGCCATATAAATGATGGCCAAAGGTGGTGAAGCATAAATTGTTTCCCATTGCTAAGCCTGATGTTTGGTGAAAAGATATTCCTTCATTGATAATAATATCTGAAGAAAGACATGAACGTAAAAGACGTATCATATCACTCTTTGTCATGTCGGGAACACATGTATCTGTCTTGTACATTTCAAAATATTCGGAAACGATAGAAATAACACCTTTGACGTTGCCTGAGTCTTCAATCGGTATGGAGCCATATAGGTTGATCACATCCAAAGACATGAAGTTAATGTCATTTGGGATACTTTGCGAAAGAAGTCTATCCTTTAAAGAAATTGTTGATGCCACATGAGCTGGAATATGGTTTGGCATCAACAATTTCTTTAAAGGATAGACTTCTCATGACAAAGAGTGATATGATACGTCTTTTACGTTCATGTCTTTCTTCAGATATTATTATCAATGAAGGAATATCTTTTCACCAAACATCAGGCTTAGCAATGGGAAACAATTTATGCTTCACCACCTTTGGCCATCATTTATATGGCCAATTTAGAACAAGATTTGCGCAATCAGTTAAATGACAGGCTCATTTTGTATCAGAGATATATAGATGACATTTTTCTTATCTATCAGAATATCTCACCAGATGAAATTCTTCATATTGCTAACTCTTTGAATCCTTTTATCCAATTTACATTAGAATTACCCAATAATAACTGCTTACCATTTTTAGACCTGACAGCCAACTTTTGTCCAGTAAAGAAAACGTTTTCGACTTCTTTATTTTCCAAGATATGTCATTCAGGACACATTTTACCTTGGTCTTCACACGTACCAATGTCGATGAAAAGGAATGTGATCACCAACGAATTCAGAAGAGCAATCCGTAACTCATCAAACAAACAAGAACAATCAATTGGAATAACGGCTATAAAACAAAAGTTTGTGAATAATGGATACCCATTGCGAATGATTAACGATTCGTTGACATTTCGTCTGAATAATAAACATCAGAGAAATAAATCTAATAAAGATAAACAACAACCGCGAAACATATTCTTGCCTTTCATAAACAGCAAATTCAAACGCAAGATTAACGAACTTGTCAGAAGAACACATCTCTCTGATCATGTGCGGCCAGTATTCACCAACCCTCCATTGAAACGTCTGCTTAAGAAGAACCAAAACAAGTGTTCTTATGAACAATGTAATGTATGCGAGAATGGAATAACTAGAGAATGCAACACCAAAGACTGTGTATACCTAATACAATGTAACAACAACGAATGCGACAAACTACGTGCATATGTTGGGGAAACTTCGAGAACAATGAGAACAAGAATTAATGAACATCTAAAAGGCCTTGAATCTGAAGTTTATAAACATCTCATCACACACAACTCCCCAATCACACACAAGTCCATCACATGGTCAATATCGCATCGAAACTTGCAGTGCATGGCTCAAAGAAGAAGGGTCGAAAAGAAGGAGATAAAAGCAAGGCCTACCGAAATGCTATTCACTCTTATTAATTCTGTGTAACTTTTAGCTTTCCTTTATAGATTTTTTTATCTTTTGTAATCCATGATATTTTCATTAAAACTCTGTGTTAGCATGTCCCAATGTCCATGCTCTACTAAGGTTCTAGGTTGTATTTCATAGATAGGTTAGTTTAAATTTTCTTAATGACATTCAGTATAATTTCCTTTTCTGTATCCCTTGATAAAGGCTAAGCCGAAATTTTGGGAATAAATTACTAAACGGTCGCAGAAAATTGTTCTTGTTGCAAATTGAATGAATCCCGACCGATGGCAACTAAAAATCAAATTCGAAGGAATAGTTGAAACAGAGAATTCCTCATAGTCAGATGAACGCGGAATTAATTTATGTAGATGAAAATATGAAATAAAAGTGAGATCAATAATTTGTTGTGAAACATCCAAGAACTAGCCAACGCATAAACACTGAGATTCATGTTGAAGCTATTTCGCAATATATTCTGTCAAATTAGTTTTCATGCATGACCACACAACGCTGTCAACGTAATCACAGCCAGAAATACGTCATTGTTATGAAGTGGACATGCGAGCAAAGCAGGTGTTCCATTCAGTCACATGATGAGACTATGACAGATCATTAGCCAGAAGAATGAGAGATATTGAAATTCCTGTATTTGAAAACCCATAATGATGCAGCGCGACTGGTAAGTCAAAATTTAAAGTAAATAAATCACTTTCCTAACTGGCACCACGGGCCAGGTTAGTCCATGAACATATATGGGAACGCCCGACTTGGCGTTACGTTTTGGTCACGGGGACTTGGATTTACATACACGCATCTAAAATTCCTTGGTTTGAAAAAATGAATCAGATGATCGGTTGAATTGAGTGCATCACTGCTTGTGATGGCTTATCAACTTTGTTATTGAGCACTGAGAGAGCATAAGAATGGAATAGCAGAATTGGGTCGAGCATCAA
>CAJQUW010011963.1:0-74153 GCA_907163375.1 Prostheceraeus crozeri
TACTGCGACAGATGTATTCGCCACTTTAGGATGAAAACTAAATTTGAAACTCATTACGAATGGTGTAAGCGAGGTAAACTGCAAATGGAACGCATGCCCAAAGATAAGGAGTTTTCATATAGAGAGAATGGTGATGAACTAAGTCCTCTTCGTGTCATCTATGCTGACATCGAATGCTATATCGATGATAACATCCATCGACCAGCAGCCATTTCCTGCTATGAAGTATGGCATGATCACTTTAGGAGTAGGCAAAATAAAATGCGCGTCTGGCAAGCTGAGGATTGTATTTACCAATTCCTACAATTCCTCGAACAGGCTGTAAAATTTCAACAAAAGTATGATGGTGAACTCTATCGCAGATCATTGCATATGACAGCAGATGATCAAGCAAAATTTGATAGTTGCAACGTTTGCCCCAAATGTAGGAAAACATTTGACGTTGATAAGATTAAGAAAGTGCGCGACCATGATCACATCACTGGTAAATTTAGAAACGCACTCTGTTCAAAATGTAATTTTTCGCTGAGGATGAAGCGGCGTACATTACCCGTCATTTTCCATAATTTCAAGGGCTAAGACAGCCATATGATAATAAAAGGAGGTTTAGGTCAAATGAAAGAGTGGAAGCTTGATGTAATAGCACAAACGAGAGAGAAGTTTATGGCCATGACAGCAAAAGTGCCTGTCGATAAAACTAAAGAAAATAAGACGGTCTATTTTGATATAAAATTTTTAGATTCCTACCAATTTATGACTGCATCACTGGCCTCTCTCGTGCAAAATCTAAAGTCTCTTCCACTAACACAAAATCTTAAGAAACAATATCCAAATCTAACCGATGAAGTCATCACACGGAAAGGAGTCTTTCCATATGCATATTATGATGCAATTAGTAAACTC
Organism: Prostheceraeus crozeri; assembly: GCA_907163375.1. NCBI lineage: Eukaryota > Metazoa > Platyhelminthes > Polycladida > Euryleptidae > Prostheceraeus > Prostheceraeus crozeri. Next base: position 904 of record CAJQUW010011963.1, read on the forward strand.
TGCGAGACTTCTTTTCCGCCCATAGATAAATTTAAAAATGATTTGACCGGTGCAGAATGTAAGACCGAAGATTATGATCATGCACAAGATGCATGGATAAAATTTGACTGCCATACATTTGGTGAATATATGATTGCCTACCTTAAGTTAGATGTATTTTTGCTGGCTGATGTATTTCAGGAGTTTCGACGAGTGGCATTAGAAGAAGATAAGTTAGATCCCGTCCACTTTGTCAGTCTGCCAGCCATGTCATTTAAGTCTGCTTTTAAAAATGACTGGTGAGACCATTCATCTCTTACAAGATCCAGAGATGTATAATTTATTTGAGCGAGGAATTCGCGGTGGTCTCACATTTGTAAATAAACATAGGTTAAAATCAAAAATAGTAGGCAATGACCAGACTCATCTGAAGTATTATGACCAAAATAATTTGTATGGTAGTTCATTATCCAAACCGCTACCTCACTCTGAGTTTAGCTGGTTAGATGATAGTGAAATTCAACATTTCTCCAACCCTTCCAACATACTAGCAATTCCAGATGAAGGTGATTGGGGATATTATTTTGAGATAGATCTAATCTATCCAAATAATATTAAACATAAAACCGTGGATTTTCCACTCGCACCCGAATCAGGTGAAGTGACCAAAGATATGTTTTCCGACTTTATGAAACAATTTCATAAAGATTTAGAATCATGCGGTCAACCCGACTATAAGCCTTGCCGCAAACTTTTACTCACCCAGTATGATAAAGAAAACTATCTAGTCCACTTTAGCATCTTAAAATTTTATTTAGAAATGGGTATGATTTTAAAAAGAGTTCACCGCATTATTAAATTTAGACAGAAAGCCTTCCTCAAACCATATATTGATAGCAACAGCCAGAAACGTGCACTAGCCCAAAATAATTTTGAAAAAGATTTTTATAAATATAAGAACAACAGTCTATTTGGTAAGACGATGGAGGATGTTAGAAAGCGCGTAAACTACAAACTAGTTAATGATGATCAAAAGTATCACAAATTGGTCTCATCACCTCTATTCATCGATAGAGACATTATCGATGAGGACCTTATAGGTGTTAAAATGATAAAATCTGAAGTTGAGTTGTGCAAACCCATCTATATTGGTCAAGCTGTACTAGATTACTCTAAGCTTGAAATGTACCAACTCTTTTATAAAATACTAAAACCATGTCCTCTCGTAAAAGAGGTTCGTTTGTTGGGTGGTGATACAGATAGTTTCTTCTTAGGTATTACCACTCAAAAAGATTTAAATTTCAATGAAGTAGGAAAATCTTTAGAAAGATATTTTGATACATCAAATTATCCTGCTGATCATCCACTCTACTCCATCAAAAATAAGGCAAAACTTGGCTGCTTTAAGGATGAGACAGCAGGGAAGGAGATAGCTGAAATGATTCTCCTCCGTCCAAAAATGTACAGTATGAAATTAAAGGATAGCGACGATAGCATTAAGCGCGCTAAAGGCATATCAAAATCCATTGTGCAAAATATGAAACATAAGAATTTCAGGAAAGCCTATAGAAATAAAAATATAACGTTTGTCAATATGACAATCTTAAAATCTAAGTCGCATGAGATCAAAACTCATACTTTTAGGAAACGGGCGCTTTCAGCATGGGAGGATAAGAGGTGCTGGCTAGAACACAACATATCTCTTCCACATGGACATCCTGACACAAACATACCACCACCCAAAAGAATTAAACTCACACTACCACATTCAGGAGACGTCTTAGCATAATCATCCTTAACTTAGTAATTTGATGTTGATTTCTGTAGATAAACATTGTTGTTTTATGTATCGCATGAGATTGTTTTTTCCTTGTGAATATGTGTCCACATCTGTACATTCCCCATGTGATGACTTTTCCACTGAAAGACATTTTTCCTATCCCTGTATATTTCCACCCTTCACGAAGTAAAAAGACTTTTTGTATATAACAATGTTTATTGAAGTGCGCTCATGTATATATTTTCAGTGGATGTTGTATAAAGTCTATTGCTTCACATTCATGTACATATTTCAATAAATGTTGTATAAAGACTTCACTTTGTTTTCCGAAACACTAACGTTATGAGGGATTTAGTATCTTTCACATGGATGCACTCTTGTAAACCATTGGTAATTTTGATAGCAATAGAGGGTATAGTTTGTTTGACGACGGGATGATAGAAAATAGATTCAAACATCTTCTCGACTATTCCATATGAAGCGTCTTTATCATGAATGAAATCACGTAAAATGTATTCTTTTTTCTCACCAACAGAAATAGGTAGAATCAAATCACTTTGAATGTAAAGGTGCTGTTCATGTTTATCAAGTGTCATTGGTGTTTCTATACCAATCGTATGCGCAGCAGCAAACACAGTTTGTAGCATTGAAAAACCAAAGAGTTTTTCAAATTTTTACTCAATTGACATTGAATGTCATCACCCAGTTTCAGAACAACGCGTTGATTTTCAATTGAAAACGAAATGTGGTGTGTCTTTGCATCATATTTACTTTTCATCACATGCTTCAACTTCTGTTGTATATAAGGATTTACTACATGAATGAAGCTTTCAACTGTATGATATAGACGCGGCATTATATTGATAGCAACTTTAGATTCTTCATAAGACTGGTAAATTTTCTTGATGCGATCGCCATAGATGTCCACCCACCATTCATCATTAACTGAATCAGCTTTAGTGTGATATTCATGAGAACCATACACCACACCGCTTCCAATAATAGGCGTATAATGTCTTACAAAATGACGCAAGGTTGGAGAGAAATAAACTGTAAGTTTGTCATTATATTTCTGAATAACCAACTTATTTTTGTCCGCCATAATTTTCTCTCCATACTTCTTACCCACAGTCTCATTCCATCGTTTTACTAACTCAATAAGTGATAAAGGTTGAACACCACGCTTTTTCAAAATGATGCGTTCTTCGCATTCTACAACATCTTCATCAAATATTTTAAATCTATAATGAAATTTGTTGATTCGAGTTGAATAAACTTTTTTAACATTTGCAGTAGCAATTGACGTTAGATGTAGTCCATGACCAAAACCAAGATGTGGATAGAATTCACTATCCAACCTCAGCGTAAGACCTTTAGTAAAAGAATGAAAGCGGAGGAACTGTCTCCCACTCCAATGATAGATAGTAAACTCATAAGCTTTCTGATTTTTATTCTTCATGATGGAAGTATTACCACTGTTGAATGCCTTAATAATTTTCTCATTCCCAAATGGCTCATAAGAATCTGATTTTATCTGAATCCATTCATAGTTCCACTTTCCATCTGATGTTAAATTGTATGGGAACTGAAATGCATTATTCATCGTTATTCCATCATGGGTGCGAGGAGTCAATATCATTTCTTCCAAATCATTCACATTCTGAATATTGCTATCATAGCAAATACTAGAAACGCCAACTTCCCATTCACCTTCTAAATGCAGTGGCCGATTTAATTCTACTCGATAGTCTGATGGTTTATTTTTGGGAAATTTATTCATAGAAGCATTACTGGGCAAGTAGATTAGAAACGAGTCCTTATTTTCACTTTCCATATTATTCACATTGGAAAAATATATTAGCATACTTTTGCATTAACTCTTCATTCGGAAATGGAGTGTAATACTTGTCACAGCATCTTTATGAAAAGGAATCAACGCACCAGCATCATCATAAATGGCAATATCAATTTGTGGGATGTAGTTTGATTTCAGCTTTGTATAATGCACTTTCTTGAAAGTATGCTCAGATAAAATACTGCAGCTTTTTGGCTGGTATGGTATCATTGCTAGCAATGGAGCTTCAACATCTCCCACACGTACATCTTCACCAATATTGGAATATATCTGAAAATAGTTAATACGACGCGATAGCGACATGTCTGCGCTAGCTTTGGTTACAGTACCACTTTTAAAGATATTTTGATCAAAACCCAAAATGTCCATTAGAGTTTTATCCATAATTAGTTCAATACCTTTTCCATTTATAGTGAGAGACAAAGTACCTTCTTTTTCAGAAAATGAAATATGTTGCTCATTAATCACTTCATTTAAATAATCTACAACCAATTTAACCGAAGTAATAATGCGAGGCATCAACACTCTTGTTTCATGTAAGAAACCACCAAAAGGCTCTACACACTTTCTGTATAAAGATACGGCCCATTCTGTATCAAATTGATTTGACCTTTCACATGGTAAATGTTGCATATCAGATTTTCCATGAACAGCTGCAGAACGATGTCGTAAGAACTGATGAAAATCTTTTGAACAAACTAATACTAGATCATCATCATTTAATTTGCTTATTGCAATATGATTAGATGATTTAATATAAGTCAATGTTGCCACTTGTTTGTCATCAACTCGAAGGAGATAATTAAATTTCTTCAATAATGTTTCAGGAGTCATGTTTGTCTTTCTTGGCTTAATCACAATCTTCTTCACCAACGTCTTCTCATTTCTTGGAATAAGATCTACATAATAAGCTTCCTCTCGATATATTAACTGTTTATGACCACTTATGTGGTAATTAACGTTAAAATTATCATAGCTTGTTAAGGCGCTAGCGAGGTAGCCTAAATCATTTCTTAAACTTGGACTTAAACCAACAATCCAATCTTTCTCAACTACATGATGTACATAATTATAATCATCATTGTGCGGAGTAAATTGGACAATATGTTTACACGCTTTATTCAAGAAATCATATATAAACTTTTTACATGATAAGAGATCTTTCTTTGGCCACTGTGGAATGTATACTCGGCACCCCTTTTCACATTGATAAGCAGCTGTACGCCTCATATTAATAGTCATCACCTCATGATCAAAAGTATAGACACAGTTGCTATAAACAAGTTGAGTGACACCCACTTCCCAATTCCCATTTAGCTGTTGTGCATGATCAATGGGAGTAGAAAAGAGTGCGGCTCGATTGCTAGTAAATCTCTTTGTAGCCGCATTGCTAAGCAAAATATGATAAAACGACATTTTTATATTGCTAATCTGCAACTTTGCATAACATCATGAAGACTTGGATTTTGGACTCTCTACAATATATCAGAGTTGATCGTGATGGAAACGTACATTTCAAAAATTCTCATGGTCATACATCAAGAGGAATTACATTAACATGGCGACAATTTGTCAACCTCAATGATATCATGAGTGATTTGGAATATTTTGAAACATTAAGATTCATCTCCTTGGGTGATCAAGTTTGGCTTCAACATTACAGAAATGAAATTCAAATCTACCATTCTCATTCCGCAAACTGTTTCTCATTTCGCAAATACAATTGGGAGAAGTATAGAAGATACATACATCGCTCCATCATGACATTTATTCGTCGTGAGTTCATCGCCCTACTATGCAAATCTTAATCAGATATGATTACCACGCACCATGAGTTGGAAATTAGATTCCCTACAACGTATTGAAACGGATCATGATCGGAACGTCTATTTCAAAGATTCAACTGGAAATGTGAGAAGAGAGTTTGTTTTATCTTATCATCATTTTCAATCTCTACATCATATCATGAAGGACTTGAAATACTTCTATATGAAAAGACATTCACGTATTGGAAATCGCATCTGGCTGCGCGTCAACAATCGGCGAATTCAACTCTATCATTCCCAACTTCATACTAACTTCACATTTCATCAAGGTAGTTGGGAAAAGTATAAAAGGAAGGTACATCGCTCAATTTACTCATTCTTTCATCATGAAGCGCCATCGCTACACCATCGTCAACATTCTCCGTCGCTTCAGACTCTACACCAAAATCGATCTCACAACATTACGCCAACAGCTTCCAAACAGCAAGTATTACCCGGGCCGTCCTCAAATGTTAGTGGTGAAGATGAACAATTCACGGAATCTTCAACTCTTCCCAAATGGGACTGTACAGATTCTCGGCGCCCTTTCTCATTCATCGGCGCAGTCAATGCGCTTAGAGCTACAAAGACTACTACGTCGGATATGGAAGAGGGAGAGGTGTGTGATGTCGAATCTGACTGTGGACAATATGGTGATCTCTACTCAATTGAGTGACAGTCTATCATTTTTGAAGATTCGTACCAGCAGTTACAGTTTGTGTTATGAACCCGAACTTTTTCCTGCAGCTCTCATTAGTTGTTGGTTGCCTGTGCATGTGGCAATCTTTCATAATAGTAAAGTGATCATTACTGGACTAAAATCTCATGAACAAGCAAATATGATCCTAGACTATCTCATTGAGTATGTACGTACCCAGCGGATTGTAAAATAAAAAACAATTTTTCCAACATGATGTTTTTATTTCAAATCATGATAGAACTTACAAATCATTTTTTCATTAGAGGATGGATTACATGAAAAGTTTTGAATAACAGATGCAAATCGAGATACATGTAAACGTTTTAAGATGAAGTACAGTACAAAAGCACCACACGTTGATGAAAGTGGATGTTGTAGTATGCGTTCATTTCGCTGATATTGACGCGTATGTTTTCTCAACCACTGCTGTGTTGGTATATTTGGAGGTTGAGCAAGAGAGTCAAATAGTTCACCACGTCGGTCTTCTCCAATAAAGATCGCTTTCCAATGCTCACCGCCTAAATTCTGTGAATGAGTGTTTAGCACAATAAAGATGGGATAGTGATTTACTGCAGGTGGTAAGGTATCGAGTGAATAGACATTATCGAAAGCTTTCAACGTCGCTTCGTCTGCATTACGCTGCACTTTAGTCTTAATATCGTCAGCAGTCAACCAACTCATTAACGATTATACTGAAGAATCACGTCACGATACTTTGTAATTTCAATATTTGAATCGAAGACTGCATAAATTAATACATTGATCGTCTCAGGTAGTGTTCTTTTGAACGTCAAATCCAAACGAATATTATGAGGCACGTTCGCTTGACGATAGGGTGCACTAATATCGCTGTCAGCAGTCAAATCAAATGCATAAATAGTATATCCACTCTTAAACTCTTTCATAGTCAGTCCGTTGGTATCATCCGTATTGTAAAAGCCAAAAACATCCATAAAATCAACATAACTGCGCATAAATTGATCCGAAGCAAAATCTGGTTTGTAGGGTGGACCAGGATGACTCACACCATTAACACGTAAAACAATTTCACTTAACTGATTGTGTTTAAAATTGAAAGGATTCTTCTTTATATTACCATTAAATGCATCATTTTCAACCATTGCCACCATGAGGAGCTTCGGCGCTTCCGATGGAAAGAGGCCATCTTTCATGAAACTCTTTTGATCTTTCGGAATTGTAAAGGTGAGAAGCTTTGTATGCTGAACGGGGTAAATGGCATTTTGGCGGTTAAGACCTTCAGCATGCCCTCTAATGACACTTGGATTCGGTACTACTCGACGAATGTAAAGTGCAATATCTTCCACATGAATTCTAAAATTGTCAACTTTAGCAAATGCATTCAGCGCAAATTCAGGCTTATTCAATGTCAGCTTGAGTCGCATGCTGGTATTACAGAGTAAAAACTTTGACTGTCTAAAGAAGTCTAAATTCAGCGGACCATATAGCTGACATACTCTACTATCTTTAATCATAGCAGATCGCTTTACAAAGCCACTGTTTGTTTAAACATCAAATTTTCCTGCTTCATCTCTGTACCATCCCATGGCTTCCATATGACTTTTTTGTGCTGCTGGATGAAACTGTGATACATGATTGAAATATGATTTATAGGGATAATCGCTTTGACCACCTTCCACCTGCTGCTCTCCAATCGTTAGAGAAACATCACGAAGTAATGTAGTCAATGGTAAATTGTTCAGTCCAACTTTATGTGCATCGTCAATAGCAGTTCCATCTGCTTGCTGAATTCTAAACCTCAAATCAAGCATCGCATAACTCAAATCTATGTAGTCATCACTACCACCAGGAATAACAAATTCAATGGGGCCAGCATTCTCAGCTGTTCGAGGATGATAATCTACAATACTTGAACTAAGAATATCTGTCTGTATGGCTTGTTGATCGAACAAACAAAAACCGGAAGTTTTACACTCCATGATTAGAAGTTATAGCAGCGTCGTCGTTTAGCGCCTGATGAATGATTAGAGCCTCTGCGACGTTTGCGTGAATGCCTTTTGACTGAAGATCGCACCTTACCAGCTCCGCGATGTTTCCTCCTTCCTTTATTCATTCGTTTAGGTGATTTCTTTCCTTGAGTAACACCAGCAATGGTCTGCTTCAATGTTTTTAAACCGCGTTCCTTCCCACGATTCAACAAACTGCTCTTGAAACTTCTACCTCTGGAAAGATCACTAGCAACATCACCAGCAAAGCCAACGGCATTACTTAAAACATTTCGTTTTAAAGATCTACCGACATTGGATATGAGAGGTGCTACAACAGATTTCAGTGCACCAAGTATGCTACCTCCACGTTGGCGGCGAGCACCGATGTAAATTTGTCCTCCGCCACTTACATAGGAGGGTCGTGAATAAAATGAGGCAGTTGGATTCATAGCTCAAACCCTAAACATTGTTAGTTACAACTTTGCATGAAACACTGTCGATCACTTAGATGAAAGATGTCGGCACGACGCATCCAAGAGTTCATACTTGAAGGATAACCAGTCCATTTAACAAGACACCATTCTTCACCTTGCCGTTTTTTACATCGAATGATTTTCTCTACCAAATATGTTTCACTTTCAGTGACTACCTCAATCTCATCGCGGTAAAAGCTACCCTCAATTTCTTCATTATCGTAATCTTTCAACTTGTAGGTGGTCGGAGAGTCTTTTTGATTAATCCTTGATACTGTAAATACCTCCTCTGTCCAATTCGGAAGGTACCCTTTAGCAAAAACACTTTTCACTTTTGAGATACGAACTTTATCGCCAATTTTCACATCACTTTTCACATGAGTGCGTTTACGTTGAAATGATTCGCGCACTTTATCTACATTGTCAGCATTTACATCTACTGGTCTGAGTCCAATAGAACGATGGATAGAGTGATTGTAGGCATGGAGTGTATCTTGTAGAACCTTTGTCCAATTTTGTGTCAAGTTGGCAGTAAAAAAATGTCGCCACAAGCGATTTTTTAATGTGCGATTAAAACGTTCAACGAGTGCAGCTTTATAAGCGCTCTTTACACTAAACAACTCAATGTCATGCCTCTCAAATAATCTTGTCACATGCTGATTTTCAAACTCTTTTCCTTGATCACTCTGAATTCTTTTTGGAATGCGACCTTCTCGAAAAATTGTTTGGAATGCTTTTGCTACTCCTTTCCCTTCTTTAGTTTTTAAAGGTTGAGCCCACGCATAACGCGAGAAAATATCAATGACGGTTAAAATAAAATTATTGCCCGAGTTATGTTTTGAAATGGAGGCAACATCGCACAAATCTGCTTGCCACTGTTCATCGATGTCATGAACAATATAATGGCGGGTGCGGTACTTCTTTTTCGCTTGTTTGTGGAGTGTATAGGTAGCCTGACCCTTTAACCATCGTTTCACTTGTGATTGTGGAAGACCACTCGCTTTTGATAATTTCTTGATAGATGCAAATCCTGCCGGATGTTTTACATCATAATAGATTGACTTCAAACGTTCAGTCGATGACGGCTGACTCTTTTTCCTCCTTCTCATCTTTTTGTTTTCTTGCCTTTTTACATTTACAACAACTGCAGCATTTAGCTTTAGCGGTTTTGCGATCGTGTTCACATTGCTTAGGGGTTTCATTATGAGAGCTGGCGCAGCAAGTGCAAGTGACAACGACATTCACCTCTGGCGGCTCATTACATGGCAAGCAACACATCTGCTTCATATTAATAGTCTGAGAACATGTATTTCCTAGGAGGAGCTGTTTTACGTTTTCCTTTTACCAGTTTTAGTGATGATGTAGATCTACGTCGAGTTCTTCCTCTTGTTTGCTTAGTGAGTGTGGGAGGGGATGTAGCAGGTGACGTCTTAAACCAATTTGTTGGCATTTTCATCGCCTGAAGCATTGGAGTAGTAGCCACTGTTGAATCAAGTTCTTTCAATGTCTCATTATTTAAAGCAAATTTTGGCACATTATGCTTTTTCAATAGTTTAAGAAAGTATGACCAACCAGGTGGAACATAGCCCTGACGGCGCTTTCTACGTGTTGCATACTGAATCAAGTCTTCATAACGTGAAGCATCAATCACTTTATTTTCATCTGTAATGATTTCTCCTCTATCATTTACATTGAGATGGGGTTCAATACTGTTGAAAAGAGATATGGCATGTGCGCGAGATGCTAAAGGTGTAGCAGTCGATACAGAGTCACGCATCTTATTCTTCAAGTTTTTCAATTGCTCAACAGTTTCCGATTGTAATAATACAGCACGATGTGGATCTTTGATGTGAACATTTTGCTGATAATCTATTTCTTTCCTATACATTTGATTTGCAAGAGGTTGCTTTACTTGCTGCATGGCAGTCAATTGTACATATTCATCCTGAGGAATAACAATCATGCGAGAATAAGAACTCATAGTTTGTAGATAATCATGGGAGTTTTCAAAATATCACTTCGAAATCTAAATTCTTCCGGACACTCTTGCGTAAAGTCAATGAATAAGTAACCGTATGGTTTTTCAGTAGCTGCTTGAAAAATTTCAATTAAGGCTTTTGATCCTCTGGGTGCAACTTGTCGCGCTAAAATTTCAAATTGACTTTTATCTCGCGGATTCTTGAAAATAGCATAATAGTGTGTATTCAGGTTTCGTGTACGAGCTTCTTTTCCATCAGGAAACAAATTTTGTGTAATATAGATGATAAAACACCTTTTATGGTGTGCTGCGCGAGTGAACATATCTGTAACATCTTTTGAATTCTTACTTTCTTTTAATAAATCATCCAATACAACAACATCATTAGACTGAAGTTTATCCACTGGAATAATTCCTTCATGTCGAATAAAGTTGCGACTTTGCAATTCCTGAAACAGCGACGGTTGATAAATACCATAACACCAAATCACTCGATTGATAGCTTCCTTAAACAACTCCCTTCTTTTATCCAATAAATTCAGCGTGAAAACAGTTTTACCTGCATGAGATGGACCTGATACAGTCAGAACTTTATCACATTGAAGTCTGAAATCCATTTTATTACTTTGAGACTCAACATTTGCATAATTAACGCTTAGAGCCAAAGATATTTCCCAATAGGTTGCCCACGGCAGGAGCTATCATTGGAAGTATTGCTGAAAGGAAACCGCCCTTTTGTGTTAGAGTTTTCCTCTTTCTTTGAAGGGCGACTTTAGGATTGGAGATGAAACGCAATTTCGTAGCATATCGCTTAAGTAACTTTCGTTGTTTTGGCGCTAATTTCTTCGTCCTCAACTTCCTCACATGAGAAATAATTTCACAAATGAATTTATCGTTAGCATGTCGTATAGCATTGTATCGCTGATTTGCTTTCATTCGTCGGAGAGCTTGAATGGCTGAAGAAAACTTTTGACTTTTACGTTTCGTCATTTTACGTTTCGCCATTTTCCGTGTTAGTCTTTGCTAAAACCTATCTTTACCACATTTGCATAGGTACTAACTATTGCGACATAAGTGACACTCGAAATGAGCAATGTCACAGTGGTTACATTGGCAAAGTTGAATGCAATTACGTATGAAACAGCGTTGACAAAAAGCATGCTTACATCTCTTGAAGATGCGCTTTTCATTTCCATCCTTTCGCTTACATACATCGCAACACATAGTTTCACCGTTACTGATGTCTATAGCAAGTCTTTTTGAAGATATGAATTTGCTAGCCTTTTCTAAATAATAGACGCATGTACAGAAGGAATATACTTCGAGAGTGAGCAGACATAGCTCGAAAACCAGTTGTGCTACAATCAAGTACCACTGCATTTTCAATTTTTCTTTATGGAAAGTTGAATGTGAATATCTGAAATCGCTTCAATCACTAGACTGCTACCATGATGGTTAAATGCGTTAAGACGTTCAGCAATTTTTATCATATGTCTTTTAAAAAATTCTTCGGGGTGATCTACCACTTCCATTGAATAAGAAGCAAAATGGAAAGAGCGACTTTCCACCTCTTCCTTTCCAAAATGACTAAACTTAATTTTCGCAACTAATCGCGCCATGACAATGCTATCAGAGAATGTATTCATTAACTCTAGAAATAGAGTGCTAGCATCATCGACCACTGCTTCGATGTCGGTCTCATCTTTATGAAATTTTATCACATAATCTTGAACAGCTCCTTTTAAACTTTGCCTATGAAAACGTAATGTTCCGCAGTCGTTTGAGAAAGACATGATCGCCCTTTAACTAACCCATCCATTGCATGAAAACAACAACTCTTCTCATAGTAACATTTATTGAATAACGGTAACAAGCATGCATTATAAATCAATGGTTTGAAAGAGATAAAATAGATACAGCTGATAACTATCATATAGCGAGCAATGATAACCATACAGGACTTTGGCAGTGTTGAGGTAAGGAGGAAAGAAGCATTGGTTATGAACGTAGCTACTACAACGAACAGACAAAATAGGAACACACAAATCCTTAAAACGTTTCGTAACTTCATGATAATGTTGATTCACTCTACTATCCCAAGGCGGGAGCAAAATATCATCAATGATTAGATTGGGAAATACTTTCCTCTCCTTACCAGGATTATTACAAAAGATGCGTATAACATTGAAAGCAGCTAACCATCGTTTAAAGTCAATAAGAAGAGCACTTTCACAAGAAAAGCCATAGTCTTGCAAATATTTCAGATTAAGTCCATGAATGTGTTTTCTCGCCCATTGATCAACATTGGGATCGCAGTTGGCATGATGATGATAGACACTAACAATCTGATATGTCCAATTGTTCATAGCAATGGCACTGAGCTCCTGTACAGGTTCACCCTCACAATCCATAAAAATGATGATAGAAGCCTAAAACGGAAAATTACACATCTAAGGAAACGTTCTATAACATATTACAAAATGAAGAATTACATCGATGCTTTTCACGACAAAATACACAAATGATATGATGGCAACGAAGAAGTAAAATGTATCTAATAAGACCACGTCTACGACACTCAAAGCACATAAGCGAATTGTCATAGGGAAGAGTTAGGAAAGGACTAGCAATTCTCCTTCTTTGATTTGCGTTTTGATGTAGCATTCTTCTCCGACTTGCGCTTCGTACCACTGCTGTTAAGGATTTGATCAATTATGTCGTCCACGTTGGGTGGTTTCGGAATATATAGGATGGATTCCATATGCATGGAGAGAGAGGCTATTTTATTATCTTTGTGTCGACCATAATATAGCCCATTCACTTTGAAAAGGATATCCCAAGTACCTTCTCCGAGCTCATCGCATCTGATGGGTATTGACTGATCTCCATCCTTCTTATAGTAAGTACACCAATGTGATACCGGTAGGCAAATGTGATTACCATCCCAAATCTTTCTATAGGGAGTATCCTTGTCATCTCTCGCCTTCCACTCTTGAGCAAGAGGAGTAGGAATGTCCATATTTAATGTCACGTACTCCTCAATAATATCAAGTTGGTGGCGAATGTACGGACTCACGGGGATCAGTATGTAGTCCCCATACTGATTGTGCATTATCTTGACATCCGTGGAAGGGAGCATTCCCGTTTGGAGTACTACGCTATGATCATCATAACGCAAGGCTTGTTTAAATTTACGCTGAAGCGGTGTAGGATTATGTACCTTGGATGTTTCTTCCACTGGCCTCAGTTGTAGATGATCTGACCGTAGCGAACCTTGTATCGTTTGACCGCCATTTTGTCCTACTAGTGCAGCAGATGGAGTAGATGCCTGAAAATGAATGTATGATTCAACGATGGAATGATTCTCACTGTGGAAGGCTCGCTATTTATACAGAAATGCTTGATTCTCATTGGATGATGATCCTCATTGGACAATAACATCAAGCTGATTCCAAATCTGGCCTCCGTTTACCCATCCGAGCCTTCGTTTTGAAGCTACAGCCCAAAACGTCCCAAATTCTAACTCTGTCGTTTTTCGCCAATGTCCCAAAATCTTAAATGGCGTCTCACATCTAAACGAAGACAGATAGGAACAAGCCGATTCTTTCACTGAACTTGTCTCACTCTTAGCTTTCAAACGAGCTATCGCACGACAAAATCCATCCACTGGAAGCCAAAATCGAAGCAAGCTGTCCAGAGGGGGGGGGAGGTCAGTGAAATTTCAGAATTTGATGAAAAATGTTTTGGTGACGGTCCCAGGTCGAAATTCCACACTTTGGAAAATTTTCAAAATTTTACCCATACAAAGTCACTCTGACACTTAGGATTTTTTCAGGTAAGCGAGCTCCGACCTAAAATCTTGTAACCGCTCTAACTTTTGAACGAAGACAGATAGGAACAAGCCGATTCTTTCACTGAATTTGTCTCACTCTTAGCTTTCAAACGAGCTATCGCACGACAAAATCCGTCCACTAGAAGCCAAAATCGAAGCAAGCTGTCCAGAGGGGGGGGGACGTCAGCCGAAAATTTTTTCTCTCCGATTTCGCTGGAAACATCCTTCCTAACCCAAAATTTCACGTAGATTCCGAATCTGGCCTCCGTTTTCTCATCCGATGCTTCGTTTGGACGCTACACACCAAAACGTCCCAAATTCTAACTCTGTCGTTTTTCGAAAAATGTTGAAAATTTTTTCTCACCGATTGCCTTGAAACTCACCCTACCGATGCAGAATTTCACGCTGAACACGAATCCGACCTCCGTTTTCTCATCCGACCACTCCTTCCACTCGAAACAACCCATTTTACAACCCAACATTCAGCACCAAAAACATCACACACTATAGCCTCAAGACTAATCCTGGCGGTCGTCCAAGTCCACCACGACACTCAGACCCAAAGCACCACGGCGGCCGACCACGACTCTCTGACGTTCCAGAGGGGGGGGGAGGGGGAGGGGGAGGGGAGGGGAGGGGGGGGAGTCAGCGATGGCGGCCATCTTGCGCTATCTGGTGTTTGTCACTTCCTTACTACTAACGTGTCTTAAATATGATGCTAAATAGACAATTGTGTTTTAAGAAAAACTCACTTCTTCTTTTACATACTGCCAGTGTTCTCATCCCTTCATTGACTGCACAATCTAAAGATTTTGTGATAAGATATATTCTGTACACTGCATCAGACATCCAGCAACAATTAAAATTTTTTGAAGGAAAACAAGTGCAACAAGACAACTGGAATCATTTTACATGGCTTTTGTGATTTCTCTTTTCAATAGTGACTTTGATGCTATGACCTACTACGATAGAATGAACAGCACTTTGATTAATTTTAATTCTTTAATTTCTCAAAAGTTAATTTGCGAGTATTTTTCCTTAATTTCGTTATAAATGATTTTACTAGGGTCCTTTTTGGATTTCATTGGCGAAGTAAGCTCACATGCTTAACGTGATCGAATATTGATAAATGTTGCTATAAACATTTCATAATAACCTTTCAGATGTGGCGAGATGAGATCGGAATGCTAGAAATGTTGCTATCGTACATTGGTGAATTCAATTACTTTCAAGGATGGGCCAACTGGAGACCTATTTTGTTGGACATTTTATCAACGCATGAAAGCGTTCGAAGGTAAAATATCACTCTGTACAAAAACACGAAAACTTATCAAAGTACAACTGTTCATCTTTCAGGTATCGACAAGCTTTCAAGTATGACGAGGCAATCAAACAGGTAAAATATGAATACTCTTTTACTAAGCTCAATTTCAAGTTGCATTGAAAAACGACCGATTTACGCAGCTTCAACACAAAATGGTTAACCATAAAATAGCACATGATGTAAAACAGGGATGACCACCGCAGAAGTCGAGCCGGGCCTCATCGAACTCTAGAAGTACTTAATTGAATGCTAATTGTTAATTTTCACCTCTTAAATTCATTAGTAAAAAACAAGTATAGTGTACTATTTATAAATATTTTTGGATTTTTAGATAATAATATAAAATCAAAGATCCATTATATTTTTTCCTGTAAATTTTATAGGAAACCTGGCTTTATTTAAATATTTAGGATAACTGTTTGAATATAAAGAGTTTATATGAAATCTCATAGAAAACCTTGAAATCAATTACTTTTCTGGGATTGATGAGCTGCAGACAGCATGGCAATGTCATTTGCTCACTTCGATGTTGCGATATGCAGTGTTTTCCAAATTTTTGTCTGTAATTCTTGTACGATGACAGTTTTCACATATTTCAATCGAGAGAGCTGTTCTCGCATGTATACGCACCTCCGAAAGGCGAGGATACGAAAATGGTATTTTTTCAGGGTAAATCTCTGTCGAGGGCGATGAGTTTTGTAGAAATACAATGGTTATTTAAATCAGAGGCTAAGAAATGTTCATTTATTAATTTTCCTTTAAAATGAGCCCTGTTCAATTTATTTGAACAGTTTTCAAAATTTTAGTAGTTTTTCGAATGTCAGCTTCCAAAACATCATTACACTATATCACATGATTGTGTCATTCTATGATAAATTGAAAACTTCCAGCGACATTTGATTTACATGAGTTATGATTGTAGGTAAAAAAAAGGATTTCAATGTGTTTATTCCAGAAAAGCGCTTTTGAATGAGAAATCATTTAGTAATTAGATTTTTTATTTGTGAACTTTGATTAGCTAGGAAATTAAGTCTCTGAAAAGGCTAAGAAATTATTATGAACAATTAAGCAAAAGTAATGTGCTGCATTTCATATATTGTGTTCTTATAGAGTTCTCAAGTCAATTTTTGTTTGTCTAAATGCAAAACAAAGAGCTTAATGTCGAACAGTTTCATTGCTGCTTTGAAGTTTTAGTCTAATGTGCATTGTCATGTACTTCCCCACACACTGACACCACGTTTCCTCTCTAAAGGCGTATATATACTTGTTCACTAAGTGGATGGACACTAGACACACACTACTGCACACACGGACGCACGCGTTCCATTGTGCGTGCAAAACATCGCAACATCTCTCAACCGAACCTATGCCGTTTCCAATACATTTTCATTTATCTATAATTTAGTGGACCGCTTACTTTGCATTTAATAGGGTGAAGTGATTAAGTTGACCGATGTTATGGATTCCAGTGTGTGTCTTGTGTCTCCAGCAGTGTGTGTCTAGGGTCAGTTCACTTAGTGAGCCTATGTAAACGAGTTTTGTCTTTCTTGGTTAATTTTGCCATTTCTTCTACCAGTGCCACTGCTTACAGTCCTGAAAATCATAGATATCTGAAACTGCACCTTCGTTGCATAAGATTAAAATTCTTGAGGTATAGATCCGGTTAAAAAATATTGCTATCATGTACATGTGTTAGACATAAAAGTACATGTGTAAGATTATGACAGTAAATGAATTGCGTTGTTGTAGTCTGCTAGTGAACCGACACAGGCAGCTTGCTGTGTATAAGGAAGAGGTCACTTATTTGAACGACAGTCTTCGAAGCAGACGGTGTGTGTGGTGTAGCAAGACGCGTGAGATTTAGCGGAAGTTCACTAAGTTTATCCGTGTATATGCACTTTTCTTGTCTAACAAAACGATGAATTATTTTTCTTCAAACAAAATCTGTTTTTTGATAAATTCAACATGTGATTACAGCTCCCCATCCATTTTTCAGTCTTAAAATCCTTGACTGCCTCTAATGAGCGCATGAATGATGGCCTCAAATCTCCTTTAGACGCGAGATCATTCTATAATTACTGAAACACACTTTAGTACGATGCTACTTTCAGATGTTGCATTGCGATTGCTGCAATCACATTAAATCGTTCTCTACGGACGCCCGAAATGCCCGAAAAAATGATATAGCACCCAAATAATCATTTGTTGAATGCCCGAGAATTGATGGAGGACTATTTGATATTTTATTTGATTATTTGGATATTGGTATATACATCTATTGCAGTAGGCTATGTGAATATTATGCGAATGCATAATGCTTAAGTTTTAATAGAAAACATCATACATGCATGATATGTTTGATAGTCATCTCCAGTTTGCTTTCATATCATTGAATATCATGACAACAATATAGCCTAGATCAATAGCTCCGGTGAAGTGAATTGATGTCTTTTGAATTCTAGAATTCACAATATGTGTAGACCAACTGGTTATGACATAATTAAGAATCAATCAGACTTTCCCGGTCATCTTGTAACTATAGACAGCATTCAAAAATAAAAACCACAATGATTAGGAAAGAAAAAGTTTATCCCGAGCTTTCACTCGTCATGCAGCGAGCATAATCATGGGAATGAAAATACGAGGGGACATGAAACAGTTAAATGGATGATGCAATAGAGATGATTCACTACACATATGAAGGCAAGGATGGACTCCTATCACAATGCACGCGTTGACCGACCCCACGAACAACCAGTTGGGCCACGTGTTTGTTTACATGAGACAGGCCAGGATTTAGATAGACCGTCTGTTGCTGATAAAATCTAATAAACGAACTTTCTACAACTTTTCTAGTATGGACATCATTACATTTAAAAATTATTTTAGAATCGTCATAATTAAAAGAATGATCACAATCGATGGAATGAACATACATAGCATTATTCCAATTATGATTCTTCAATCCCTTTTCTGTTCACTCACCCTAGTGGTTAATGAACGACCAGTTTCAGCTACAAATACAGTCTGTGACATCGTGACGGTCGGTTGGTTAATTGTGTCGGGTAACAGACGAGATATATTGCAGAATTTCATCGTTCTTCGGTTGCCATTTCTGTGGAAATTTATATCATCAGAGTCCTTGTGTGATCATCTACATCATCTTCGCATTCATTTGTGTGATATCATAATCGTTTTCTTATAATCTGGAGAAATTGCTCTTCGTTCGTCGGCACCAGTGATTACTTCTCAGTGTCTCATCTTGGCTGTCTGCATTGTGCGTGCTTGTGGAGTGTAGAAATCGCATTTTCACGTCACTGCATAGGTCACGAGAATCAGCCAAATTTAAAGACCTATAAGTTCAAGATACTGAATTGGCAGTCACAGTAGACGTGTAGAGTGGCGCAGTGGTTAAGCTGTTAGAGTGACGTCTGAGGGTTCCACGTTCAATTCCGGAATTTATTTTGTCACAATAACATGAGTTCCAAAGACAACACACCTGTCACATTTGCGAATGTTAGAAGAATATCAACATCTTGTATTAAGCAACTCAATAAAGATCAACTTACAAGTGCGTTGCGTGATGCTGTCAGTAGTTTTCAGTCCATTGATCTAGATAAAAGAGAAAGCACTTCAAACTCTAGTTTTCTGAATTCTCTCACCAGGGAAGACTTTGAGAACATTTTGGAAGCAAAATTCACTCTCCACTTTGACTCGATGCAGAAAACCATATCTTCTTTGATAAATAGTCAGAACCGTCAATCAGAATGCAGTTTTTTAAGAAATGAGATTGAAATAATGAAACACAACAACTCAAGAATTGAAAAAGATATGATGGAGGAAGTGGAGCAAATAGTAAGTCGAAGAAATAATGTCATCATTGCTGGATTGAATGAGGTTGATTGTGGAGACTTGGAGACTAGGAACAGGAATGACGAAAACAAAATCAATACCCTGTTGAGTGAGGTGAACATCGCTGACCAAAAGTCATTTTCCTTCAGACGCATTGGTAGGTTGAATTCCACAAGACCAAGACTAATTTAACTGCGATTCAATAACTATGGGACGAAGCTAAAAGCTCTCAAACATGCCAAAAATCGGCACTTTTCGGGTTTTCTCCTCCACATTTTCTTGTAGAATAAAAACAAGACTTTCCAAGTTCAATTTTTGATAAAACCATTGGATGACCATTATCACAGGATCGGCTACTGTGAAGCAAACCACGACTTAGTAGGAATGCAATTGCAGACGGCTTGTCGTGAAGTTCGTGCTCTAAGCGGAAGAGATTCATCCCGACTGACCCGAGTTACTATGCATGCAGTCAGCAATGATGGCAATGAGCGAGCACAATAGTACTAAGCGACAACGAATAGCGAATAGGGAATAGCACGGTTGAGATCAGGAATGAGTCAGCACAATAGCACTGAAGCCCATCTTGTCAGAAGCTTAACTGTTTTGATTACCGGCTTGTTTTCATTCAAGAAAAAATGTGGGGGGGGGGAACCCGAAAAGTGCCCAAAAATCTGCGACAATCGAATACATATAAGGGTGTGTACCTAAATAGTGATCTGACGAATAAGCAAAGAAGAGAAATGAAGGCTTTGAGAGATGAATTGCAAATGAAGAGGGATTCAGGCCAGGATGTAGTTATATACCGCAAGAAGATTATTGAACGTAAAGAGTTACAAAATTTTCAGTAAGCGCTTTTAATTCTCAATTTGCTCCACATGTGCTTTTGGCAAATGTACAATCCTTACGTCCAAAGTATGATGATCTATCTCTAGTAGCAGATCTTCTTAGGCCAAAGATTATCGCATTGTGTGAGATCTGGTTAACTGAGAATTAGGGAATCCAATCTCGAGATCTCGATTGGTTTTGTCTAATTCGAGATCTCGAGATTAGGGCGTCGAGATCTCGACACTTCGAAATTTATTAATAGTTTGCGCATGTTCTGACATTGCTGTACTTATTAACGTTGCGTGAGATATGCTATATGCACGTGTCACATGCTCTACGGCAAACATGATACCTGTCTCTAAATTGAGCCTTCTGATGGGAACCAGTCATCAGAAGACGATGGCGATTGCGAAGAAGACAAAGAAGCGGAAGCAATCGGATTAGAAGTATGCGTTGAAAACGTCAAAATTGAGCTCAAGAAGGAACTGAAGGATGCTATTGACCTAGTCCGAAGAGTAACCCACTTCTTCAGACGAAGCCCATTGCGGAATGAAAGGTTACTGATTCACATAATGAACGATTTTGGCAAACGTTTGCAGCTAGTGAGTGACGTTAAAACGCGCTGGAACTCTCTTCTTCACATGATCGACAGATTTATCGAAGTACAAAATTGCGTTCTGAAGCTCTCATTGATTGTGATCATAAATTCGAGATCACCGAAGCACATTTGCGTTTGTTGAAGAATCTGATCGAAGTCTTGAAACCGGTTGAAGTTGTGGTCAATGTACTGTGCAAAAGGAAATCAAAGGGATGAATGATCAAGAGGAATCAATGAGTGCGTCTACATGCCTTGGGATGTTGGAAATAGAATTGACCGGTTTAACCACCAATCCATTGGCTAGCAAGTTTCTGAATTTATTTACAACATTCGTAGCCCGAAATTCGAACATTTTGCTTTGATAGTTCAAACTTGTTGAGAAAAATTGATCATGGCCAGCATGACTTGTTTTCATATATTTGTCAGCAAGGGATGACTAATAGATACGATGGTTAAGTCTACCGAATAATAAAGTTAATGATTACTGAGATAATTAATTAGGGTGATTGGCCTAATTTCGACATCGAGATCTCGAGATTGAGAAAATTTAATTTCGTAATCTCGAGATTGATGATTGATGTCGAGATTGGATTCCCTACTGAGAATATGTCTGATGACGAAATCAACATCCATAATTAATGTATGTATTGTATCGGCAGGACCGTACAGATGGCAGGCGCGGTGGCGGAGTTTGCGCGTATGTGCATAATGATATTCCCGTCACAGTTCTTGATACTTCCGCAAGACCGGACTTCTTTGAATGTTTGACTCTTCGTCTGGCAAGTGATATCGTCTTCATAATCTACGTTCCTCTTGATTTGAATGTGTCACAGCTGCAACAAGTGATTTCTTTCATAGTTGATTTCTGCGATTATTTAGCATATTCAAAAATTATGATTGTTGGAGACATGAACAAGCTACGGACAGAAGAACTTGAAAATCAATTAGATCTCAATCAGATCGTAAAAATGCCAACTCGTAAAGATTCTGTCTTAGATAAGATTTTAATAAGCCAAAGCCTACATCCTCTGTATTTCAGTGACGATAATAAAAACCCAATAGCCATCAAAGCGCCTATCGGAAATGCAGATCGTAATGTTGTCATTTTGGAACCGCTCTTGGATAGCCCAACTCTCGAAATTGACAAATCCTTCAAAGTTGATGTGTTTGATCATCGAGAAAGTAATATTGCAGCATTTAAAGAATATCTCCGCGATTATCCTTGGCATCGAATCTATCGATCACAGGACTCACTTGATGACAAATGTCAGTTACTTGCTGAAATTATTCAGGATGCAATGAAGGTAATCCCAAATCATACAGTAGTTATGAAAGGAAACGAAAAACCATGGTTCACACCCAAGTTGAAGCATTTGATAAATCTTCGCTTCACCGCTTACCGAGTAAGGAACTTTAATTTATATCGTTATTACCGTCAAAAAGTTAAGACAGAAATTGAGAAGGCGAAGCAATACTGGATTGGAAATGCTCATTCAAAATCAAATGGTTTATGGAAAATTTGGGAAGTGATAAGTAGCAAGAATAAAAAGTCTGAACTGCCGGCGACTGCCGATGCAGCTGAACTTCTCAACCAAAGATTCGCATCTGTATTTAACAAACCTCCTGACTGGGATATGTTGACGCAATTGTGTACTACTGGTGACGAAGAACGATGGGATATTTCTGTTGATATCGGTGAGGTGGAAAAATTATTACATGACCTGAAAGGCAACAAATCGGCTGGAAGCGATGGTATCCCTCCTTTTTTGGTTAAAGTGGCTAGTTCTGAACTTGCCGGTCCGCTCAGTCATATAATTGCTCTGTCCATCAATTCTAAGTCTGTTCCTCATTCGTGGAAATTAGCAAATGTCACACCCGTTCAAAATTGCAGAAACCCGACAGTAGATGACTATAGACCTATCTCAGTTCTTCCGGTAGTAGTAAGCAAAACTCCACTTCTGGACCGCGCAAGATGGCGGCCATCGCTGCGTCCCCCCCCTCTGGCACGGCAGAGTGTCGTGGTCGGCCGCCGTGGTGCTTCGTGTCTGAGTCCCCCCCCCTCTGGAACGACAGAGGTTGTGGTCTGTCGTGGTGTGCCGGCCAGGTGGGTCCACGTTCACAACATGTTCGCTGACGTCCCCCCCCCTGCAACGACAGAGTGTGAGACTCGGGTGAGTTGGTCCGACCGCCTGGTTGACGTGGGCGACCGTCTAGGTTGACGTGGGCGACCGCCAGGATTAGTCTTGAGGCTATAGTGTGTGATGTTTTTGGTGCAATCTGCTGAATGTTGGGTTGTAAAATGGGTTGTTTCGAGTGGAAGGAGTGGTCGGATGAGAAAACGGAGGTCAGATTCGGATTCAGCGTGAAATTCTGCATCGGTAGGGTGAGTTTCAAGGCAATCGGTGAGAAAAAATTTTCAACAATTTTCGAAAAACGACAGAGTTAGAATTTGGGACGTTTTGGTGTGTAGCGCCCAAACGAAGCATCGGATGAGAAAACGGAGGCCAGATTCGGAATCTACGTGAAATTTTGGGTTAGGAAGGATGTTTCCAGCGAAATCGGAGAGAAAAAATTTTCGGCTGACGTCCCCCCCCCTCCCCCTGGACAGCTTGCTTCCAGTGGACGGATTTTGTCGTGCGATAGCTCGTTTGAAAGCTAAGAGTGAGACAAATTCAGTGAAAGAATCGGCTTGTTCGTATCTGCCTTCGTTTAGATGTGAGACGCCATTTAAGATTTTGGGACATTGGTGAAAAACGACAGAGTTAGAATTTGGGACGTTTTGGGCTGTAGCTTCAAAACGAACTATCGGATTGGTAAACGGAGGCCAGATTTGGAATCAGCTTGATGTTATTGTCCAATGAGGATCATCATCCAATGAGAATCAAGCATTTCTGTATAAATAGCGAGCCTTCCACAGCGAGAATCATTCCATCGTTGAATCACACGAGTGACGGACGCACATTTTCTCTCTCCCTAGTTCCCTGTTCTATTATCCAACTAAAATGGTAAGTCGCTACTTCCCTCCCTCTCCTCCCTTGAACGTAAACTTAATACAATCTTTTTTCATTTTCAGGCATCTACTCCATCTACTGCACTAGTAGGACAAAATGGCGGTCAAACGTTACAAGGTTCGCTACGGTCAGATCATCTACAACTGAGGCCAGTGGAAGAAACAACCAAGGTACATAATCCTACACCGCTTCAGCGTAAATTTAAACAAGCCTTGCGTTATGATGATCATAGCGTAGTACTCCAAACGGGAATGCTCCCTTCCACGGATGTCAAGATAATGCACAATCAGTATGGGGACTACATACTGATCCCCGTGAGTCCGTACATTCGCCACCAACTTGATACTATTGAGGAGTACGTGACATTAAATATGGACATTCCTACTCCTCTTGCTCAAGAGTGGAAGGCTAGAGATGACAAGGATACTCCCTATAGAAAGATTTGGGATGGTAATCACATTTGCCTACCGGTATCACATTGGTGTACTTACTATAAGAAGGATGGAGATCATTCAATACCCATCAGATGTGATGAGCTCGGAGAAGGTACTTGGGATATCCTTTTCAAAGTGAATGGGCTATATTATGGTCGACACAAGGATAATAAAATAGCCTCTCTCTCCATGCATATGGAATCCATCCTATATATTCCGAAACCACCCAACGTGGACGACATAATTGATCAAATCCTTAACAGCAGTGGTACGAAGCGCAAGTCGGAGAAGAATGCTACATCAAAACGCAAATCAAAGAAGGAGAATTGCTAGTCCTTTCCTAACTCTTCCCTATGACAATTCGCTTATGTGCTTTGAGTGTCGTAGACGTGGTCTTATTAGATACATTTTACTTCTTCGTTGCCATCATATCATTTGTGTATTTTGTCGTGAAAAGCATCGATGTAATTCTTCATTTTGTAATATGTTATAGAACGTTTCCTTAGATGTGTAAATTTCCGTTTTAGGCTTCTATCATCATTTTTATGGATTGTGAGGGTGAACCTGTACAGGAGCTCAGTGCCATTGCTATGAACAATTGGACATATCAGATTGTTAGTGTCTATCATCAACATGCCAACTGCGATCCCAATGTTGATCAATGGGCGAGAAAACACATTCATGGACTTAATCTGAAATATTTGCAAGACTATGGCTTTTCTTGTGAGAGTGCTCTTCTTATTGACTTTAAACGATGGTTAGCTGCTTTCAATGTTATACGCATCTTTTGTAATAATCCTGGTAAGGAGAGGAAAGTATTTCCCAATCTAATCATTGATGATATTTTGCTCCCACCTTGGGATAGTAGAGTGAATCAACATTATCATGAAGTCACAAAACGTTTTAAGGATTTGTGTGTTCCTATTTTGTCTGTTCGTTGTAGTAGCTACGTTCATAACCAATGCTTCTTTCCTCCTTACCTCAACACTGCCAAAGTCCTGTATGGTTATCATTGCTCGCTGTATGATAGTTACCAGCTGTATCTATTTTATCTCTTTCAAACCATTGATTTATAATGCATGCTTGTTACCATTATTCAATAAATGTTACTATGAGAAGAGTTGTTGTTTTCATGCAATGGATGGGTTAGATAAAGGGCGATCATGTCTTTCTCAAACGACTGCGGAACATTACGTTTTCATAGGCAAAGTTTAAAAGGAGCTGTTCAAGATTATGTGATAAAATTTCATAAAGATGAGACCGACATCGAAGCAGTGGTCGATGATGCTAGCACTCTATTTCTAGAGTTAATGAATACATTCTCTGATAGCATTATCATGGCGCGATTAGTTGCGAAAATTAAGTTTAGTCATTTTGGAAAGGAAGAGGTGGAAAGTCGCTCTTTCCATTTTGCTTCTTATTCAATGGAAGTGGTAGATCACCCCCAAGAATTTTTTAAAAGACATATGATAAAAATTGCTGAACGTCTTAACGCATTTAACCATCATGGTAGCAGTCTAGTGATTGAAGCGATTTCAGATATTCACATTCAACTTTCCATAAAGAAAAATTGAAAATGCAGTGGTACTTGATTGTAGCACAACTGGTTTTCGAGCTATGTCTGCTCACTCTCGAAGTATATTCCTTCTGTACATGCGTCTATTATTTAGAAAAGGCTAGCAAATTCATATCTTCAAAAAGACTTGCTATAGACATCAGTAACGGTGAAACTATGTGTTGTGATGTATGTAAGCGAAAGGATGGAAATGAAAAGCGCATCTTCAAGAGATGTAAGCATGCTTTTTGTCAACGCTGTTTCATACGTAATTGCATTCAACTTTGCCAATGTTACCACTGTGATATTGCTCATTTCGAGTGTCACTTATGTCGCAATAGTTAGTACCTATGCAAATGTGGTAAAGATAGGTTTTAGCAAAGACTAACACGGAAAATGGCGAAACGTAAAATGACGAAACGTAAAAGTCAAAAGTTTTCTTCAGCCGTTCAAGCTCTCCGACGAATGAAAGCAAATCAGCGATACAATGCTATACGACATGCTAACGATAAATTCATTTGTGAAATTATTTCTCATGTGAGGAAGTTGAGGACGAAGAAATTAGCGCCAAAACAACGAAAGTTACTTAAGCGATATGCTACAAAATTGCGTTTCATCTCCAATCCTAAAGTCGCCCTTCAAAGAAAGAGGAAAACTCTAACACAAAAGGGTGGTTTCCTTTCAGCAATACTTCCAATGATAGCTCCTGCCGTGGGCAACCTATTGGGAAATATCTTTGGCTCTAAGCGTTAATTATGCAAATGTTGAGTCTCAAAGTAATAAAATGGATTTCAGACTTCAATGTGATAAAGTTCTGACTGTATCAGGTCCATCTCATGCAGGTAAAACTGTTTTCACGCTGAATTTATTGGATAAAAGAAGGGAGTTGTTTAAGAAACCTAACAATCGAGTGATTTGGTGTTATGGTATTTATCAACCGTCGCTGTTTCAGGAATTGCAAAGTCGCAACTTTATTCGACATGAAGGAATTATTCCAGTGGATAAACTTCAGTCTAATGATGTTGTTGTATTGGATGATTTATTAAAAGAAAGTAAGAATTCAAAAGATGTTACAGATATGTTTACTCGCGCAGCACACCATAAAAGGTGCTTTATCATCTATATTACACAAAATTTGTTTCCTGATGGAAAAGAAGCTCGTACACGAAACCTGAATACACACTATTATGCTATTTTCAAGAATCCGCGAGATAAAAGTCAATTTGAAATTTTAGCGCGACAAGTTGCACCCAGAGGATCAAAAGCCTTAATTGAAATTTTTCAAGCAGCTACTGAAAAACCATACGGTTACTTATTCATTGACTTTACGCAAGAGTGTCCGGAAGAATTTAGATTTCGAAGTGATATTTTGAAAACTCCCATGATTATCTACAAACTATGAGTTCTTATTCTCGCATGATTGTTATTCCTCAGGATGAATATGTACAATTGACTACCATGCAGCAAGTAAAGCAACCTCTTGCAAATCAAATGTATAGGAAAGAAATAGATTATCAGCAAAATGTTCACATCAAAGATCCACATCGTGCTGTATTATTACAATCGGAAACTGTTGAGCAATTGAAAAACTTGAAGAATAAGATGCGTGACTCTGTATCGACTGCTACACCTTCAGCATCTCGCGCACATGCCATATCTCTTTTCAATAGTATTGAGCCCCATCTCAATGTAAATGATAGAGGAGAAATCATTACAGATGAAAATAAAGTGATTGATGCTTCACGTTATGAAGACTTGATTCAGTATGCGACACGTAGAAAGCGCCGTCAGGGCTATGTTCCACCTGGTTGGTCATACTTTCTTAAACTATTGAAAAAGCATAATGTGCCAAAATTTGCTTTGAATAATGAGACATTGAAAGAACTTGATTCAACAGTGGCTACTACTCCAATGCTTCAGACGATGAAAATGCCAACAAATTGGTTTAAGGCGTCACCTGCTACATCCCCTCCCACACTCACTAAGCAAACAAGAGGAAGAACTCGACGTAGATCTACATCGCCACTAAAACTGGTAAAAGGAAAACGTAAAACAGCTCCTCCCAGGAAATACATGTTCTCAGATTATTAATATGAAGCAGATGTGTTGCTTGCCATGTAATGAGCCGCCAGAGGTGAATGTCGTTGTCACTTGCACTTGCTGCGCCAGCTCTCATAATGAAACCCCTAAGCAATGTGAACACGATCGCAAAACCGCTAAAGCTAAATGCTGCAGTTGTTGTAAATGTAGAAAGGGAAGAAAACAAAAAGATGAGAAGGAGGAAAAAGAGTCAGTCGTCATCGACTGAACGTTTGAAGTCAATCTATTATGATGTAAAACATCCGGCAGGATTTGCATCTATCAAGAAATTATCAAAAGCGAGTGGTCTTCCATAATCACAAGTGAAACGATGGTTAAAGGGTCAGGCTACCTATACACTCCACAAACAAGCGAAAAAGAAGTACCGCACCCGCCATTATATTGTTCATGACATCGATGAACAGTGGCAAGCAGATTTGTGCGATGTTGCCTCCATTTCAAAACATAACTCGGGCAATAATTTTATTTTAACCGTCATTGATATTTTCTCGCGTTATGCGTGGGCTCAACCTTTAAAAACTAAAGAAGGGAAAGGAGTAGCAAAAGCATTCCAAACAATTTTTCGAGAAGGTCGCATTCCAAAAAGAATTCAGAGTGATCAAGGAAAAGAGTTTGAAAATCAGCATGTGACAAGATTATTTGAGAGGCATGACATTGAGTTGTTTAGTGTAAAGAGCGCTTATAAAGCTGCACTCGTTGAACGTTTTAATCGCACATTAAAAAATCGTTTGTGGCGACATTTTACTGCCAACTTGACACAAAATTGGACAAAGGTTCTACAAGATACACTCCATGCCTACAATCACTCTATCCATCGTTCTATTGGACTCAGACCAGTAGATGTAAATGCTAACAATGTAGATAAAGTGCGCGAATCATTCCAACGTAAACGCACTCATGTGAAAAGTGATGTGAAAATTGGCGATAAAGTTCGTATCTCAAAAGTGAAAAGTGTTTTTGCTAAAGGGTACCTCCCGAATTGGACAGAGGAGGTATTTACAGTATCAAGGATTAATCAAAAAGACTCTCCGACCACCTACAAGTTGAAAGATTACGATAATGAAGAAATTGAGGGTAGCTTTTACCGCGATGAGATTGAGGTAGTCACTGAAAGTGAAACATATTTGGTAGAGAAAATCATTCGATGTAAAAAACGGCAAGGTGAAGAATGGTGTCTTGTTAAATGGACTGGTCATCCTTCAAGTATGAACTCTTGGATGCGTCGTGCCGACATCTTTCATCTAAGTGATCGACAGTGATTCATGCAAAGTTGTAACTAACAATGTTTAGGGTTTGAGCTATGAATCCAACTGCCTCATTTTATTCACGACCCTCCTACGTAAGTGGTGGAGGACAAATTTACATCGGTGCTCGCCGCCAACGTGGAGGTAGCATACTTGGTGCACTGAAATCTGTTGTAGCACCTCTCATATCCAATGTCGGTAGATCTTTAAAACGAAATGTTTTAAGTAATGCCGTTGGCTTTGCTGGTGATGTTGCTAGTGATCTTTCCAGAGGTAGAAGTTTCAAGAGCAGTTTGTTGAATCGTGGGAAGGAACGCGGTTTAAAAACATTGAAGCAGACCATTGCTGGTGTTACTCAAGGAAAGAAATCACCTAAACGAATGAGAAAAGGAAGGAGGAAACATCGCGGAGCTGGTAAGGTGCAATCTTCAGTCAAAAGGCATTCACGCAAACGTCGCAGAGGCTCTAATCATTCATCAGGCGCTAAACGACGACGCTGCTATAACTTCTAATCATGGAGTGTAAAACTTCCGGTTTTTGTTTGTTCGATCAACAAGCCATACAGACAGATATTCTTAGTTCAAGTATTGTAGATTATCATCCTCGAACAGCTGAGAATGCTGGCCCCATTGAATTTGTTATTCCTGGTGGTAGTGATGACTACATAGATTTGAGTTATGCGATGCTTGATTTGAGGTTTAGAATTCAGCAAGCAGATGGAACTGCTATTGACGATGCACATAAAGTTGGACTGAACAATTTACCATTGACTACATTACTTCGCGATGTTTCTCTAACGATTGGAGAGCAGCAGGTGGAAGGTGGTCAAAGCGATTATCCCTATAAATCATATTTCAATCATGTATCACAGTTTCATCCAGCAGCACAAAAAAGTCATATGGAAGCCATGGGATGGTACAGAGATGAAGCAGGAAAATTTGATGTTGAAACAAACAGTGGCTTTGTAAAGCGATCTGCTATGATTAAAGATAGTAGAGTATGTCAGCTATATGGTCCGCTGAATTTAGACTTCTTTAGACAGTCAAAGTTTTTACTCTGTAATACCAGCATGCGACTCAAGCTGACATTGAATAAGCCTGAATTTGCGCTGAATGCATTTGCTAAAGTTGACAATTTTAGAATTCATGTGGAAGATATTGCACTTTACATTCGTCGAGTAGTACCGAATCCAAGTGTCATTAGAGGACATGCTGATGGTCTTAACCGCCAAAATGCCATTTACCCCGTTCAGCATACAAAGCTTCTCACCTTTACAATTCCGAAAGATCAAAAGAGTTTCATGAAAGATGGCCTCTTTCCATCGGAAGCACCGAAGCTCCTCATGGTGGCAATGGTTGAAAATGATGCATTTAATGGTAATATAAAGAAGAATCCTTTCAATTTTAAACACAATCAGTTAAGTGAAATTGCTTTACGTGTTAATGGTGTGAGTCATCCTGGTCCACCCTACAAACCAGATTTTGCTTCGGATCAATTTATGCGCAGTTATGTTGATTTTATGGATGTCTTTGGCTTTTACAATACGGATGATACCAACGGACTGACTATGAAAGAGTTTAAGAGTGGATATACTATTTATGCATTTGATTTGACTGCTGACAGCGATATTAGTGCACCCTATCGTCAAGCGAACGTGCCTCATAATATTCGTTTGGATTTGACGTTCAAAAGAACACTACCTGAGACGATCAATGTATTAATTTATGCAGTCTTCGATTCAAATATTGAAATTACAAAGTATCGTGACGTGATTCTTCAGTATAATCGTTAATGAGTTGGTTGACTGCTGACGATATTAAGACTAAAGTGCAGCGTAATGCAGACGAAGCGACGTTGAAAGCTTTCGATAATGTCTATTCACTCGATACCTTACCACCTGCAGTAAATCACTATCCCATCTTTATTGTGCTAAACACTCATTCACAGAATTTAGGCGGTGAGCATTGGAAAGCGATCTTTATTGGAGAAGACCGACGTGGTGAACTATTTGACTCTCTTGCTCAACCTCCAAATATACCAACACAGCAGTGGTTGAGAAAACATACGCGTCAATATCAGCGAAATGAACGCATACTACAACATCCACTTTCATCAACGTGTGGTGCTTTTGTACTGTACTTCATCTTAAAACGTTTACATGTATCTCGATTTGCATCTGTTATTCAAAACTTTTCATGTAATCCATCCTCTAATGAAAAAATGATTTGTAAGTTCTATCATGATTTGAAATAAAAACATCATGTTGGAAAAATTGTTTTTTATTTTACAATCCGCTGGGTACGTACATACTCAATGAGATAGTCTAGGATCATATTTGCTTGTTCATGAGATTTTAGTCCAGTAATGATCACTTTACTATTATGAAAGATTGCCACATGCACAGGCAACCAACAACTAATGAGAGCTGCAGGAAAAAGTTCGGGTTCATAACACAAACTGTAACTGCTGGTACGAATCTTCAAAAATGATAGACTGTCACTCAATTGAGTAGAGATCACCATATTGTCCACAGTCAGATTCGACATCACACACCTCTCCCTCTTCCATATCCGACGTAGTAGTCTTTGTAGCTCTAAGCGCATTGACTGCGCCGATGAATGAGAAAGGGCGCCGAGAATCTGTACAGTCCCATTTGGGAAGAGTTGAAGATTCCGTGAATTGTTCATCTTCACCACTAACATTTGAGGACGGCCCGGGTAATACTTGCTGTTTGGAAGCTGTTGGCGTAATGTTGTGAGATCGATTTTGGTGTAGAGTCTGAAGCGACGGAGAATGTTGACGATGGTGTAGCGATGGCGCTTCATGATGAAAGAATGAGTAAATTGAGCGATGTACCTTTCTTTTATACTTTTCCCAACTACCTTGATGAAATGTGAAGTTAGTATGAAGTTGGGAATGATAGAGTTGAATTCGCCGATTGTTGACGCGCAGCCAGATGCGATTTCCAATACGTGAATGTCTTTTCATATAGAAGTATTTCAAGTCCTTCATGATATGATGTAGAGATTGAAAATGACGATAAGATAAAACAAACTCTCTTCTCACATTTCCAGTTGAATCTTTGAAATAGACGTTTCGATCATGATCCGTTTCAATACGTTGTAGGGAATCTAATTTCCAACTCATGGTGCATGGTAATCATATCTGATTAAGATTTGCATAGTAGGGCGATGAACTCACGACGAATAAATGTCATGATGGAGCGATGTATGTATCTTCTATACTTCTCCCAATTGTATTTGCGAAATGAGAAACAGTTTGCGGAATGAGAATGGTAGATTTGAATTTCATTTCTGTAATGTTGAAGCCAAACTTGATCACCCAAGGAGATGAATCTTAATGTTTCAAAATATTCCAAATCCCTCATGATATCATTGAGGTTGACAAATTGTCGCCATGTTAATGTAATTCCTCTTGATGTATGACCATGAGAATTTTTGAAATGTACGTTTCCATCACGATCAACTCTGATATATTGTAGAGAGTCCAAAATCCAAGTCTTCATGATGTTATGCAAAGTTGCAGATTAGCAATATAAAAATGTCGTTTTATCATATTTTGCTTAGCAATGCGGCTACAAAGAGATTTACTAGCAATCGAGCCGCACTCTTTTCTACTCCCATTGATCATGCACAACAGCTAAATGGGAATTGGGAAGTGGGTGTCACTCAACTTGTTTATAGCAACTGTGTCTATACTTTTGATCATGAGGTGATGACTATTAATATGAGGCGTACAGCTGCTTATCAATGTGAAAAGGGGTGCCGAGTATACATTCCACAGTGGCCAAAGAAAGATCTCTTATCATGTAAAAAGTTTATATATGATTTCTTGAATAAAGCGTGTAAACATATTGTCCAATTTACTCCGCACAATGATGATTATAATTATGTACATCATGTAGTTGAGAAAGATTGGATTGTTGGTTTAAGTCCAAGTTTAAGAAATGATTTAGGCTACCTCGCTAGCGCCTTAACAAGCTATGATAATTTTAACGTTAATTACCACATAAGTGGTCATAAACAGTTAATATATCGAGAGGAAGCTTATTATGTAGATCTTATTCCAAGAAATGAGAAGACGTTGGTGAAGAAGATTGTGATTAAGCCAAGAAAGACAAACATGACTCCTGAAACATTATTGAAGAAATTTAATTATCTCCTTCGAGTTGATGACAAACAAGTGGCAACATTGACTTATATTAAATCATCTAATCATATTGCAATAAGCAAATTAAATGATGATGATCTAGTATTAGTTTGTTCAAAAGATTTTCATCAGTTCTTACGACATCGTTCTGCAGCTGTTCATGGAAAATCTGATAAGCAACATTTACCATGTGAAAGGTCAAATCAATTTGATACAGAATGGGCCGTATCTTTATACAGAAAGTGTGTAGAGCCTTTTGGTGGTTTCTTACATGAAACAAGAGTGTTGATGCCTCGCATTATTACTTCGGTTAAATTGGTTGTAGATTATTTAAATGAAGTGATTAATGAGCAACATATTTCATTTTCTGAAAAAGAAGGTACTTTGTCTCTCACTATAAATGGAAAAGGTATTGAACTAATTATGGATAAAACTCTAATGGACATTTTGGGTTTTGATCAAAATATCTTTAAAAGTGGTACTGTAACCAAAGCTAGCGCAGACATGTCGCTATCGCGTCGTATTAACTATTTTCAGATATATTCCAATATTGGTGAAGATGTACGTGTGGGAGATGTTGAAGCTCCATTGCTAGCAATGATACCATACCAGCCAAAAAGCTGCAGTATTTTATCTGAGCATACTTTCAAGAAAGTGCATTATACAAAGCTGAAATCAAACTACATCCCACAAATTGATATTGCCATTTATGATGATGCTGGTGCGTTGATTCCTTTTCATAAAGATGCTGTGACAAGTATTACACTCCATTTCCGAATGAAGAGTTAATGCAAAAGTATGCTAATATATTTTTCCAATGTGAATAATATGGAAAGTGAAAATAAGGACTCGTTTCTAATCTACTTGCCCAGTAATGCTTCTATGAATAAATTTCCCAAAAATAAACCATCAGACTATCGAGTAGAATTAAATCGGCCACTGCATTTAGAAGGTGAATGGGAAGTTGGCGTTTCTAGTATTTGCTATGATAGCAATATTCAGAATGTGAATGATTTGGAAGAAATGATATTGACTCCTCGCACCCATGATGGAATAACGATGAATAATGCATTTCAGTTCCCATACAATTTAACATCAGATGGAAAGTGGAACTATGAATGGATTCAGATAAAATCAGATTCTTATGAGCCATTTGGGAATGAGAAAATTATTAAGGCATTCAACAGTGGTAATACTTCCATCATGAAGAATAAAAATCAGAAAGCTTATGAGTTTACTATCTATCATTGGAGTGGGAGACAGTTCCTCCGCTTTCATTCTTTTACTAAAGGTCTTACGCTGAGGTTGGATAGTGAATTCTATCCACATCTTGGTTTTGGTCATGGACTACATCTAACGTCAATTGCTACTGCAAATGTTAAAAAAGTTTATTCAACTCGAATCAACAAATTTCATTATAGATTTAAAATATTTGATGAAGATGTTGTAGAATGCGAAGAACGCATCATTTTGAAAAAGCGTGGTGTTCAACCTTTATCACTTATTGAGTTAGTAAAACGATGGAATGAGACTGTGGGTAAGAAGTATGGAGAGAAAATTATGGCGGACAAAAATAAGTTGGTTATTCAGAAATATAATGACAAACTTACAGTTTATTTCTCTCCAACCTTGCGTCATTTTGTAAGACATTATACGCCTATTATTGGAAGCGGTGTGGTGTATGGTTCTCATGAATATCACACTAAAGCTGATTCAGTTAATGATGAATGGTGGGTGGACATCTATGGCGATCGCATCAAGAAAATTTACCAGTCTTATGAAGAATCTAAAGTTGCTATCAATATAATGCCGCGTCTATATCATACAGTTGAAAGCTTCATTCATGTAGTAAATCCTTATATACAACAGAAGTTGAAGCATGTGATGAAAAGTAAATATGATGTAAAGACACACCACATTTCGTTTTCAATTGAAAAACAACGCGTTGTTCTGAAACTGGGTGATGACATTCAATGTCAATTGAGTAAAAATTTGAAAAAACTCTTTGGCTTTTCAATGCTACAAACTGTGTTTGCTGCTGCGCATACGATTGGTATAGAAACACCAATGACACTTGATAAACATGAACAACACCTTTACATTCAAAGTGATTTGATTTTACCTATTTCTGTTGGCGAGAAAAAAGAATACATTTTACGTGATTTCATTCATGATAAAGACGCTTCATATGGAATAGTCGAGAAGATGTTTGAATCTATTTTCTATCATCCCGTCGTCAAACAAACTATACCCTCTATTGCTATCAAAATTACCAATGGTTTACAAGAGTGTATCCATGTGAAAGATACTAAATCCCTCGTAACTTTAGTGTTTCGGAAAACAAAGTGAAGTCATTGTGATATGTTTATTGAAATAAAAATATGTATATGAAAAAGTCTTTTCACAGATATAGGGGGAATGGGCTGACTGTAGGCATATATTCACAAGGAAGAAACGATCTCATGCGATACATAAAACAACCATGTATATCTACAAAAAGCAACATCAAAATACTGAGTTAAAGTTGATTATGTCAATACATCTCCTGAATGTGGTAGCGTGAGTTTTATTCTTTTGGGTGGAGGTATGTTTGTGTCAGGATGTCCATGTGGAAGAGATGTGTTATGTCCTATCCAACACCTCTTATCCTCCCATGCTGAAAGTGCTCGTTTCTTGAACGTGTACGTTTTCACAGTATGAACTTGAGATTTTAAGATTGTCATATTGACAAACGTTATAGTTTTATTTTTATAGGCCTTCTTATAGGACCGATGTTTCATTTTATGAACAATGGATTTTGATATACCTTTAGCACGCTTAATACTATCTGCACATTCTTTTAGTTTCATGGAATACATTTTAGGACGGAGGAGAATCATTTCATCTATTTCCTTTCCTGCTGTTTCATCCTTAAAACAACCAAGTTTGGCTTTATTCTGTATGGAATAGAGTGGATGAGTGGGATTGTAGTTAGATGTATCGAAATATTTTTCTAATGACTTACCTACTTCATTAAAATTTAAATCTTTTTGAGTGGTAATTCCTAAAAAGAAACTATCTGTATCACCACCCAGCAAGCGAACCTCTTTTACGAGAGGGCATGGTTTTAATATTTTGTAGAAGAGTTGATACATTTCAAGCTTGGAATAATCTAAAACGGCTTGCCCAATATAGATGGGTCTGCACAACTCAACTTCTGATTTAATCATTTTAACACCTACAAGATCCTCATCGATGATGTCTCTATCAATGAAAAGAGGTGATGAGGTCAATTTGTGATATTTTTGTTCATCAACGACTAGTTTGTAATTCATACGTTTTCTAACATCCTCCATGGTCTTTCCGAATAGACTATTATTCTTATATTTATAAAAATCCTTTTCAAAATTATTTTGGGCGAGTGCACGTTTTTGACTGTTACTATCTATGTAGAGTTTGAGGAAGGCTTTCTGTCTAAATTTGATAATGCGGTGAACTGACTTTAGAAGCATGCCCATTTCTAAATAGAATTTTAATATGCAGAAGTGTACGAGATAATTTTTCTTATCATATTGGGTGAGTAAAAGTTTGCGGCATGGTTTGTACCTTGGCTGTCCACACTCTGTTAAGTTATTATGAAATTGTGACATGAATGGTGAAAACATATCTTCAGTCACTTCGCCAGATTCAGGTGCGAGTGGGAAATCAGCAGTTTTATTTTTAATACTATTTGGATAAATCAAATCCACTTCAAAATAATATCCCCAATCACCTTCATCTGGAATATTCAGTATGTTTGAAGGGTTGGAGTAATACTCAAGCTCATTTTGATTTAACCAACTAAACTCGGAATGAGGTAGTGGTTTAGACAGTGAACTGCCATATAAATTATTTTGGTCATAGTACTTTAGGTGGATATGATCATCACCTACTGTTTCAGATTTTATATGATGTTTATTTACAAATGTGAGACCACCGCGTATTCCGCGCTCAAATATATTATACATCTCCGGGTCTTGTAAGAGATGAATGGTCTCACCAGTCATTTTAAAGGCTGATTTAAAGGACATGGCTGGTAGACTGACAAAGTGGATAGGATCTAATTTGTCTTCTTCTAATGCCACTCGTCGAAACTCCTGAAAGACATCAGCCAGCAAAATGACATCTAATTCTAAGTAAGCGATCATATAATCGCCAAACGTTTTACAATTAAATTTTAACCATGCCTCTTGAGCATGTTCATAGTCCTCTACTGGACAATCTTCACCCGTCAAATCGTTTTTGAATTTGTCAATGGAAGGAAGGGTTGTTTCATTTAGTTTAGACATTGAGCTAAAATACGCATAAGGAAAGACTCCTTTGCGAGTGATTATTTCATCCGTTAAGTTTGGATAGTGTTTCTACAAAGTTTGACTATGGGGAAGAAACTTGAGATTACGAACGAGAGAAGCTAGTGACGCTGACATGAATTGAAATGAATCTAAAAATTTTATTTCGAAGAAGACTGTCTTATTTTCTTTAGTTTTATCTACTGGTACTTTTGCTGTCATTGCCATGAATTTTTCTCTCGTTTGTGCTATTACATTAAACTGCCACGATTTCATCTGGCTCAACCCTCCTTTTATGAGCATATGACTGTCATAGCCCTTAAAGTTATGAAAAATGACGGGTAGTACACGACGTCTCAACCTAAGTGAAAAGTTACATTTGGAGCAGAGTGCGTTTCTAAATTTACCAGTGATGTGATCATGATCACGCACTTTCTTAATTTTATCGTCATCAAACGTTTTATGACATTTAGGACAGGATGTGCAACTTTCAAATTTTTGTTTGTCTTCATCTGACATATGTAGTGACTTACGCTGCAATTGGGAATCATATGATTGTTGAAATTTTGCAGCTTTATCGAGAAATTCTAGAAATTTTGAAATGCAATCTTCACCTTGCCAAGTATGCATTTTGTTTTGTCTATTCCTAAAGTGGTCATGCCATACTTCATAGCAGGATATGGCTGCTGGCTTGTGGATGATATCATCAATGTAGCATTCTATGTCTGCGTAAATGACACGCAGGGGACTTAATTCGTCACCATTATCCCTATGTGAAAATATTTTATCTTTGGGCATGCGTTCCATTTGTAATTTACCTCGCTTGCACCATTCATAGTGAGTTTCAAATTTATCTTTACTCCAAAATGAGCGGATGCAGCGGTCGCATACAAAATGTTCACCTCTTTTAGAGTGCCCCAAGTGAGTGTACAAGCGAGAGATTTTGGGAATACCACAGTAGTGCCATTCCTCGCTATCATCTTGTTTTACTAATAAGAGGTTGACTACACGTTCATAACAAGTTGAACGTGAATTATAGCGGGCACCCTTCAACCCCTTCTCCCACACGTGAACGACAATTTTAATCTTATTATGTTTTTCGAACGTTTCTACATCTTTGATTTTCATGTTGTTACTATCACAACCTTCAAAGTCTAGTTCATCCTCCCACTGTCTATAGCTATAGGTGCGATCTCGATGCGCGTTGATATCATTATAGTGAAGGATGGATAGGACTGCATATTTGAAACACTGTGATTTACAATCAACATTGATGACAGCTTTCTTATTATACAACGTTTTTGGAAGTTTAAATGTGCCTCGAGCTGCATGACTTTCTAATAGGGAAATTTTGAATATGGCTGAGTCCACACCATCAAAAATGAGAGCGCTGTCGCGTTGATTGAATTTATCTACATTTGATTTTAAACATTGAATGTGAAAATTTAGCCAAGACTCGCAGTCTACAACTTCGGTTGCGGAAGAGGAAGGAACATGAAACTGTATTCTCTCCGTCACTTGACCCGTTTGAAAATCTATTTTAATATATTTTAGTTTAAGGTAGATGAGCGCCTTCATTCTAAAATTGTCTAAATTATTGAAGAGCGCTTCGATAATGTTAGAATTTTGAAGGAGCCACTCAGGAAAATCTACAATTTGAGTATTGGACTCCATGCAGTAGTCGCGTACTAAATTATTATGTGAAATATTAATGAGGGAGATGGTAGAGGTACCGTTGGTGTAGTGATCATTTGCATGCGTGTGTTGAAGTCTGTGCGAAGATCGCTGAAAGTGACTATCAAAAGAAAGAGGGCACAAATCGCAAGGAAAGGAGATGTCATCGTCAGAATCAACTTCACCTCCGGAGATTGACGCCGCTTTGCGTTGACACACACGTTGTTTGATGTGTCGAAGGAGACTGTGCTTCCTTGTAAACATATGTCCGCAGTCGGCACATTCCCACTCGTTGCCTTGCCGCGAGAGTCCTGAGCTGGAACTCACATCATCTGAAAGAGAAATCATTCTTTCATCTCTGTTCAAGCCTCAGTGTAGTGTTACAACCTACCTTGACTCAATAACTCTAAACTTTCCTCGAGAAGAGAGGGCGTTGGTGATGAAGTTGATGCCTGAAATTGAGGAAGATGCTATTAGTCACACGTTTGAGGGAGATGAGAGAGGAAATTTTCAACTTACCATTTCAACGAAATCAAGTTTAAGGTTGATACTTCTACAAGATAGAGACTTCACTCAAATTTGGAATTCACGAGATAGCAGTTCACTTGTACACCTCAAATAATAGTCAAAGAGAGAGATCGTGCGTTCGTCACTTGTATGATTCACAGATTAAATGAAATGACCTGAATGTCACTTTGCTTATATACTTTCATCCTCTTCATTCATTGG
Source organism: Prostheceraeus crozeri (assembly GCA_907163375.1). Taxonomy (NCBI): domain Eukaryota; kingdom Metazoa; phylum Platyhelminthes; order Polycladida; family Euryleptidae; genus Prostheceraeus; species Prostheceraeus crozeri. The sequence goes on from CAJQUW010011963.1 coordinate 41,096, forward strand.
ATGTTCATTCTGATTGGCTGCTTGTGTATACTTAAGAATAGGAAAAATGTTAAAGTTATCATTATTCAAAGTCAGCATTTCAAAGACAACATGACAAGTCCTCCAACAACACCAAATACGGCATTGGAGTTCTCCTCTCCATATACATCAGCAAAGGTGCTCGTTACACCAAATGCACCAAGAAAGGCGAAGGTGGAGAAGACATACAATCTCGACAATATACGAAAGTTATCATTATCGGAGGAGGATGAAGAGGAGTTGCCCGACCTAACAGGCATACGGTGGAAATATTTACAATATGATGCCGAAGGGGTGATGGAGATGACCAGCAAGTCGCACTTGCATCAAATATGGGAGTGGTACACCCCTAACTCCCAACCGCGAACCGTGGCGGAGTGGGCGTACATTGAGAAAGTGAGGGACGCTGCAGAAGAACGTTTAAAGCAGCTCAACTGTTTTTGTAATCTATGTGAAGCCAGACTCTGGGACGATATTGACGATGAAGACCTTTTGAAATACATGCCATAATAAATGTTTATTTCGTATTATCTTTGCTTTCATACTGACTTACTTGAATGGGGTTTTAGTGAATAATTTAACCATGTATACTTTTTCATTTGGAAATAGTAGCACGCTTAGTCTAACTTGTAAATCTAAAAACATTTCATATGGACGATGATGGTAGATAAAATAGTGTCAAATAAATTAAGATAGCTTACACTTCTGATACAGGGATAGCAATCGACTGCGATCCATGTGTAAAGAGCTTGTTAGACTATGGATGGGCTTAAGTGGATGATTTAACCATGTATACTTTTTCATTTGGAAATAGTAGCACGCTTAGTCTAACTTGTAAATCTAAAAACATTTCATATGGACGATGATGGTAGATAAAATAGTGTCAAATAAATTAAGATAGCTTACACTTCTGATACAGGGATAGCAATCGACTGCGATCCATGTGTAAAGAGCTTGTTAGACTACGGAAGAGAGAAGTGTGTTATGTTGCGTGTGGCGCGTGAGTGTCCTCCCATTTCATTCCATTCATCAATTCGTCTCATTGATAGAGACAGGTAGAACTCATGGTTCTCATAACGTATGCAATGGAAAGTTTTAGGCAACCTTCGACAGTTGGCTAAATGTCGCCCTGGCGCGAATGCATACTACGTTGAGACAGAGGCAATCACTTGCAAACATGACGCAGAGAGGTTTAACAAGATTGACCATTGCCGAATGTCCCTTGCGGTATACATAGCTACGGGTTTCACCGCCGCCCTTTACAGGAACGCCCGTCGAAAGGAAGTATTACACCGAACTGCATTTGCAACGTTCAAGTTGACTGATAGCAGATTCAACTTAATGATAGTATTCGCCAGTCCGAAGACTGCCCAGGGCAAACCGCGAGGAGGTTCTATCATGTCTTGCCCCATGGTGGCCCTTAAGAGAGCCGATGGTTCGTTCTCGGTGACAATTAAGTTGACTATTGGCTTGAATAGTCAATAGGTATGACAGCTAGGTTGTCATAGACCCTATACCGCCGAGGTCGTACTGGTGCATCTGGCACCTTTAAGATGCGGGTGGTTTTAGGAGTCCACACCTCATCCGTCCAAATGATCCTCTTGATCTTCCCCTTCTTCTCATCCTCATCCCACTCGTCGAGGATGACGAACTCGGGAATGCCGTTGTCTTCATCAGTGAAGACGGGAATATTGTCGGCAGATGTCGCTTCCATCGTGACTTCAAATTGAATGAGAAGCGCTACAATCTTCTGGCTTATATAGGGTTTTCAACAATGAATTGCTCAACAGCGAATCAGAATGCTTCAGGGATAGCAATCGACTGCATAATGTTCAAGTTGACTGATAGCAGATTCAACTTAATGATAGTATTCGCCAGTCCGAAGACTGCCCAGGGCAAACCGCGAGGAGGTTCTATCATGTCTTGCCCCATGGTGGCCCTTAAGAGAGCCGATGGTTCGTTCTCGGGAGTCGTCATCCTACAGCCTACCAATTCTGCTGAGAGAGTCAAAGACTCTCTCTTTGGTAGCACTGTCGACTTCCACACTAACTGGCATGTGAGTATAGAGTGGAATGTAGCGCCATTCCGTTGGATTGACAGCAGTTGCTGTCATCGGATTGCCAATCCGAGCAAGATTGTTGTGGACTCTGTCTTGCTCCTCTAGCCTGACAAACTCCTCAAATAAATTTCGCGGCCTTATCTGCGGTCCGCGAGGAGAGCTAACTTGACTGTTCGGCGTCTGCATGATTGAAATGAAATGAAATGAGAGGCAGTGGTTTATATACCCCTCTAACGCGACGCAACGTTCAAGTTGACTGATAGCAGATTCAACTTAATGATAGTATTCGCCAGTCCGAAGACTGCCCAGGGCAAACCGCGTGGAGGTTCTATCATGTCTTGCCCCATGGTGGCCCTTAAGAGAGCCGATGGTTCGTTCTCGGGAGTAAATTGATGGGGTGGTGAAGGCAGGCAAAGATCTGCAATGAAAATGATATGTATTAGAATAGGATATACTATCTTATTTGCTTTTCACTTACCAAGTTAGTCATCCTTAGGTAGTCTCGCGCGTTTCCGAATCGAAAATTTATGCAAGTGACCGCGCATTCGTAAGCTTGCATGGAGACACTTCTTGCTCGGATGACCGTTGTAGCAAATAATTGACTCGTCCAGATTTTTATTTACCAATACTTCGCCGGCCAAATGATTGTCCCGAATAGGGATGTGAAACTCAAACAAACGATCCTCATTCACACGTTCCCACTCATCCCTCATGCGCTCCAACTTCTCACACGCCTGCCTCTCATCACCCCGCCGAGCCACAGTCCTCTCCAACTCAACATTCCTCGCTCTCAACACACTCATCTCCTTCATCATCTCCTCAAACTTCGCCTCTGCATCTCTCATTCTTCTCTCCGCAGCACTCGCCCTCTTCTCACACGCATCATTCTTCTCTTCCAACTCTCGCGTCTTATTCTTCAAATCAGTCACACAACGCCTCATTCTAATGTTTTCATCCGCCACCTCCTTCGACTTCAAATCCTTCTTTTTCAACTCATCCAACTCCTTCACAACTTCATCCTTCACTTTCTTCAAACTCTCAAACTTATTCACTAACAAATCATGCGCCATCTGCTGCGAAACATGCCTCTTCTCTTCATCCTTCAACCACCTCGCCGACTGCATACGAATCCCACCACTCTTCACTTTTGGGGAAGATGAACTCTTCGGGGGGTCGGTGATGACGATGTTGGACACCTCCGATGACGAAGAGCTCAACTTCCTCACACGCTTCCTCACACGCTCCCTATCTAAATCCACATCATCCTCATCATCACTCTCAAGCACTCTCTTCCGCTGCTCAATCTCACCCTCCAACGACGCAACCGCTCTCGCCAACTCATCATTCTCAACAACATTCTCAACAACATTCTCAACAACATTCTCAACAACATTCGCAACATTCGCCAACATTCGCTCCCTCTCTTCCACAATCAACTGCGTAAATCTCAAATCAGTCACTAAACCACCACTACAGTCAGCATGCACTCTGTAAAAACGCGCCTCATCCTCATCACCCTTCAGCACTCTACACTTCACGCAAGCAACCCTATTCAAGACAATCATGTGGCCGGTGCCCGCCTTCTTCACATGAGCTTTGGCGTCCGCACTGCGATTAACTCGCCCACAAGAGCACATTTTAATATGGTATTTGCGGTTCCTGTCATTAGCCATGTTAGATTTATCGTTAGCTGTAAGATAATGAAATTTGTATAAGTTTGGAATCATGTAGTACAGTCATATTCCTAAAGAGTGTAGTGAGTGGCACTCGATCCCGTCGACAGCCCGAAGGCCTTGTACCGATCACTAGGGAAGTGAGAGATCTTCCCCGATACCCGCTCTTTACAGCTGAAGACATCATTGTCACTGCCCCGAAGTGGTAACAGGAACGCCGAGTCAAAGGTAGTGATCAGTAGCTGGGATCTAACCCCTCAAAGCTGCCTTAGACTTAGTTAAATTTCAAATCTGATAGCAGATTTGAACTCAGGATACTTGAAAACCTTAGTCTATATGTTAAAACTTTGAAAAAACTGAAAATTAAGAATTTTTAAAAAATTCCGCATTTTACTACTCATACTACTTTTAAAAAATTTTATCAGTAGTAAAGACACTATCAAACTCTATCATACAAACTTTGAAGTAGCAAGATAGCTTGCCTACTTCAAAAGATAGAGTCCTTTGCACCCGATATCGGGAGCTCAGAGCGACGACCGTCGCTTACCTCGTCTTTCGATGAAGTGATCAGACTTACGTTGTCGGGGGTTTATATATGCTCGGAAGAAAACTTAAAATGGCTCTATCTCCGAAAGTATTCATCGTAGCGACATGCGGTTTGTTGCAAACGATTTGTCTCATCATTCTTTACAATATGACACCTGAACCATTCTCATATGACCACGGAAAGTTGGTCCGCCAGCACATGTCCATGTAACATGCCACAAGTGAAAAAATTCCTAAGTGTGAGAGCTCCAGTGTGGTGAAAATTTTGAAAAATTTAAAACTTCCGAATTTCAACCTGGGACCTTAACCAAAACATTTTTCATCAAATTTCACTGACCTCCCCCCCTCGTTCAGAGAAATTTGATGAAAAATGTTTTGGTGGCGGTCCCAGGTCGAAATTCCACACTTTGGAAAATTTTCAAAATTTTACCCATACAAAGTCACTCTGACACTTAGGATTTTTTCAGGTGAGCGAGCTCCGACCTAAAATCTTGTAACCGCTCTAACTTTTGAACGAAGACAGATAGGAACAAGCCGATTCTTTCACTGAATTTGTCTCACTCTTAGCTTTCAAACGAGCTATTGCACGACAAAATCCGTCCACTAGAAGCCAAGATAGAAGCTAGCTGTCCAGGGGGGGGAGGTCAGTGAAATTTGATGAAAAATGTTTTGGTGGCGGACCCAGGTCGAAATTCCACACTTTGGAAAATTTTCAAAATTTTACCCATACAAAGCCACTCTGACACTTAGGATTTTTTCAGGTGAGCGAGCTCCGACCTAAAATCTTGTAACCGCTCTAACTTGTGAACGGCTGGTCCGATTGACTCGCAACAAAAAATGTTGTCGAGCAGTTTTTTCTCCTCTTTCAAACGAGTAGCTGTAAGACAAAATCCGTCCACTAGAACCAAAGTTAGAAGATTGCTGTCGGGGGGGGGGGTCAGTGAAATTTGATGAAAAATGTTTTGGTGACGGTCCCAGGTCGAAATTCCACACTTTGGAAAATTTTCAAAATTTTACCCATACAAAGTCACTCTGACACTTAGGATTTTTTCAGGTGAGCGAGCTCCGACCTAAAATCTTGTAACCGCTCTAACTTTTGAACGAAGACAGATAGGAACAAGCCGATTCTTTCACTGAATTTGTCTCACTCTTAGCTTTCAAACGAGCTATCGCACGACAAAATCCGTCCACTGGAAGCAAGCTGTCCAGGGGGGGGGACGTCAGCCGAAAATTTTTTCTCTCCGATTTCGCTGGAAACATCCTTCCTAACCCAAAATTTCACGTAGATTCCGAATCTGGCCTCCGTTTTCTCATCCGATGCTTCGTTTGGGCGCTACACACCAAAACGTCCCAAATTCTAACTCTGTCGTTTTTCGAAAAATGTTGAAAATTTTTTCTCACCGATTGCCTTGAAACTCACCCTACCGATGCAGAATTTCACGCTGAATCCGAATCTGACCTCCGTTTTCTCATCCGACCACTCCTTCCACTCGAAACAACCCATTTTACAACCCAACATTCAGCAGATTGCACCAAAAACATCACACACTATAGCCTCAAGACTAATCCTGGCGGTCGCCCACGTCAACCTAGACGGTCGCCCACGTCAACCAGGCGGTCGGACCAACTCACCCGAGTCTCACACTCTGTCGTTGCAGGGGGGGGGACGTCAGCGAACATGTTGTGAACGTGGACCCACCTGGCCGGCACACCACGACAGAGCACAACCTCTGTCGTTCCAGAGGGGGGGGGACTCAGACACGAAGCACCACGGCGGCCGACCACGACACTCTGCCGTGCCAGAGGGGGGGGGGACGCAGCGATGGCCGCCATCTTGCGCGGTCCAGAAGTGGAGTTTTGCTTACTACTTCCGGTGTTCTCAAAAATCTTAGAAGCTTATATTCTCAACAATATCAGAGTTGAACTTATAGATAGTTACGGTCCCCAACAGTTCGGTTTTCGGCCTTTGTCATCAACAGTTCATGCTAATATTAGTATTCATGACTTCGTTTCTTTTGTATTGGACGATTATTCATCTACTGGTGTCATGCTCGTAACTCTCGATTTAAAGAAGACCTTCGATTGTTTAGAGCATGGGAGCTTACTCAGGTCTCTGATAAGTAAAAACTTGCCACGTGATTTTTTACTTTGGTGTTGTGACTTCCTTCGAAATCGCCGTCAAAGGGTAAAATTAAGAAAGGACTGTTTGAGCTCGATTGTACGCGTCCTGCACGGGCGAAAGCTTTCTCCGTCTTTATGCTGCGTACACATGCGAACTCTGCAGCCATCGCACAATGATGATTTCATTTCCAAGTATGCTGACGACGTCGTTATTGGCATTCCCATTTGTGCAAAAGTAGACTTGGAACTTTCTATCAGAGAAGAAATTCAACACGCAGAAAATTGGTGTAACACTCACGGGTTAGAACTGAACAAAAAGAAAACGAAAATTATGAATATCAGGAAGCCTCATCTTTCTGTTCTTTTACCATCCAATGTTGAATTCGTGCGGGAGCTTCGGATTCTTGGTGTGATTTACAATGAAGCATTTTCTTGGGATAGCCATGTACGGAATATCTGCAAAATCGCGTGTCAACGACTCTACGTGATCAAACGTTTGAAGGCTTTCTTACAAATACCTGATCTGATTCGACTTTATAATGCAACGGTTTTGTCTCTTCTGGAATACAATGCACCGTTATTTATAGGTATGAATAAAAAAAACTCGAAAAAGCTTGAGAGAGTAAGAAAGAGATCTCACCGAATCATATACGGACTCGACTGTCAGTGCCAAAAGTTCAATCTATTGCACATAAGAAGGCAGAATGCAGCATTGAAACTGTTTCATGGTATCTCCGATCAAAGAAATCCTCTTCATGCACTCTTACCACATATGTTGCCCCGATCTCGAACATATAGAGTTCCACTGTCTCGAACTGTTGCTCGTCAGTCCTCTTTCCTTCCTGCATGTATAACTGTGTGCAATCAAGTTTGTAAACATGCGTAAGATTTCATACAGATCGATGATTTGAATTTAATTATTTTTTGATTATTTTTGCGCCAACGATGACTTAATTTCTGTTATGTGATGCTTTTCATTACAAGCAATAAACATTTTACTTACTTATATAAAAATAGTCCCAATTATTACAATTGATGCGATAAAGAGCAGCGTTACATTGCTTGTTTGGAGCATTAGACATCAAAGCAGATCTTAATTTGTTCGGGTAAGAAAAGCTAACATCACAATTGAGATTACGACGAAGGTTAGCATGAATCCTAGTATTAAGAGACGGAACAAAGGAAATGGTCATCAATGAAGAATGTGAAGTGGGATCAGCTTTGGCAGTCGGTTTATGAAAAGAAGATTCGCCTTGAGAAAAGAACGTTGAATGAGGATTTTTTAGGATATCCTAAACTTGTCTCGCTACAATATGAACGCTGTTAGCGTTCTGTCAATAATAATAGGACAATATGCTGTCGATATCACTTAGAGATGACTTCTGCCTTCACTCGCATTCCTTTTGAACCGTCAGCGTGGCCTAGTGAAGAAGGTGCGAGCTCGTCTCCACCGCGGACTTCGGTTCGATTCCTAGGTCAGGCGAGTGCGGTCGGGGAATCAAGGGTGTTGGTGTCTTGTATTGACTTAATAGCTGTCATTCTCTTTCGATATTCAATCAATTACGACAGACCTTTGTTGTCAATCTACACTGTGACGTAGTCGTATGACATGATGATATGCTGTCTCGCTACAATATGAACGCTGTTAGCGTTCTGTCAATAATAATAGGACAATATGCTGTCGATATCACTTAGAGATGACTTCTGCCTTCACTCGCATTCCTTTTGAACCGTCAGCGTGGCCTAGTGAAGAAGGTGCGAGCTCGTCTCCACCGCGGACTTCGGTTCGATTCCTAGGTCAGGCGAGTGCGGTCGGGGAATCAAGGGTGTTGGTGTCTTGTATTGACTTAATAGCTGTCATTCTCTTTCGATATTCAATCAATTACGACAGACCTTTGTTGTCAATCTACACTGTGACGTAGTCGTATGACATGCTGATATGCTGTCTCGCTACAATATGAACGCTGTTAGCGTTCTGTCAATAATAATAGGACAATATGCTGTCGATATCACTTAGAGATGACTTCTGCCTTCACTCGCATTCCTTTTGAACCGTCAGCGTGGCCTAGTGAAGAAGGTGCGAGCTCGTCTCCACCGCGGACTTCGGTTCGATTCCTAGGTCAGGCGAGTGCGGTCGGGGAATCAAGGGTGTTGGTGTCTTGTATTGACTTAATAGCTGTCATTCTCTTTCGATATCCTAAACTTGTCATTCAACGTTCTTTTCTCAAGGCGAAATCTTCTTTTCATAAACCGACTGAATCAATACATAAATCAAAGCTGATCCCACTTCACATTCTTCATTGATGACCATTTCCTTTGTTCCGTCTCTTAATACTAGGATTCATGCTAACCTTCGTCGTAATCTCAATTGTGATGTTAGCTTTTCTTACCCGAACAAATTAAGATCTGCTTTGATGTCTAATGCTCCAAACAAGCAATGTAACGCTGCTCTTTATCGCATCAATTGTAATAATTGGGACTATTTTTACATAGGTGAAACTGGTCGTTCATTAACCACTAGGGTGAGTGAACAGAAAAGGGATTTGAAGAATCATAATTGGAATAATGCTATGTATGTTCATTCCATCAATTGTGATCATTCTTTTAATTATGACGATTCTAAAATAATTTTTAAATGTAATGATGTCCATACTAGAAAAGTTGTAGAAAGTTCGTTTATTAGATTTTATCAGCAACAGACGGTCTATCTAAATCCTGGCCTGTCTCATGTAAACAAACACGTGGCCCAACTGGTTGTTCGTGGGGTCGGTCAACGCGTGCATTGTGATAGGAGTCCATCCTTGCCTTCATATGTGTAGTGAATCATCTCTATTGCATCATCCATTTAACTGTTTCATGTCCCCTCGTATTTTCATTCCCATGATTATGCCCGCTGCATGACGAGTGAAAGCTCGGGATAAACTTTTTCTTTCCTAGTTATTGTGGTTTTTATTTTTGAATGCTGTTTATAGTTACAAGATGACCGGGAAAGTCTGATTGATTCTGAATTATGTCACAACCAGTTGGTCTACACATATTGTGAATTCTAGAATTCAAAAGACATCAATTCACTTCACCGGAGCTATTGATCTAGGCTATATTGTTGTCATGATATTCAATGATATGAAAGCAAACTGGAGATGACTATCAAACATATCATGCATGTATGATGTTTTCTATTAAAACTTAAGCATTATGCATTCGCATAATATTCACATAGCCTACTGCAATAGATGTATATACCAATATCCAAATAATCAAATAAAATATCAAATAGTCCTCCATCAATTCTCGGGCATTCAACAAATGATTATTTGGGTGCTATATCATTTTTTCGGGCGTCCGTAGAGAACGATTTAATGTGATTGTAGCAATCGCAATGCAACATCTGAAAGTAGCATCCTCGGGTAAGAAAAGCTAACATTACAATTGAGATTACGACGAAGCTTAGCATGAATCCTAGTATTAGGAGACGGAACAAAGGAAATGATCATCAATGAAGAATGTGAAGTGGGATCAGCTTTGGCAGTCGGTTTATGAAAAGAACGTTGAATGACAATTTCAATAAAGAGGCAAAGATGTAAACAGAAGTAGAATTTGGAATTCCACTTTTTTCAAAAAAGTTTTTTGACTTTCTGCTGGAAATTAACGATAGATGACTTTGGTAAGCTTCCTGGTTTGGTCGGTTGTCGCATGGAAGCGCTAGAGACAATGTTGGAAGCATGTTTGATGACATAGAGATGGTTAGACGCCGTGCTGAGTACAACTCAAAGAGAGCTTCTTAAAAATACATGAAAAATTTAAATAGGCTGCTACAGTCTCAGCTATTTATTGTGCAGAAAAACTGCAGTAACTTTGCATCTGCATAAAAAATGCATCAAACAAAAGCATTGTGAGACAAGAAAATCTGTCCATTTTTCACTCCCGGTCCACTGCCTTCAGCACAAAGCTGAAGGTGGTACTTATAAGCCATTGTGAGTAGTTATTATATTCACATAATACGACTGTGTTGATCACAAAATCATGTGTACTTTTACAAGTGGTTTATATAAAACTAATTTGAATTAATTAAGATGCTCAATTTCACAAGAACTCAATTTTCAAAATGCACTTTGCAATATGCGTGAAATTTTTTTGATCTCATAGGCCAAATTTCATGAAATTTGACTTGGCTATCAGAAATGCGTAGAAACTAAAAGTCACATAAAAACTAGAGTCGCAGTTATTTCAATTTCGAGGCAACAGGAGCTCCCCGTCCCCGGGCAAGACAGGATTGAGCCCTCGATATTCTTCATTTTAATTAATTCATAAATGTTACTTTTAATCTAAAACGAAAAGTCACCAGACAGAGGAAGAACAGAGGAAATTGCTATTATCAAATTTCTGATTTTTCTTTAGCATGGAAAGAGCTTTAAACGCGCAGATGGAAAGATAAAACATAAATTATCAGCCTCAATGTCCAACACAGGTGAACACCGAAACAAAACGTTTTCTGAAATTCAAAACTCGGCGACGATTGAAAATGCGATTGGGCACAAAATGAGAAGATCAAATACCAGAACTTCTACAGGATGTCAAACAAAGTAAGTAATACTCAACATGCAACAATGTGTAATTTGAGAGCTATTGGGCATCGTTGATTTCAAAATGAGCTACGTTCACTATGTTACTTAGTTCGGTTAATCGCTACTCTGCGACTTTGGAAAAAATATAACGGAAGTTAAAGTTAAGCCGTCAAATCTTTAAATTGTCATATCCTGAGGAAGAAGCATCAGGCCGAAACTAGGTTTATTTTAACAAGATGAAATGAAAATGTAGACACTTGTGCAATATCTTCAGAAAGTGGTGTAGGATTTTTGGTAACAGACAGACCGTGCTTCACAAAAAATGAACATATTTTCAAATATCATTTTCATGTTGAATTCCTGGTTTAATTTTGTTTAATTTTTAATAAACAACATGACATATGAAACTTTATGTTTCATAGATTATTTTGGCCTATGTTTTCCGCTTTCTTAAAGTGGTCAGTAGATCACATTAAAGACAATTGGATGTTATACCTTGAAGTAGTTATTTGACAATAACATGTCAAAAAAATTAAAAATTATTGTAACATCGAAATCGAAATAAAGTACTTACAGATAAACACATCAATAAATCATAATAACTGCCGAGGAAATCAGTTTCAAGATCATCTTTTATATAGTAGTGGTAGTGGTAGTGTTGTTTATTGATAAATGAAAAATATGCGATACATGTTATTGAAAGTAGATTATTAGATTATTTTTATTTATAGAGTTTTTCCTTCCCAGGAGTTCTTGATCACTCAAGGTCAAAATGTCATTAATCGACGTCATCAGTAAAATTCGACACTCGAAGGATTTGAACTACCCACCGACAGATTCTTACGCGGACGACTAAGCCACAACACTAGTGACACCGAAAAATGAATAAAGAAGTTATAATTGAAGATGATTTATCAGCTCACACCAGCGTAGGGTTATCGATCAATCACAACTATCGATCAGAAATCATAGACAGCTGACTAGAGTGCATCAGATCCGGTAGGAATTTCAATGTACTGCGACGCGAAGAACCAACAGATCGATGAGCGAACATCAGGTAAGGAAATCCCCAAAAACACGATGATAGAGTGGAGTAGCGGAAATGTTCACAGTATATATTATATATAATACGTATATAAAGATAGAAAAAACGATGGCGAATCAACTTGGTCCGATTCTTTAATATTTCAATCCCATCCGCGTAATTTGCGCAACAAGCAGTTATAGTTAAGTATTTTGTTACGCATGGCGAATTAACATGCAATAGAAAGTATTGGTTAATGCACGACAGCGTCGAGACCGCGAAGTGAAGAAATCCAATTAATTACTGGATTTCTGTGACTTGAAATAGCGATGTCCTGGCTTGCCAATCGCTCTATTACAGAGTTCTTAAAGAAAACGCTTAGCGTTGTTTATCAAATATTCGGCAATTGCTTCAGAATAGCTCCATGTTTAGCTACCGCATTGTAAAAATCAATTGTCCTATTTCTATGTCCTGAAATATACGTCTGCATACTATAACACACACATGAATGTCACATGCACGTCGTGCAATAATATTTATCAAATATGTACTGCTTCTCTTAAATCATCAAAGCACGACATGCGAAATTTTGGGCATATAGTGGTCATGTGGCATTAATGCAGCGTTGCCACTGCTACGCGGTTCCATGCAACTGTGCGGATGAGGGGTTTGAGTTGCGCGCGCGCGGAACCTGCGGGAATCAAGGTATCAGCAGAATATTCTTTTGTTTGGGATTATAAATTTAGAAGAGACATATTTTTGAAGTTCCAATAGCTCATTTCTTGTAAATATACAATTAAACATTTTTTGTACTAGAACTACTACTTTGACTGTATTAAACTTGATTCAACTTTTAGGCTATCGATAAATATGCAAGTAGGCCTACAGCTGAAAGTGATTTTTATTTGATGTCCGAATTTTCTAACTAGTATTTGTGAGATATTTCGATTGGGATGTTTTGTTGAGGTTGAAATAACGTATTTTCATTCACTTATGATAATAATAATAATAACTTAGTCTAATCTCAAAACATAATTAGCGCGGAACCTGTTTTCGATGTGGTTGAGATAAAATGTTCATTCGTATCAATTAACTCAAAAGAAACAAATAGGTAAATACATTTCTAAATTAGCTCATGTGCGCGGATGTCAGGTTATGTGACTGTTATGACGTTTTGTATCATTGCCTATGCTTAAATCATCGCATAGAGTATCACAATTATAGACGTTTGATTATTCACTTCTTATCATAATATTGAGATCTTATTTGGCACATGAATATTCTAAAGCCTGTGAAATTTATCTTACAAATACGAGATAGCTTGCGCACTGACCTTTTTATAATAAGATGATATTATCCGCATGTTACTACTAAAATAAATTTGCTTTTTATTTCTATAAAATCTAGACCAGACTAGAAACAATTTTTCAGCAAAAGAAATTTTCCTTTCGTAAATATTTTCTACGAAACAAATGACACCAGTCCACTGCTTAGTGGATAGCTTCCAGGAACAACGAATATGTTGTCCTCACGTAACAAAAGTAAGTCCTCACGGATATAATCTCCCAGCATATCATAGGCCGGATCTTAGACCTTCATTTATACAACTGTGCATCGATACACTGCCTGCGCGGATGACATCGTCCAGCGCGGATGGGGTTGAGGCCCGGTGGCAACGCTGCATTAATGCTATCCTGCAACGCATTAAAAAACAAGCATTATCTAGCCACTAGCTGAAACTGGGAAGTACAGCTGTACTTCCGAATATTATTTAAAAATGCTATTATTTAAAAAGTCGACAACTTTGTGCTTGCCTAGAGAAAAGGACGAATTTTTTTTACGGGGAATATGAGAAAAACAATAACTTGTCGTTAGTCGTTTCACGGGGAAATTTCGTTGCCTGGCAAACTGTACAGTGTACATGCATCATCCATGCCACCTGTCGATGTCTGACACGTAAAATGTCATATATCATGTCGTAGTATTATTGGTTTTCTAAATTTCGAGCAGTCGAAGATGCTTCTTCAATTAAATTCTGAGCTAATCTGTTTCCTTTACTTTCGCATGTTGATTGGGATATCGTCCTAAATATGTTGTTCTTTTTGGCATTTTCATAAAATTATGTTGACCAGAAATATGATGCGATTATTTCGGAACGTATAATATCAATAAATGAGAAAAATATTATATCAAATCATTAAAAGTGTCAAAGTATTTCAAAAATTGCATAACGAATGTGCGGAAAATACTATATTTCGAAAATTTAATCAAGCATTTTTCTGGAATTTTACAAGTGTTGTTTAACAGCTGACAGAATAAAGAATTTGAATACACATTGAAAAGTTAATATCATGGATAGATTTTTCAAATAAATATTTAATTGTCATATTTTTAAAGTGAAAACTGAATCTAAAACAATCTCTGAATTTTTTCTAGAAGATTGATGTATAATATCAGTGTCATTCCTCTCTGGTGCTATAGGAGTTTTGAAAATAATATAGGCTACCATATTACCAGGTTTGTCAGATATTTATATGGATTTAGTGGTTTCATATAATTATCTTTAAGCAGCATTTTGCCTTTGCATAGAAGATGAAAATTATTTGCCAATCTGCTGCATTTAAATTTACCACAACATTTTGCTGATAAAATGGCCGGTTCACGTAAAAGGGATACAAAATTCAAAATACACATTACAGTATATACGCATGTAGGTTTACATAAATGCCAAAATGCCAATGTTCGGTATGTTTTGCATTCTTCTTAGGTATTGACGCTAGGTTTCATAGATTTTATCATAAAGTCTTTTCTAATGCGCAAGTTTATGTGGTTAGGGTCTGAAGCTTTGACTTTCACTGTAAACGGGAAAACTACGTCAGGAGAACACCTTTGTTGATGTCTAAATGCGCTTGACTGCTAGTTTTCAATGTACTCTCTGATCCTTGTGAGGAGAGAACGAACTGCACTTTCGATGTAATTTTTCCGGCAGTAGTACATACGAGTATAGTAGTCGCTTGAGAGTGGTCCACGAAGTAGGCCGAAACATCTCTCACTAAAAAGAAAAAAACATTTCTTCTATCACTAAATTAGGGAAGCCTCTTCTCGAAATGAGGTAGTACATGTGACTTCATGCACCACCACATATTTGGTACAGATGTCTCTGTCAGCAATTATAATCGTGTTGTAATCTGAGTGACTGTATGATTTCTGACAGTAGCATGTGCAGTAAATCTGTGGTGGTGTGTGAAGTCGTAGGGGCCCATATATCAGAAGAAATACATCTGGAGTACAGTTCACTCTTTCCACACAAGGATCAGAGTATGCATATTGCAGTATTTTCATGCTATAATATATTTTAAAATTGAATATTAGAAACAAGTACTCAAGCGCATTTAAACATCGACAAAATTGCTTCCCGTTTACAGTGAAAGTCATAGCTTCAGACAATAACAGTATAAACCTGCGCTTAAGAGAGGCCATTGATAAAATCTATGAAGCTTAGCCTCAATACCACAGAAGAATGCAAAACACCGAATATTGATTTTTTAGCATCTATGCAAACTCATTTGCTTTTTAAGTTTTATCGACCAAATTTGTTGTAAATTTTATTACAACAGCTTGGCTAATAATTTTCATCTTTTATAAAAACATTCTTGCGAATGTTTGCTACAAACAATATACAGACCCGTGCAGAAGTTCTTGCGCTAGTGACCTTAAATGTTATCATTATCTTCAAAAGCTTATCAAATCAAATTTATTCATTAGAAAAGAGGTCAAATGGATAGCTCTTGTAGACTTTCTTTTAATACTTTTGTTTACGTAGTCAAAGTGGAATGGTTCATAGATATATGATTGATCATTTCAGGTATACTACAATTTCAGTCGTGCAAAAGTCTTTGCGCCTTTAATTATATTACATTTGAAAGGAATAAAACGAATTAATCTTATAAGATTATATTCTTATATAATAGCCATAATGTGAAGCGTACGTGCACTAAGTCAGTATTTCGTATGACCACCTTTTGCGGCCAGAACAGCTTTCAACCTTCTCGGGATTGAATTATACAAGAAACGAATTTGTTCTCTTGGAATGTTGTTCCACTCCTCAACAGCCATCTCCCATAATGAGTCGATAGTTGTAGGATTTCTTCTAAAAACATTTTCTTTCAAAATTCGCCACACGTTCTCAATAACAGAAAGATCTGGACTTTGGGCAGGCCATGGCTGCAGCATTCGGACATTGTTATCTTGAAAATATTTCTTAGTAGACGCAGATGTATGGGCTGGAGCACCATCTTGCTGAAGTATGTTCGACGGAGCATAAATATGTGGTAATGCAACGTCAAGCACCCTTTGATATTCGCGCGAATCGACATTTTTGGCACATCTCACCAAAACACGAGCACCGTCGCCTCGAATGGCTCCCCATATCATAAGAGAAGCAGAGAATTTCACTGATGGGCGGATATATTTGGCCTTTAATCTGTTGCCAATACTTCGGCGAACGTAGAAACGTCGGTTTGGAATCGACTCAAGCTTGCACTCATCAGAAAAAATGACTGTGCTCCATCTATCATAATCCCAAGAAAGACGTTGTCGACACCACTCCAAACGAGACTTGATGTTCTTTTTAGACAAAAGAGGTTTTCTGACGGCAATCCGTCCAAATAACCCGTACCGTCGTAGGGTACGTTTCACTGTATCAACAGATACTGAATTGTCAACAAAAAGTTTGTTTTTCAGAAGGTTGGCTGACAAATCAGGGTTCATCTTTGAAGTTATTATCATCCGACGCTCCATTCTCTTCGACAAGATGCGAGGTCTGCCCGATCGAGGACGGTCATCAATGCTACCATGCATTTTTGATTTTTTCAAAATATATTGAACTGACCGGCGACTAATCCGAAGTAGCGAACCTATTTCATTTTGTGATTTGCCTTTTCGTGATAGTAGGACCACCAATTCTCTCTTATCTAGTGAAATTCTGGGCATGATTGGCAAATATGAACTGATGATATGATTTACAGTCTTGTTTTTATCGATGATTATCATAGAATGCATTTAAGTTTGGTTATAGCAAGTTAATTGTCATTTGAAATGATACAATTCAAAAGCGCAAAGATTTCTGCACGACCTGAATTCTTATTCAAATTGATTAAGGAAGTCGTATCTCTATGTGACATTAATTATCGTTCCATTACAAAGTTGTATAGATATCTCATCGATTGCAAGACTCATCAAAAATGTTAGTACACCTCAGAAGAACAGATAGTATTCTGAAAATTGTGAATATTTAGATCTGATAACAGGGGCGCAAAGACTTCTGCACGGGTCTGTATATGCCAAAAACCTCCGACTAATAACGATAATTCCACAGTTTTATAAAACCATCCGATCCTGCTAGCTAAATCCGCAGCCGATTCCTTCATTGATTTTCATTTTTTTGGGTGGTAAATTTCTGGCTTGCGTGTTTGTTGAGTTGAATGAGTAGCAACTCATTCTTGATAAAGAAGTTTGAAAATTCTTTCAACTATAGAAAAACGGCAATGGTCTTGCCTCCCTTTCGATCCTCTGACGCGGAAAGAGAATGCGAAAAATTTGGGATATATTTTTGATAACAGAACGCCTCTTCATGTTGTTATCAACATGCTGCCTTAGGCAGAATTTCGATTTACTTTATTAACATAGATGTTTCATATTTGAAAATTAATGAAATGACGAATTAAATAGCATGAATTTCGGCATAGTAATATAAATCGGGATGAGACACCACCAATATCCTCATGCGGTACACTGTAGACCGCACGCTCCCAAAGTAAGCTGAAAACACTCCGAATGCAAGCCAATAATCAAGAACACTAGAGGACCCCGAATGTTAGCAAGCATCTGAAGCAACATTAGGGGCTTCGGAATTTCAATCATCTTTATATTACTGACGACAGCGTCGTAGCATTGGGAGTTCACGTAGCATTAAGGCGCGTTTACACGTGAAACTTTATTGCTGACACTTTATGGCTGCCACCTACAATCAGATGGCAGACGCCGTTTACACTTGACACTAAAAAGTTGCTGACACTCGAGGAAAAATTGCTACTGACAAGTCATCGATCTATGATGACTCAGAAAATTGCGGGAGATTGCAGGAGCATTTACACTTGACACTTTTAGTCGACATTTATTTCTTCACAATGTCATCGAGAAAGTGGATGGCTGAAGCAGCTACAGCATACATTTTAACGAGAAAAGAATGCGTAAACAGCGAATGTGGGTTCGTGATTGGATTATGAGAGAGCAGCTTGGACTTTGCAATACGATTATGCTCGAATTACGAGATCAGGAATCAGGATCCGTGCCAGGTAGCAATTTTTTTGAGAATGTCCGCTACCGACTTTGAAGATCTTGAGGTTAACGTCCTTGTCCATTTAATTTCCGTTTGCGGCATTTAGCTGTCAGTCATTGATGAACCAGCGATTATCGTTTTACTAACTTTTACTGAATGCTGTATAAATTTGTCGATGTCGATATAACAACCAAACAATCAAAGATTCATTTTATTCGAGAAAGGTAAGTCCCACCAGCTGGTGCTTTTATCTATTGCACAGTTGCCAAGCGGCCCTGCACCGATACACGACTGCTAATTCGATCATTAAATTCCCATGCAAAAGCAAACAGATGTAGATCATGTCTTGTGGTGAGATATTCCAGATCAAACAATGCTAGATGCTCCCATAAGCAAGTGGAGCTTCTTGTACAAGGATATTCAGGAAAAACAATTCTGTCCTAGCAAAATGAAGCTGAAATTGATGCAAACTGTAAACACAAAGGTACGTAGTCGCAATGCAGAAATGATGCATATGTATGTTGGTGAATAATGCATATCAGCACATCATCAGTAATTTAATGATTGGTGATAATGAAAATAGCAAGAACAAATCCAACCTCCAAGAAGTCAAGTCACTGTGTTCCGATCACGGTCGTATGAGTGTCAGTAAAAGTGTCAGATAAAAGTTGCGCCTCGTTCAACTTTAGTGACACTTGTGGCAAACACTTTTCAGAAAGTGTCAGGAGCCGTTTACACGTGCAATATTTTCACTAACACTCGGTTGCAGCAACTTCTAAAAATGTCAGCAATCTAGTGTCAGACGAGAGTGTCAGTAGCGTTTACACGTGCAATTTGGGTGGCAGCAATAAAGTGTCAGCAGTAAAGTTTCATGTGTAAACGCACCTTTAGGGGTTAATCCATAGAATTTAGCACCTCCACTCATATTGTCATGCTACAGCTCCGAAACTCACAACGTTTAGAGCAATAGGAGTTTGCATTAGGAGCGGAAGGTTTACAGTGCATAAGGTCCGACTGATTATGAAATCTGACATAAATCATTTTGCATAAGTAATGACATAAATTCATGCACAAGTATTCGATATCGCGATTAGATTTTCAAAATGTTTTTCAAGTTTGTGGCTGCTGGATTTTCTACAAGCTGTAAGTTCTGTTAGTCTGAGTAAGTTCTGTACAATCTGTAAGTTCTATGTAGATATATTTGCAGTCATGAAATTGTGAGGTACCTTCTCAAAAGATAGTTACAAAATGATAAACTTTTGATGACAAAATTTAAACTGGATCTCGATGAAAGGAAAGAGAAGAGATTTGAAACTTCCTTATTGAGTTCTTATGAAAGCAATTTTATCTCTCATTATCAAGACAATAACTAAACTCAACAACTTCTGTAGAAAGCAGGCTAGGTTAAACTGTCAGCATCATTGCAAGAGCCAATGCTTGGCGAATGCTTCAATTTCTGAAGCATTGAGCTATATTCTCTCGCAAAGAAAACAATGACAGGTCAAAGTAAATTGGCAACACACTGCAACATTGACGAAGAAGCAATTAGCTTCATCGATGTTGTATATGCCTATTATTTGGCATTTACGCTATATTAGCAAATGAATTAAAATGTCAAGAAACTCCCGTTAAGAGGATATTTCCATCAATTCAACAGCAAGTATTATGTGTGACCATGTGCTCGTTGATGCCAATAAAATGTACAGTTATGATCCAATCAGAAATATAATTCAAGGCATTTTCGTGTTCAATCATTCTAAATTGTGACTGAAACGTCTGGACAAAACTCCAAAATCATTCAATTCTGAGCGGTCTGTTGGATTTTCCCTAAAAATCTTCAAATATCTCCGAATGAACGCATCACTTTAAAATTCATGCAAAACGTAGCTAGAAAAGTCATCAATTAAAATCGACAGTTCTTCTTTTCATTCGATGTTGATGGAGAGAGAAAGCAGTAATATGTAAAAGGAGCGCAAACACATTTGTATGTCAACATTTTGGGCATAGACAGATTAGCTCTTGAAGCAGATACATTGCGCCGATTGCGACAACAAGTTTTCAAATAGATTATGTATCAATTCTCAAAATTGATGATTGATAATGATAACCCATAAATAGACCGTAGCAATTTCTTGCGCTACAAAAACCGAATTGATGCTGTTAAGAACATTTTTAGCCATTCGAAGAATGTCTTAACGACATTTATGTAATGAACATGGTTGATGCTATATTTGATGGCAATTCTTTCCAACGAAATGAATGAAAACTCCATTTCGGAGCCAAAATAGTTGAGTGTTCCACATGGACTGTTATCAAAGGAGCAGTTGTTGAAGAGCACAAAATATAGAAATATGCATATTCTCCTTTAAATTTATCTCTTGAGTTCTGCCATTTTCATAAAATGTGGTAATCTCTGAGCTAGATTTCTGAATTCTTCGTAACATCAACCTATTTCTCTAAATAGAAGTCGACTAGCCAGCATTTTTTCCCTAATAACGACAACGGTAAAAGGTAATGACTACTCTTGCTAAGCACGTACACAACCATAACTTACAGGAATTAATAGGCAAAAATTAAGTCCGTTGTGCCTGATTTTGAAATCGGAAGTCTTTTCAAAAAGATGCTCTGAGTGCACTCATCATTTGATATGTCATACTGCTTGTATGTCAATATTACAGCAGCTAACCAAGAAAGTATTGCCGCAAACGTATAACCGATTAAACGCATTCATTACAATAACTCGTAATAACTTATAATAATAACAAATTACAACATAATTTATTTTTCAGCAACAATACAGCAAATAATTCACAGACACATTTGTTGAAAACATTGAATATAAAGCAAGAATTGCCCTGGGGTTCCTCTGAAGGTAGGTTCTTCAACGGTCTTACAAGTATTGATTGTTTTCACTGAAATCCAAACCTGTTTGTAGAAAATGAAGCTTCTGCTTCTGTTGATGCTCATAAGGATAGCGCTGAAAAGGTGACGGATGAAGAATTGAATAACAAAAATGGAGTTAGCAAAGATCAGCAGATCGGTAAGTTAAGTTATTCAATTTTGAATGTTCTCTCAACAGTTTGAGAAGAGTCATTGTAGCTGTGCTGCATAATATCTCAATGTAAATCAGTTTGTTTGATCCATATTGTCATTCGCAATTTGTTTTTAACCCATACATGCGAATGTTTTATTGACACTGTCGAAAAATGTCGACTTCTGTCGAAAAATGACACTGTCGACTTCGACCCGGGTAGTAGGCCCAGTAAGCAGTAAAACAAAATAAAAATCGTGTGCTATGTCTACTATCATGCATTAAACGCAAATAATTACTGAATATCTGCAAATAGTTCAAATCTTGATAGCTTGAATTTATTGAAGCGGTTTCCGCAGAGGTCTCATTTGGCAAAAAAATAGAAGAAAAGAAAAAAGTATAAAATGGAAAAAAAATCGGGATTTTCACTGGTATTATAGTCTGGTGGATGTTTAGTTGATTGCTCAATAGAAATGGGCCCAATTGTAATATCAAAAATTGTGGACAATTTAAACACGCTTTCATCTCAGCCATTATTTATTTCGCTTCGGAAGCTGTCGTCTCAAACAGCAATCTGGATTCAAATCGAGACCACCATCTTTTTTGTTTTCGGAACCACTGCCTCATGCTTCAACGAATCAATGTATCTTAAATCAGGGTAATGTCCTTTCCTTTTACGCCCTGGAAATCGCCTATTAATTTCACCGAGCTATGCTATTCACAGTAAGCTCAGTAAGTAGACACTAGGTGACATGCCACGCTCAATCACGCGTAATTCACGCGTGAACCATGCGTTATTACACATGACCCCAAACATCCGTGGCTATGCGGGACATTGCTGCGACATCTGTTATATAGGTTAGTATAGTTGGCAGTCCTGTTATATAGACTTTGCGTCTCATGTGTCTGCATGTATCAGAGGCTAAACAATGTGATAGGACCTCAATTTCATGCTCAGGGAAGACAGAACATGCTTAGCGGTTCATCCGTGGTTCAAGCGGCAACGCAGACAACCGTAGCAAACTATAAACGCTCGCCCGCGCGTATTCATAAACATTTCCCATGTTTTAACAGCATCAGATCAAGTGATTTCTGACTCTTAGTGCAGCGCGTATGTACGCGGGTAGAAGAATAGAATGTCATTAACCACGGATGTTTGGGGTGTTCCGTAATTGCGCGTGAATCACGCGTGGCATGTCACCTAGTGAGAGCGATAGGTTTATACTGAACTCATATCTTTGAGTCCTACCAGCCGCACATTTTCATGGCAATTTGATCCATCATCCATCCCATTTCATTCTTATTGCTTATTATATGTTCAATTCCCATCGATCCCCGCTACTGGTCTTAATATCGGCAGTCAGTCACGAAATATTTGTTCATTGATTGTCATTGGAATAGCAACTGATCTATGATGGTGAGGGCTTGATCCTGTCAATTGACATCTGTCACAAAAATAAAAATAGAGGTTTAATGTCACTTCTCCCTCAGTGGGAATTGGTAGGTGCTGCCATTATCTGGAGTGCTCTGCAGTAGTCTACTTTTAGTCCGACTGCCCATTCTGCCGACTTCCTATTACTTTTAAAGGGCTCAACCTCGAGAACAAAGGTTTGCCTGCAATGATCCTACTCACGCCCGAATGCCAGAACTTTTATTTCAGAAAAATGGCTGAATGCCGGAACTTTTTCTCCATCTTCTTGATGTGCGCTTCACACGGTTTTTCTCCAGTCTCTACCAGGCACGAAAATCCCCATTCTTCTCCAAAAAATATGAGTACACTTTCGATTTTAATATCCGCTTTAGAGGAGCCACTACACACTATGAACGTGAGGGTAAGATGCAATGTTCTCAAACAAACCAGTATTTCATTTTTGTCTCTGATGTGACCTTTGGCGCACAGGTGTGATCGAGGCTAGGAAGGTTTGTCTTCTCTATTAAATAGATTCTCTATTAATTAAGATTTTTAAGAATTAAATAATAGAATTAATTAAATTAATTCTCTATTAAAACACTAGTCTTCGACAAACTGGAATCTCTGGCACATTGTCTTATGGAATAAGGATAGGACGGGAGCTACTCGAACTGTCACTTTCTTCCTAAATTCGCGCACAAAGGGCTTAATAGCATGGGTTTGAAGATCTTGAAACGCTGAATACAAAAATCAAATTCTGAAGTGTCACAGTCAGTCGCTTTCGGTTATAGATAATGCTAAAGTACATGTATTTCCATTGGAATCCAATGGTAAAATTGAGTTCAGAGTTAAATTTGCAAAATTTTAGCTTTTCAAAAACTGCACGAATAATTTTTTGGACCGCGGGAATGTAATATCCTCAAAAAACTGAATCTTTTGATATAAGAATATTCACTGTATACAGATACTTTTTTTGAGTCGACACTCCACCTACTATATACCGTACTTTATGCATGTTTGATTATTTTTATCTTTTATTTTCATCTTGTGATTGATCTTTTTTGCTTTCAGCCAATGGAGAAAGCGAGCTTCTCGACAGATCAATTTCTAACTCAGATGCAAATGATGGAAGCACGAGTGTCCATATGGTAGGAAGCAGTCCCACTGGTCCAACAATATCAGGTAATCCAACTGGACAAAATGGGATGAATAATCTCTCATGCACTTCAAGTTGGGATAGTGATAAAGTGAAGCAGATGGATGATGAAAGCGTCCGTGACAAGCAATGCAACATTTGTCAAAAGATTTTTGCCAGGAAAAGCAACTTAAAGGAGCACATGAGGGTGCACACCGGGGAACGGCCATTTTCTTGCAATATTTGTGGGAAAACATACAAACATCGTGGGACAGTAAGAATGCATATGCGAACACACACCAATGATGAGCCATACTGCTGCAATTTGTGTGGGAGAAATTTTAGAGAAAAGAGAAATCTTGATGTTCATCAAAGAACACACACTGGTGAGCGTCCGTTTAGCTGCCATGTTTGTGGGAATAGTTACACTCGAAATGGGACTCTGAACATGCATATGAGAATTCACACAGGGGATCGTCCATTCTCTTGTAATGTATGTGGGAAGACTTTCACTGCGAGTAAAAATTTATCTGTACACAGACTTACCCACACTGGAGAACGACCATTTGCTTGCGATGTATGCGGAAAAACGTTCGTGCAAAGAGGAGCTTTGAGTATTCACTCGAGAAGACATACAGGTGCTCGCCCGTTCAAGTGCAATATTTGTGAAAAGACTTTCATTGAGCGTAGATACCTAACAGCACACCAGCGAGTTCATGTGAAAGAAAGTTCATTTCCCTGCAATGTTTGTGGCAAAAGCTTCAATCAAAGAGCGGAGGCAAATTTGCACATGCGTACCCATATTGGTCAACGTTCTTTTTCCTGCAACTTATGCGGGAAGTCGTTTATATGGAAAACCTGTCTTAATGTACACATGCGAATGCATTCGAAGGAAAGCAATTTCGCCTGTGACAAATGCGGTGAAGTGTTCCCCAAAAAAGGTCTCCTGAAAGCTCACACTGAAACGCACAAATAAGTGGTTGTGTTCATGAAAGGCTTGGAAATCTGAAATTTGTTGCACATGTAGTAATTGCATTATAGTCACGTTTGAAGTCTGCTTTAGACAGCTATTGCATGCAGACAAATTGAGGACAATTGATTTGTGATTTGTTATGGCGTTCGTTTTTGCTAGAAAATTGCATAAACCAATTTTAAAATATAACTTCTGTTTAGTTACAATTACAGAAATGCACTATTTTATCTACACTTTTAGCACATTGGAATCTAGCATTCAACTCAAGCAAAGGGCATAGAGAAAGTAATTGGGTAGAGTAAACTCATTATTAATGAAATACCCTATGTGCATGCAGCTTCGATTTTATTAAATGTACTCCAGCCAGTTGAGACCTAGCACCAAATGTGAGATAAGCAAATTTTTGCAGTTTTGAAGAATTTGCCACGGTATTGACTGATAAGGATATCAATATAGAAGGAATAATAGTATTTTACAAATCCTCCGTGTCATGACAGCGTCGGAGGTTTTGTTAAATGAGAAAATCGATGGGTTGCTATTTATAATGCTCAACTTTAGTATTAATAGCAGTCTATTCTTCAGCGTCATCATATCACAAACTATAACTGCAACTGAAAGAGCAAATTAAGATAATGATCAAATTTAACTTTAAAGATGTAAATGGGTTCACATCACTATTCAGATTCAAGAAATGAAAAATAAATTTGGTAAATCATAATAAATTCATGCCGATGAAAATTGAATTGGAAAACGTGAAATCTCAGTCAAGAAGCCCGAAGATCTCAACTTTTCCATGAAGACTAGCATTATAACGCGGTTCATGAAAATTCCCTAAAAATCAGCTTAATTTCCACTTAACACTAGGTGACATGCCACGCGTGATTCACGCGCAATTACGGAACACCCCAAACATCCGTGGTTAATGACATTCTATTCTTCTACCCGCGTACATACGCGCTGCACTAAGAGTCAGAAATCACTTGATCTGATGCTGTTAAAACATGGGAAATGTTTATGAATACGCGCGGGCGAGCGTTTATAGTTTGCTACGGTTGTCTGCGTTGCCGCTTGAACCACGGATGAACCGCTAAGCATGTTCTGTCTTCCCTGAGCATGAAATTGAGGTCCTATCACATTGTTTAGCCTCTGATACATGCAGACACATGAGACGCAAAGTCTATATAACAGGACTGCCAACTATACTAACCTATATAACAGATGTCGCAGCAATGTCCCGCATAGCCACGGATGTTTGGGGTCATGTGTAATAACGCATGGTTCACGCGTGAATTACGCGTGATTGAGCGTGGCATGTCACCTAGTGAATTATGATAGCAGCTAGTAGATGTTCATTTTTTTGATATTTAACATGTTTCAAACCCAGAAAACATAAGACGGTCAGATGACGTCATTCCATAGAGCAAGTATAGTAGGAATGTGTCGACCATAGTAAGATGGGTAAATCCATTTTATAAGCTTATGACATTTGTCAAAAATCGTGTCTTCCGTATGTAAAATCCTTCGTTCGGAACCGATCTTTATGATTTTTTTCATCATGTTCCTTAGGATCTCCTTTTTTCGGTCATGATAAATTCAAATCAATTCAAAATTTTTTTCTTGAAAATTTTTAGCTCAAGGCAGAAAATGTACCAAGAAAAAGCCAGCCCTCAGCATAAGTACTGTATCTTAGGGAAGAAACTTTGTTGTGATCTCCTGCACATATAAAGTTATGCATCATGTGAAAGCGTATGAACCGTGCTTTCAACCAGACTATAATTCAAGATTGCATTTAAATTTATTTGGGAGTTTTCTTCAATTATCCTTTGTCGCCCAAAAATTGTCTTCAGACTGATGCCATTTTTTTCTTCTGACCGATGCACATTTCTCAACTCAGAATGATGTCTTTACTTTCTTTATACGATGAAATACATCATTTCTGAGTCTAGCTGATTCATCAAAAGGAAAAAATCAACTATGGATCATCACAATTGAGCAATTGTGAATTTAAAAAAATGACCTGTATTCTTTCGACCAGACTTTTTTTCATTTTTCTCAAAATTTAAATTTGATGCTGAAACCACATTTTTTTTATCCGGATCTCATGAAAACTCACGCAATTATCAAGAGCCACAATGAAGTCATGCATGCGACTTTTTTTAAAAAAAGACAATGATTAGCATTTTAAAATCCTATCATGACCAAGACCACAAAATTATCTGTCAGAGACACCAGGTAATCCTAGCTATATAGTGCAAATACAAAACTTGTACAAATACTCATTTGGTGTTGTCACCACTATGATTTCGAATTCAGCATGAAAAATTTACCATTTTCAAAGAAAGCGAAGCTGTAAAGTCGAAAAGATTAAAATTGCCCAAAATGTTATAAAATGGATTTACCCGTTTTGTGTAAGCCAGGTCAAACTTTCGATTAGATTTAACAAACAGTAGATAAGTTATGTCTTTCTTCAGGAAGGTTGATTGACTTGCTGTAACAAAAAGCGTAATTTCCGTGTACATGTTCCACCCTTGACATGTGCTAATAAAGTTGGCATAATGCTGTAATGCTGTGTGTGCGATACAGATGTGTTGACGATGCCATGTGAGTACGGCGAGCTTGGCTTGCGAATTTCTTTGCTATCTGCATCAGCTACACTTGTAGGCAGTTTCTCGAAGTGCAGTTGACTATGATGAGAACCCGATTTGCAATATCTACAAGTCCAGGATTTTTCGCATTCCAGTACGTAGTGTTTCCCGAAGCATCTGAAGCACAGACCTTTATCCTTGATGAAGTTCCTTTTATCCTCGACTGGCATTGACTGGAACTTCTCGCATTTGCTCAGGTAATCGTCCTTCATGCAACAGTAGCAGGCTACATCCCTACCACTTGACTTGGTATCAGTGTGCTGCTTTGCCCTGGAATGATTCGTTGATCCATGAGTCGCTTTTGATTTAGAATCAGCTTGAATATTCGTCCTAGAATGATTCGCAATGGCGTTATTCGCTTTGGGCTTGGCATGCGCACCGACTGAAGTATTGGAGTTACAGTCAACATTCGAGCTCGACTCTTGTGCTTTGGCTTCATTGTCCAGGAACGACATAAGCTCATTGACGTCCAGGTTGTCGGATTCTTTAAGCCTAGCCCACTGTAGCCGCAAATATTGGGGCAGACGAGACAGGATTATTTGCACCAAAAAAGCACGCATATTCGTTGCAAGCAACACCCAATGTCTCCAGCGCTCGAACATGTATCTGCACATGGTCACATAACGTCCTTAGACCCTTTCCCTTTGTTGTTGTTAGTACAGGAACTTGAAGTAAATCTCGAACATGAGCTCCAATTACTCTGTTCTTCTCGCCGAATCGCTTGAAAAGAATGTCCATCGCAACTTCATAATTGGCGGCAACCAACGGTAGACCTTCGATTGTCCTCGCAGCCTCTCCTTTGAGAAGAGTCTTTAGATAAGAGAACTTTTCTATGCTAGATAGGTCATCATGTTCACCTATAGTGCTAGAGAACATCTCGATAAACGAAGCAAATTGTAGCGCATCGCCGTCGAAGGTAGGCACCTCGATCTTGGGAAGATGAATGTTCGGTTTTGTAGCTGGTGTACGTCCAGAAGCGCCCGCCCTGGCGTCCTTTTCGACTGATCTTTTCAATCTATCATATTACGCGGTATAGTTCAGTGATGTTTCGATTTCCGTCTCTATATCGAGCTCGTCTTCGGCTAGATTAAGTATGTCGTTGTCCAAGCACTCCAGACCATGCAGAAGAGTCAATCGTGAAAACCCATCCTCAAACTCTTTGGAATTGTGTCTCAGGGGGTCAACAGTATTCAACGTTCTCGTGAACACAGCTCGAACACCGCCACGTGTTTTAATCAGTTTATTAAGGTCGGCCATAATAGCAGTCACAATCAGAAAAATATAGTTCAATACGAATAGACTAAGATCAGTCATAGAATTTCGTATACAAAAATAGCACTTAAACAGAACGCAATCGTTTGTGGCTCACAATATTATCACAGAACTTATTTCAAATGGCTTTTAAACAAACGTGATCGTTAGTGACTCAATCGCAAAGCTCAATATGCAATGTAAGATCCCTTTAGGAAGTCAATATCAATATGAATACACAAAATATTCTACCGACACTAATCACAATAATCAACGAATTGTCAATCAATTATACTTCAAAGATCCAGATTATATCACACTCAAGATCTACGACGTACATGCATCGGTCAAAGAACTTGTTTCAAACTCACTGATTAACATTAAGTATACAAACTGATTCAGTGGGCAGGGTCTAAGTCAATGATCTATCATTCAAGTTCAAATTGCAAATACACGTAGAATGCTGAAAGTCACAGCAAAATGTCTCAATTACCGCTTTCAGTTAGTCAAAACAATATCGACGCTTATAAACTCCTCAAACAATCATATACACCAATTAGAAATGTGACATACGCATGGAGTAATCGTAAGTCCAATCGTCCATCAATGTATTCAAAAGATCCAAAATATTCCAAATCGATTCAATAAGCAATTCGGTATCCAATTCACCAGCAGTAATAGTTCATCAATGTATCCAAATTCCAATTCCAAATTGCACCCGAAATCAGTTCAATAAACATTCAATGCAACTTCGTTCATCCAATATTAAAAAATCGTCAACGCGCATGTACCGCATATCCGCCTCACCGGACCATTTTTACGACTGCATCTCCTTAGTACGTAGCATGCACATTTGCGGAATCAAGAACGACGTCTTGTGTCTCGATCACTTGTGTGTCTATTGTTCACAGAAGCAATGCACGACCGACCAGCCACGCGGACATAA
Organism: Prostheceraeus crozeri; assembly: GCA_907163375.1. NCBI lineage: Eukaryota > Metazoa > Platyhelminthes > Polycladida > Euryleptidae > Prostheceraeus > Prostheceraeus crozeri. The sequence goes on from CAJQUW010011963.1 coordinate 70,834, forward strand.
TACAACTCACCATCAGCGCGCAGACTGTCACCAGCGTGACGTAAGCGTGGAAAATCACAAACAGTGTCCAAAGATTTCAATTGAACAACATTCGATATTAAGATCGGATTTATCGAATATTGTGAACATAATTACAATTCCTGCTTCACCTAACAAGTTTGTTTACGATGCCTATGCTTGCATTAAACATCTCTGGATGCGATAGCAAATTTTCATTCCTTTTGATTTCTGATATCCAACATGTTTCATACTACTATAATGACACTTCTGACAAGTTAGGGATAGAGTAGGGAGTGTCGACTCAAAAAAAATATCTGTATACAGTGAAAATTTTTATATCAAGAGATTCAGTTTTTTGCGGAGATTAGCCTATACGTTCCCGTGGTCCAAAAAAATTATTTGAGCAGTTTAAAAAAAATCAAAATTTTCCAAATTTATATACTACCGAGATGACGCTCCTATATAAGTAGTATGAAACAAGCTGGATATCAAAAGGAATGAATATTTGCTAATAACCCGGTCAACCAGTACACGTACACGTGCATTGGACCCGTGTAATACACGTGTATCGGACACGTGTAATACACGTGTTTTGTGTTCATATAATACACATGCATTACACGTGTACAAGTACACCAAATTTGCACTCCTTTTACACGACTTAAAATTCAATGCTAGTTTATTTCGGCGTCTCATCCTATCATTGTTTCGAACATAACCAACCTCTAGATTGCTTAGAAATTTGTTCTGAATTCATATATGCATCATATTACCTCCTAGCTATTCCGAACAGTTAAGCGTTTCTTGACTATTTGCTTTAGGCATGTATAACATACATAAATCGCTTTAAATGGTCGGTCAAATGTGAAATCTATAGCCCATAACAGGAATGTTTATAAGACACCGAATAAGTAGAAGCACTATTTTTTGGAGAAAAATAATAGTCACAAAAAGAAGAATCACATTAGAAACTGTAAATCACAGGAATTCACAAATATTCCGTATCTAGCCAAAACCATCTCATCCACTTCAATGACGTCTGACAACTTCATAAGTAGCCTAACTTTATTCCACAATTCATAAATCCAAATTTCCATTCAGGAGTTGAGGAAATGTCATGAAAATTCATCCAGGTGGCAAGAAATCCTGGAAATAAACTAAAAATAGAGTTGTAAATATTTGTCATTTACGCGAGAAAGAAATTTTTATCATTAAAGATTGTGACAAAAGCTCTGCATGAAATCGGTACATTTCTTAAAATTTAATTCAATGCAAAGCAACGATAGGATTCATTGGATGCTCACTTTTTGAAATCTGATGCATCACTTACACAACGAAACTGCAGAAATGTAGAATGACAAAAAAGAAATCAATCAAACCAATAATTTGTAATGCACAATAAGAATGAAAAAGCTTATCATTTGGTTGATATAATCCGTCATCAGTGTTAGATATAGTTCCCTAATTATGGATCCAAACTTCAGTCGCTCCTAGCGTTTCATTAGTGCAATTTTCCAAGTTACACCGTGTGAATTATTTCTACATTAATTTGATGTTTTGTTTATTAAATGTTTTGTAATCCATCTCTAGATCAATTCATATTATAGAAATCTCATAATTAGATAAATTTTTCCACGTCTATTCTAAATCATCTCCCATCTAAATCAGAGAGTGATGCAATAGGACAGCTACGTGTGAATGAATTATCTTCAGGAAAAGTCAAGAAATAAATAATGATAACGAATTAAGGACAATTAAGGTATGCTTTGATTTTATGGACAGGTTGATTCTTAGTCAAAGGTCTTCTTCCTATAGTCTTGGAACTCGTTTTTATTGATCTGTCTCAGGAAAGGTTCGAAATGAAATTTATTTAAATAACTTAGCGCTCTCAGCAGCAGCATCTGAAACCGATGTCTCTGTTAAAATTCTAGCCGGAAAATCAATGGTGACTAATTCTGCCATTTCGTGGAGATATGCCTGCCTTCTAGCTATTAGCTGAAGCGACTGAGTTTCCGGTTGATATGAACATGTTAAAAAACGCATGATCTCCTAGGCAGGAGGATCAGAGGCTAACTGAAAATCTCCGGCTTCATCGCATTCAGTTGCATAAAAGTTGTTTGAACAATGGGGTTGGGTTCTGTAAAGAATTCAAAAAGAGTATCAAACGATTTTGAAAGCAAAGCAGCGATTTACAACATGAACTAGGTGGTTTTTAAATATAATAGATTAAACAGATAGTTATAAAACAGAAATGATAAGTGGCCATTTACTGGGTGAAAATATTTCTTCACTTGATGTGTCGTTGAAAATCAGCTTCTGAAAATCAGTCAGCGTATTAGATCCGTCCCTAGTGATTTTGAATATACAAACAATCCTATCTACAAAATATAACTTGTAAACTTATAAAATATAAACTTGTAATAGGAAAAAGATACATTCTGATACATTTTGTGAATTGTAAGCTCATTCAAATCAGTTGTAATATCAAATAATTACATGTAATATCGTGTACACTATTAAAAGCATTCAATCCTAAAAGATCACATTCATTTATAAGGTCTGACCTCGCCATGTTAATCGTGAGACATATGACATGGAATGCGATTAACAGCATTCCAGAAAGATATGCATGTACATGTAAGTGAGACTCGATTGTTATTGCAGAAAGTATCAAAATAATTTATATTTTAAAGCGCATATTTCAGAAGAAAAAATACTCTAGATCATCATGCATATTCTAAGAGACAAAATGTAAAGCTCACCGGACTTCATCACAGGTAAAGCAATATGATACCATTTGTCACAAAATGTGATTAAGTCCCATTTTCCAAATGTTGCAATTGATCATCCAATTGACTTCATCTTGACTTCAATTATTCCATTAGATCAATTTTCATTGAGTCAGACATATCGCAATGAAGCGGAGTTGTTCAAATTTGAATTCACAACATTATGCCATGTTCCTGCATGTGTAGCTAAGTTTCCAAACCAATATAGAGACTTCCATGCATGATCACAGAAATCGACAGCAGCAGGATCAGCAGCTTATTAGGAAGATGACAAAGAAATCGAACAGAACCATATACAAAATTCAATAACACATGTTAACCATAGAAGTCGATGCATGCTTTTGAAACAAATTTTCTATCCACTGGAAGACAGCTCGTGCAGCTCAGATGATTGATAATGTCTCAGATAATGTGAATAATCCTGAGTGAATGTGAATACAAAGCAACTTACTTTCAATTTTAAGACATGAAAACTCGATTGTAGCATTGCAGAGGATTTTTTTAAATGGATTTTTACAGCCTAAATCTTCA
>CAJQUW010011964.1:0-10264 GCA_907163375.1 Prostheceraeus crozeri
GGATCTAAGAGAATGCATGCCGATTTTAATGAAGCTTGCATAGGTAAAATACAAAGCATGAATTCATTTAACACTTCCACATGGATGTATTGTCAACAGCAGTTGATAGTGATCGCATTACTTTCATAACACCAACAGTGCTTCATTAACTTGGCTTGTCGTCTTCAGTCCAATATCATTAAATTCCGCATAAATAAGCATGAGGGCATGATGGTGAGCGTGCCAAAGCAAAATAAACAAACATTTGATTGGGTCCAAACAGTAACAACGATGGAAATTACAAAAATAAATTCAAAGCTTTACGTAGATGCAAATGTATGCAAAAATTGACATGCCATGTATTATTCTTCTGGCTGGTCAAGATGTTATGGGAATTACAATTCAAATCAGCTAGTCGCCAATTCATCACCGAGTTAACGAAAGGCAGCTACTCAAACGGTGTTGTCTGAATATTTAAGGAATCACAACATAATCGAGCATCAAAATTCCGTTTTCCAAGTACACCCAAAATGAATAGCGATGCTATTTTTAAGTATAATAATATGTAGTGTAGTTAACAGAGAACATCCTGAATTACATCTTTTAAGAGAAATTACATGTTAAAAATTTGATAAAATACAAATATCACAGAAACAATCTGTGACGATTCCAGAAGCGCTGAAGCCATGCTAGCAGCAAAAGTCATTGTCTGACTTCCTGATTGAAAATGAAATAGATGGTTTATGGTTTCAGTTGCTATGGCCGCTGTCCAAAGTCACTCAATTTTGCTCATTTACAGTGGGGTGACTATGGACATGTATTTTTCAATATCCATAATAATAATTTAAAGTAGTGCAATCTACTCAAAACATAATTTAGGCAATTCACAAGCATCCTAAACTGAGATTCCATATTTCGTGAGTCACATGTTAATTAGCGGTACCGTTCTTCAAGCATATTTTAAGAGCGGTTTGCAATGTAGCTCAATTCAAAAGTTTTGTAATACAAGACATCTTATTAAAACATCAAACGCCATGTAATAGTAGCTTGTGCATCATAATGTAATATTCCACAGCGATTCAATCGTTCTGAAAAATTTGAAAGTAGGAAAGTGGTCTAATGCACAGATTTTCATTTTGTCCAAAGTCAACCCGCTGTCTAAACCCCATCTTGCCGTACACACTAAAGCCTCTGAGAAACCGACATAAGTAGGTCAAAATGCTATTCTACTAGCCTAACAATTGAGCCCATTTGGCAAGCCAATTTGATCCATTCGAGAGAAAGGTGGGCAGCTTTGTTCATTCTCCGCTGTTATCTAACCCCGCATCAAATATTACTTAAATATGTAAACAAATAATTTCATACAATAGGGATGTCATCACATCAAGCGTCTGGTGTCGAGATTTTTCAAGATTGATTTTTTCGGAATATTAGGTGGTTTTCAAGATTGTTTTCGGAAAATAAGACCTTTGTCGAGAAGCAGTTGTTATTGAAACCATGTCAAGTCACTTTTATCAAGCCAGTTTTTTTAGATAAAACCGGATAAGACACATACACAGAGCAATCCAAGATAAAAATTTCACGTATGGAAAAAATTCAAACTTATTACTGTGGATAACTTCACTCATGATCAATGGGCCGCAACATTACCGTTACATCCATGTCATCGAATGCATTCAATGAAAATAATGTAGCACATACGCACTTGGCATGTAGATCATCAAACGACTATAATAACCGCCAATTTAAATTCGAATTTTGTGAGATGAGTTTTTGGGGGTCCACCGCTTTTGCAGGTAGATGCAAAAACAGGTTCACCTGTTTGTCTGAACTAAACTGTCAACATTAGCCGATAGAGTTGTGATACACAAATCAGACCTTATGAAGCATCTCAGGTGGGCCCAAACATGGCTGTTGGGCTTCGATGGACATAAATATTGGATGACTAGTGATATATCAGAAATGTTCATACCATTATAAAGAGCTGATTGAGCAACTCCACCAACAATGGCAACACCCAAGCCAATTTTGCCTAGAGTATTAAAAATTGCTCCAGCCATGTGCGTGACCAACACGGTTATGAAACGAATGGAAATTTCGTCATTTAAGAGAAAGAGGATTTCGCACAATACATTGAGCTGGACAAACAAAATTCTTAATTTTAGGTCCAGATAACTTTACGCTTTATCCAACTTAAATTCCCACCAGCATTGAGAAAACGTTCATGTGAAGTTCAAAACATCTCCCTGCGAGAGTTTTTGAAGTCACTTTGATTGGGCAGGCCGAAATGGGTAAATGAGGCTCATAATTTCATCTACCTAGTTTCACTGTCGTTCAATGTATTTTTAATCCTTACTTTGCATCAGTGCTTGTTTGAAATATGTGATTAAAATTTAGAATTACAGGTTCTAGATCTGCTAGCTCTTGTGCATCGTCATTTGTAGAATAGATGATCAAGAAGATTAAATATTATAGCATTTAGTAGGGACTCTATATAGACTCTATATTAGAGCATCAGTCTAAAAGTGATTCCACACTTTTCAGTTTGTACTATTCACCCCTCTACTGCTTGTTAGCCATAACGCCACTTGTCAATGCGTAGAGTAAGTATCATGGCATGTAATAGGAACACTGTAGTCACATGCACAGACATCGAACATTAATCATTAACCAAGTTTGTTGTTGTTGGATGTCTATGGTCACATGCTTCATTTATTTTGCGACGTCATTTTTCAGTGCATCATTACGTCTTGGATTGAGTAAAATTAAGATTTTTTCCGAAAACTGATTCAATTAACTTTCTCACAGAGGCATGGTAATTGTAGAGCCATCTCCATCCGCATGATGAGAGTTGCAAAGAAAAAATTGACAAAGCATGATCCGGAAAGTGTAGATGGTTGGATGAATAGACGAAATTCTGTAAATCACACTATTTTGTGCTAGTATTCCGGATCTATAATGTCCAAGAATGTATCAACATGCATTGGAGTTGCCAAATATTTTTTGTTGCCGTGACGTTGTTTACATGCGTCAGAAGACGCCGTTTCTATTAGTTACTAGATCTATTTAAAAACACGCTTTTGTAGTTAGTTGGATATAATAAGCGTAGGTATTCTGATTTATAGCAGGCTATTCCTCTTCTGTCGTTATTCATTTGCCAATATAGTATATGTTGTATGTGCAGCATAAACTCATTTAATTTTGTTTCAGAAAACAAAATGATTTTAGAAATCCAAGGCAGTTTTCAGTAGGTGTGAGGTTTCGACATAGCTGTTTCGGTGCGCCAGTTGCATCAGATGGGGCGCTCTATGTAAGAATTCCAGTTGCGCGACATAGATGTTGGGAACACTGATTGGTTTAGAGAGACTCTTAGTTATTCTTGCGTTTGAGAGTTTACAATATGGAAAATTGATCAAAAATGAGTCATTTTTTTTGCCATTGATGAATTTGATTTTTTCAATTTGATCAAATTCGATCACATTGATACCTATTATATCTGACGTAATGTCTCAGCGACGGGGTGGGATTCTTCTTGAAATGTATGTATTTCTGTCCACTTTGTAATGTGCGTGGTGTTTTCATTGAAGACAATCAGATGAAAATGATTTGCTCCTCGTGGGATTTGAATGCATGGGAAATGTGATTAGCTTTTTTCATGTTGGCCGGCATATTGCGCCTGAGTGTGAGATTAACTTAATTAGACAAGGAAGTATCTGTTTTGTATATAAAGCAACAATTTCCAGGCTTTTGCGAAGACTGATACTGTTCGACAGTGTTGTGCCTACAATAATAGGCTGTAAAGAATGACTGTACTATTGGATTAATATCTAATGGAAGGACTGAAGTTTGACTTGGTAGAGATGGGCTAAGGTAGTCCCATAACACTCCAGTCTAACATTGCCTGATTTACAGAAAAAACTACCGCCCTACCAGCGAAGTAGCGATTTGATTTCCAACTTGAAAAACATCCATATAAGAGTACAATGATGATAGTGTGATTCCTGTGATCCCGATAGTTAGGAGATAAACTTGTCGAAAGTGCATCTAGGCCATGTTCTTGTTCATCTAGCACATGCCATGTAGGCCTTACCGGTACTTTAAACAGAACATCATCATTAGTCTTGTCGTATTGTTGTCACCACATGAACTCATCCAAATGACTGGCTAACATGGTTGAATGTATGAATGACCACTTAACACTTAGATTCCCACTTAGCATAACGCTACATGCTTCGAAGTCGTTTGTATGAACGGCAGTTTCACTTCCATGATTCACAGCTGCATTTGTGCATGATGGCAAAAGCATCAAGAGGATCCGAAAGCGTCATAGCTAACATGCGAATGCCTAGTCACGGTTGGAATATTTCCAAGAACTGTGCGATGCTCGTTACGGCGACGCATAATTCATCGCGAGCATTCTACTCGATGCTGATGACCTTCAGCATCGGTTTAATTTAAATTTTATTTGATAAATTGACTTAACTTTGAATTTGGGAATGAATTTGAATCGCCTCACTTATTCTAGCGGCCTAAGCATCTATTAATTTTTCTTTTGATATGTATGAATGCTCCTAAATTTAGCAGTTCGGAGAATCAGATGATTTTCTTAGCAAACTTTATGCAATTCAATTCCAAAAAAAAAGATTTTTCTGATTTCGAAGTGGCTTCATTTTTTGTATGTTTTCATTTTTGATATCACGGGTTCACGGTTTTATATCATTACTGGTTTTTGCAATCATATGCTTTCAATTTAGTTCCGAGTGACATAAACTTGTAATGTTTCAAACATAGGGAATTGATTTGTTATTATATAGAGTGGAAGCTTTCCCAAGTCAGATAGAAGACTTTTCTGTTAGTTTACGTAGGCCATTCTCAAAAGATCTCGCGGTAGAACATAAAAGTCTTCTATATGACTTGGGAAAGCTTCCACTCTATATAATTACAAATCAATTCCCTATGTTTGAAACATTACGTTCCACCTATGGAGGCAGGTGTGTGGTCATCTTTCGAAAATTGTTGCAAGAAGATAAACTGATCATTAGACAGTGATACAAGATGGATTTTCTGTGTATGTGTTTCAGGAGCAGTATCATGCCGCGTTCTCTTCGCTTTCGTTTGCCTGGTTCTCATAATTTTGATCTATCATTAAGAAGATTGGTGGTGAAACGCATTTTGAGGAAGGAGATCGAAATTCTAAAGAGATCCAGCGCTCAATTGACCAATTCCTTTTCATTGAGGAAGCTGTGTCTTTTTGATATGGTCAACGATGAACCTCTGGCAGAAGCCGTGAAGAATTTTCTGGCTCAGTCTTCTACTTGTTTCGCAAAGAAGTGTTATTTTATTTATGTCATTTTAGTGATTTGAAACGTCGCCTCTGGATCGAGAATGGGCTTCAGGATTCCCAATCATGTGATTTCAGGTCTTCCCGGAGTTTTGATGGGGTCAAGAATTTGAGTTCGGTTTCACTTACGAATGATCAGCTAAGTGTGTTGGATAAAGGATTGAACTTCGCAGTGACGCCGAAATCTGTTCCCAAAATGGAGATTGCTGCGTCTGTTGAGAATGCGACTCAAACCCTCCGATAAGAGGACAAGATTTTCGTAAAACGACGAATATCTGACATTTTAAAGAAAAGTTCAATCCCCAAATCTAACATTACGCAAGGAGAGAAGCCAGCTATTTCTCAGTTGAGAAGCAACAAGGACATAATTATTTTATCAGCTGATAAAGGAAATTTAACAGTGGTCCTTGATAAACGTGATTACTTGGAGAAACTGAACTTTCTGATTGAAAGCGGCCCATATGAATTGGTGACAAAGGATCCTAGGTCTAAGTATAGAAAGGAAGTGCATGACATTCTTTCTTTTGCATCACAAGACTGTCGTATGGAGCGTAAGGAGATTCTGCGTTTGTGACCGACTTTCTTTCAGACACCTCATCTATTTGGACTACCTAAAGTACATAAGGATGGTGTTCCTTTGCGCCCAATAATTAGTATGGTTGGCTGTTTATTTGCTCCTTTGTCTCGTTATTTGGCAGACGTATTCAAGCCTTTCTCAACTCAAGGTTCTTCTTATCTACGAAACTCAGAGGATTTTGTACAAAAAGTATCAAGAGTGGAGAATATACATGAAGGTTAAATCCTCAGTTTTGATGTAAACTCTTTGTTTACGAATGTTCCTGTTTCTGAGACACTTGTAATCCTACGAGGGCTGTTAACTGGTGATCCTTCTCTTGCCATGAGAACTAAACTCAGCATTGATGAGTTGCTGCGATTGACTGAGTTAGTTTTGAAGCGTGCTTATTTCCAACATGAGAATATGTTGTTCATTCAGAAAGAAGGAGTAAGCATGGGAAGCAGCCTCGGTCCGGTGGTGGCCAACATCTACATGACTTACTTTGAAGAAGAACTATTCCTACTCCGGCAGTGTGGTACCGCTACGTTGACGATGTCTTTTTACAGTGGAGAAATAGTGAAGGAGAGTTGGAGAGGTCTTTCCAATTTGCGAACACCTTTCGTGAAAGCATAACATTTTCCGTCGAAAAGGAAGATCAATGTCGATTGCCCTTTTTGGATGTATTGATCGATTTGTCAAACGACACTGCGGTTTTCAGTTTATAGAAAGCCTACTAACTCCGACCGCTACCTCCGCCGTGACTCTTGCCATCCTCGTGGGACATTCCGGAGCATTACACGTTCTCTTACTACTCGAGCAGAGCGTGTCTGTTCGGTTGATGCTCGTGAAGGTGCATATCAACAAGGCCCTACAAGACAGTGGTTACTCGGAAGCCGAGATCAACAGGTTCTCTTGTCGTCCAGAAAATCTGATTGATCAAGGAAGTCCTGCTGAGCCGCTACATTCTGTCGTTTCTCTCCCTTACGTTCCCAAGGTCACGGAGAAGATCGTCAGTGTTTTGCACAATGTGGGTGTTCAAGTGGCATCAAGACCGGTCCAGACTCTACGATCGCTTCTGGTAAAGAAAAGACCAGCACCACCTCTACAGCTCGGTGTTGTTTGCTCCTTAGAGTGTGCTGACTGCGACTGGAAGTATGTGGGTGAGACACAAAGGCCAATTGAGGAGAGAAAGAAGGAGCATAAGCGTGCAGTCCGCAACATCGATGTACAGAGGTCAGAGGTGGCGAAGCATGTGCACCAGCATCAACATCGTTTAGATTTTGAAGGTCTTCGCGTAATAGACCGTGAAGTGAACTGGCGCAAACGGGTTACAAAGGAGGCTTGTAAGGTTACATAAAGACCAGGCGCCTTGGCAGCAGTAACAAAACGAAGTGTGACGTCAGTGCCAGCTGGGACAGACTGTTTTAAGTTTCACCACCAGTTGTTTATTCATTTTTTGTTTGTTTTTTTTTCATTTATTTATTTATTTATTTATTTGCCGATTTCTTCATCTAGTATTAGTACTATCTAGCTCTTTATAGTATTACATGTTCAGTATTATTTAGTAGTAGTAAGTATTATGTAGATTCTTTCTTGAATTTATTTTGCAATAACTTTATTATATTTCCTCTTTGTGGTTGTGATTCTTTGCTTTTAGTATTACTCTTTCAGTATTATTCGTTGGAATTCAGTATTGCATTATTTATTCAGCTTTTTTCATCACTTTGGTCTTGCTTATTGGTCAATTTTTTGTGTCACTTAGTCTTAATGTAGGCCTATGTAATTGTCATTCAGTTTTGATCTTTCAACCTATGACTGGTTGAATGACCTTTGAGCTTGGTTTTCATTGACATTCCTCCTATTATGTTAGTTAGTATTGTGTTGTTCATTAGATGTTAACAGGCTCTTTTGTTTGCTACCATGTAAGTGTCAATCCGTCTGATATCGCTGTGATTTCATGTGAGATGTGTTAATCGTTGATTCAACAATACAGTGCAGTCGCTTGAGAATGGCCTACGATGTAGGCCGAAAGATCTCGCGGTAGAACAGAAAAGTCTTCTATCTGAATTGGGAAAGCTTCCACTCTATGTAATAAACTTGTAAGTTCGAGTCTGAGATACTAGAACCGAAGAAACTAGAACAGAATCTAAGATACACCAACACTTCACGACCATTTTTGATTTTGAAATTTGCATTCAATGAAGGGGGATCATAAGCTATTTACACAGCTTCACATGTAGCAAAGCATTAAACAACTTTGTAAGATCTTATGTCGTAAAGTAGGAATGCAGTATCACACGACAGGGTTCATGCAGGTCCTGAAAACCTGGAGAAGTTTTGGAATTCATCATTTCAAAAGATAAAGGTCCTGGAATGTGATCATGTACGTTGACCACCGATGGCATAAAGTTTACTACTGTCTGTTTTGATGAATACTTCAATAAAGTGACACGCAGGTCAATTTGATGTCCATGTTTTGTATTTTGAGAAAATTGTAGAAAGAGTAGAAAATTGTCGGCCAATTACTAGGTTCTGCTTTTCTCACACATTCCAAGGCTTCCGAACAATAGAAAGGCTTGCTCAATGTCCTTGGCAAATTGGATGTGACAGACGAGAATTTGTGTTGCAGATGAGCATGGATGGGCCAAAAGTAAATTGTGCTTTGATGAAAGAGATGGAAGAGCATAAAAAGAGAAAGACCCTAACTCTGTGCAGGTTTTGGATATAGGAAGTTGCGGTCTTCGTGTTCTCCATGGTGCATACGCAACAGGCCAAAATGCATCAAATTGGCGCATATGTACATTTCTGAAGGCCTGTCATAGTCTTTTCAAGTAGTCGCCCGCTGAACGTCACGCAGATCAACGACCATGTTGATATAATTAATTCCGAAGAAGATCCATCATTGCCGTTTCATTTGAAATACTGTTCGCATCGTTTGTTGGATAATTCTAAAGCCATATGACGGATATTAGAGATCTTCGAAGGCTTGAGAGCACATCTGAAAATGTTCAGAATCGTCCAGTTTAGTAACCAGGTAGGCTTAACGTCTAATGTCGATTCGCTAATGCAGAATCAGCAGATTATCATGAAATGCACAGTTTTATGATTTGATGATAATATTGTTTTCCGTGTTATTGAACATTCAATGAATAACCGTCACTCTCCATGACTACAGCCTTTCTGAAATTTTGTAGTTCTTGTCAAAGATAGGATTTTGTATGTCGAATGACGAAATGATTCAGATGAATTATGGATTTAGCAGGTTCTGACTGCATTATTCTGCCAAACCAAGATGACTTCTTCTGGTGTCCTCGTTTTTTTGGCAGCGGGATTTGTGAATGTATAAGTAGGGCCTATATATTCATCTCGAACTGAATCATCATCATGCAATTTAGATTTTGTGAACTTAGGTAGACCCTTTTCCATGACAGGGGTGGACGACCTCTTTTTCGTCTGCCAGATATTGGTTGATGCAGAACTGCTTGAGATACATAATCGTCCGGTCTTCTTCTGACATGCCCGTTACCATGCAAGCCGCTTATGCTCTATGAATCTGTCAATGGCTGGGACTTTCATCACACGCCGAATTTCTTCATTCTTGACTCGGTCCAGGAGGATTAAACCTTGACATCGACTGAGCATCTTCATTTCGGTCACCATTAGCCTTTGTGTATCGATCTTCCTCGATGCCCAGCACTTTCCTCCGTAGGTCATTGCCGGTCGTATCCTGACCTGGTAGATTCTTGATTTCCGTTTGAGAAGAACTCATTGGTCGTAGATATGTTCCTGTCACTTGCCTCCAACTTTTCCATCATGTTTGTATGCGAATTTTGATGTCCTGCTCTCAATATGATGTTTCGTCAAAGAGTGAACCGAGATTTTTGAACTTCTTAATTGATGGTAGCTGGGTTCCATCCAAATGGATTTCAGATGAAGAGGTATTCACTCTTACTTTGCTAATTCGGAGACCATTAGTTTCCATGGCATTGCGCCACAGCTGCTGCTGTAGAATCCCCACAAATCACCAGATTGTCAGCGTAAAGCATTTCTTTTGGGGATCACTCTTCAGATGCCTAGTTATCACGTCTAAGACCAGTAGGAAGAGATACGGGTTCAACGCTGATCCCTGGTGCTGTCCAACAGTGAGCTCAAAAGGTGGAGTGCACCCATGTTTGGTTTTCACTATTGTCAGACTATCCCGACGCATGTCCATACACAAAATAACAGAATCGATATTCAAACAAGAGGCATGCTAATATCGCATAATGGGAAATCAAAGAGAGATCAATGTCTGATCGTCACCTAAAAAGCATATTGATCTAGAATAATGTACACCTGAGATATCTAAATAACGAGCGTGAACTTTTCAAAAGTAAAATAAGACTAAG
>CAJQUW010011966.1:0-10452 GCA_907163375.1 Prostheceraeus crozeri
CCGGAACGACTATGACATAAAAACATTAGAGCGTCGTGACATGCGTTGTCATACAACATTGGCCTAAACATGCCTTCGCAGCGTGACAAATGAAGCTACACATCGAGAGATTACACATGGCTCAGCCGAGGTTTAGTCGAGAGAGCGTTGTAACCACAAATTAACGTTCGTCTCTTCGTTCTGTTGGACTAGAAATGAAGCATTGATACTTGCTATGCCGATGAAGGTCACAACGTCCACATAATACAAATAGAAATCGAACAATAAGCAGAAAGTTCAATATCAAACACGCCAAATTGTGCGGAGTTTCTGTGACTGCTATCAACCGAATCACACAGCAAAGGGACACAGACGATATCAAGTTTTGCAGATAAGTATGTGAACGTTTTTTTTGTGCGCCTGCTAACTATTTTAACAATGATCGAGCCCAAATTTCGAGAAAACTTTTGCCCAATATCTGAATTGCGTCTATCTAAATTCCTCATCGAAACGTTTTGAAGATTCACAGCATCTGAAGCGGCGCACGACTATTTTTCCTTCTCTGCAAGCAGTAAAATTTTTGCCCACCTAGTAAGTGCCCCGGTTACCAAGTTTCGCAACTAAGCTGCCATGCTTTGAATTAGTTTAACACTTCCACAACGTGATGCGTTAAACAACTCATTCTGTGTTTTACCGTAAATTGTCGCCGACATTTTCTGCTATACTTTGGCTTCCTCGAGTGATGGAGATGTATGAATCATGGTATCGGAGCGCGTGACCAATGATTTCTTAAAACATTTCTAAACTGTCTACAGGCAGAATTTCATTGTCCAATTGACTCAATTTTTCATTCTTGTATTTTAATTGTTCATTATTTATTTTGTTTTTTTTGGGTTTTTGATGGTTTGCCATTTTATATTTGTTTGGAGTCGTTAATTTTTTTTATCATTTTCAATTCTGATGTTTTGTATAGAATTTTGTTGAAGGGGGTCTCTTGTTGATAATAATTATTTTTAATTGAATGTATTTAGTTTTATGCGTTTTCTTTATGTTCATTTTATATATTTTTTGTCTTTGTGAATTATGTTAATTTGCATGTAAATTCTTTTCTAGATTATTGTTTTATTAAATTTTTGGGTTTGGTTTTTGTTTTAATTCTGCCGTTTTGTCCCAACTCATATCGCTCAATTCTACCCAATTATTACTCGCATTTAACAGAAATGCCATGACTTAGCAAAGCTTTCTTTCAACTTACCCGAATGTCTCTATCTCGCTTTCATGTTTCTATTCTGAATCTCATATAAACTTCATTTCAGTGCTATTTATTGTAAAGTTTGAATAGACGTTCTAGACACAAAATGAGAGCATCGTTTTGACATGCTTCTCCCCACATCGCAATCCAATCACTTTTCTGCTGATATCATCTTTCCATACGAACTTCGATTATTTAAAAAAATGTTCATCTTGCCTAAGTAATCCAAAGGGGGGAACTAAAAAAAAAGAAAGTTAAAAACCTATTTTTGAAACTCATTCAGTTTGGTTCCAATTGGTGAATTGGTTGATCAGATTTCTGTAATTACATAGAAATCGGTCCAATCGGCTGCATCACACTTGCATAGAAGTTGCACTTTTCATGCATGTCAGTCTCACAAATGTGGATGCAAGTGACCTGGTGTCTCCAAATCAAGATTTAGATTAAGAAAATATACCATGAGCCAAACCTGTTTTTTCGTGATCCCCGACCCTTCTGGAGTACATAACTGTTAAAAGGAAAATTCTTTAATGCTCAGATTTTTTGTTCAAATATGGCCTTCTCTTTATTTCTCAACATTTTTTCTAAGTATCCACTTATAGTCAAAATACTCCAATTACTATTCTTGCTCCTCCCTAAATCTGCAGAAGTAGTATATCAAGTGTTTCTATTGACGTAGCATCAATAAATCCATTTTGTAAGTAGTATAGTAAGTTAAATGGCGGATTGCAGCATTTCCAGAAATTAAATCTCATTAAATACATTCAATTATTTTGATGGAAAGTGTATTTTATGTGCTGTTTATCATACGTACGCGTAAACGGATGAAATTAATTCATCTCCATCAGTGCAGCGTAATAGGTATTTGAAAAGTAAATACGATGTTCATGATACTATTGATGATTCAAAATATTTTAAATTTCGCTAAACCAATTAATTTAAGGGAGATGATGTTGTTACGACATCAATTAGTGTAATAATTTACGTGGTTGAATCAAAGAGGGGGGGGGGGGGGGGTGAATGGAATATTTATCATATAATTTCCTAGTAATGTGAATAGTCCACTTATATAGAAGTGATTCAGATACCATTTGATGATTTACAGATTTATTTGAATTTCATTAATCGATCTAATTATTTTTCTCAGCAAGAAGTGTGAAAAATGTGACAAAAAATTAATTATTTCAGCCTAACTCAACAATTATTGAATTTAGGACAAGGTAAAGAAGAAATTTCAAATGGCTTTCCTAAGTTTCAACTACAGTAAACCCACACGTCAAAATGTTTCTAAAGACTGTCGCATCATGGCAAGTCCCTGCCATTTCTAACATCAGAGTCTTGTTATTGTAAATTTGTCAATGCACTAACGTATGGAGTTTGCGGAAGTTGACTTCTATAATATATTAAGATGATTCAATCTTAGATTCTTATTCATATTTGCGGAGATTATACATGTACAAAACTCAATCAATCATTTTTTCTCTTCTCGATCTAATAATCTATTTAAAGCATTTGCATGAATTACTACTCTATCATACCTTGGGTCCACAAATTTTGTTAATTAAATTTTCTCAGGCTGTTTTAGTACCTATCTGAAACGTCGTGAGAGATTCAAGGAATTGACCAATCATCTATTAGAATCTATCATATGAGAATGAAGCAAATTTTAGCCATGAATTTATGAATATACGAAAAATGGTTAAAAATGTGAGCGAACGAATGCACGAAGTTTTACAATCACTATAAAAGTCAATCGGTACCAAAATGAAAATGAAGATATTTGAGAGGAGATCAGGTGCCATCGATGCGATATTTAGAGGCAAAATAGTCAATGTAGTTGAACTAGAAGCATTGAATTTCCATCTTACCTTTTCCATATGCAAAAATTTTGAGTTAGCTGTATTAATATTTTTTTCTACAATTTTCTAAATCATAGCTCTGTGAAAAAGAATGAGAATCGATTAATTAAAGATTCAAATAATTCCTGTAATCATCAAATGTAATATGAATCACTCTATTTAAGTGGAGATCAACATACTAAGGACATTATATGATAACATATTCCATTCACTTCTGATTCAAAAAAGTAAATTCATTTCACTAATATGAGTAACAACATCATTCTCCTTAAATTAATTGGTTTATGAAATTTAAATAATTTCTGAAATCATCAAATAGTATCTGAACATCGTATAATTTTGACTGATCATAATACCTATACCGCTGATGTGAATAATTAACTTTCACCGTTAAGCACTATATGCATATCCACAAATAAAATAACTTTTCATCATATTATTTGAATAAATTTAATGATTTTAATTTCGAAATGCAGCAAATAAGCAGTCAAACCTTACTATAACTACTTACAAAATGATTATTGATGCTACGTCATTAAAAAAATAATAACATCTTGAATACTACTTCTGCAGATTTAGAGGAGCAAGAATAGTAATTGAGTGATTCTTTTGACTAAAGTTGTTACTTAGTAAAAAGGTTGAAAATATAGATAACCAGAGTTGACAAAAAGTCTACATTATAATTTTCCTTTTAACAGTTATGTACTCCAGAAGGGTCGGGGATCACGAAAAAACAGGTTTGGCTCATGGTATATTTTCTTAATCTAAATCTTGATTTGGAGACACCGTGACGCTGGGCCTGTGACTTCTTACACCGTTACTGTGCAACAATAGGAAATTAGCGGCAGCCTATGAGTGTGCTATGTACATATTCACGGTTATTGCAATATTTCTATTTGATAAAAAAACTTGCAATAAATCGCCTTGCGGAAAGAATTTGCAACTGTTCTGTTTCGTGTGTGTTTTCTTACAATACAGTCGTTGACGAGCGGCTATAAAATTTACTTTACCATCACAAAACAGTTGCTGCTCATCTTCTCACTAATAGTCGTATGTTCTGTGATCTGCTCTTTTTATTTCTGTAATTATATTTCATTAAATAAATTAGCCTAATGCTGCCAAAGAAATACAATATCCACAAAGTCAACAAATGGGGCCCCCCCCAACCCCCAAAAAAAACCTGTTTTTGGATACTTTCTCCTCCCTCATGTTACTCAAGAATCTGGTTGCTGTAGCCATGTTTCTGATGACGGTGATATTTAAATAGTGAACAAAATGTAAGGGGCTCTGTGGCCATAAATGTTCATTAACTGCAATTAAAACCTGAGTTGAAATCTGAGCACATTGCAGCAGTAAACTTCGAGAAAACGCTTCGTTAAACACTGATTCCATATCAAATGTTTTTTGACTTATAAAAATGTCGTTCCGCTGTACATCATGTCATAATTCCTCTGTTAAAATGCTAACCAAAATCAAGGTACTCTGCCAATTCCATGGAGATAGGTCTGTCTTCTAGCTATCACTGAGGCGATCTGAGCTCCGGCTGAATGTACTTGTGTTTAAACGCATGATCTCTCCTAGGCAGGAGGATCGAGGCTAACTAAACATCCGCTTCATCGCATTCATTGCATATAATTGTTTTGAAAACACTGAAGCAGTAGGATTTGGTTCTCAAAAACTCAAAAAGATATCAAACGATTTGAAAGCAAAGCAGCGATTTACAACATGAACTGTTTTTTGAAATATAATAGATTAAACAAATAGTTATAAAACAGAAATGAGAAGTAGCCATTTACTGCATTGGTGAAAATATTTCTTCACTTGATGTGACGTTGATAATCAGCTTCAGAAAATCAGTCAACGTATTAGCTCCGTCCCTGGTGATTTTGAATTTACAAACCATCCTATCTACAAAATATAACTTGCAAACTTATAAAATATAAACTTGTAATAGGAAAAATATTCTGATACATTTTGTGAATTGTAAAATAATTCAATATCTCAGGATTGTAATGTCAAATAATTGAATCTCGATTTACACTACAAAGGCATTCAATCCCTAACCGATCTACAGTCATTTATAGTTGCCTGCCCTTTGCGTATGTTTAATCGTGAGAGATTGATACTGGAATGCGGATTAATGCTTTGACCAGACAAGATGCACATGTAAAGTGTAAATTGTTCTGCAGAAGGAAAATATCAAAGAAGTTAATATTTCAAAGCGCATAGTTGGAGTGAATAAAAGTAGTATGTACATATGCAAAGCATATTCTAAGATAGCAACAAAATGTAAAGCTCACCGGACTTCATCATCAGATAAAGCGCACTATGTTAGCAATTTGGTCATCAAATGTAATCAAGATTCCATTTTCCACAGATTGTGACAATTGATCATTCAAATATTGACTTTCTGCAGACTTCAATAATTTTACCAGATCCAATTTCCATTGAGTCAAGGACCATAGAAGTAGATAATGTGTACACTATAGGGTTTTCCGACCTAGAAATGTAGAAAATTAGCGCAGGCTCAAATGTAGAGAGATGCAAATTAGGATATCACCTTTGCGAAATGAAAAATATTATTTTAGATCAAATAGTAACACGTAGTGTATGCAGTATGGAATGTGGAGGAGCATAGAAATGATCGGATCGAATTGTAGAAATATTGCAAGTTAAATGTCGAAGAGAAAGAGATATGATATCTTTTGATTAACTTTAAATATATGTAAAGAAAACTCCAAAATTTCAAATCATTTGAAAAATCATGAATGTGACAGGCAACCAAGATACCAGGAAGAAATCAACACTGAATACTGATTAAGAAAGAATAAATATAATTTTATTGAAGTGCCATGTAATGGAGATGTTGATTACGTGTAGCAGTTGGCGAGTCATTTGGGGCATAAAGAAGAAGGGACTGATGTTATGCTAATAATCATGAAGATATCAGACCACAGGCCACGTGTCAAGGCCTTCCTCTCTTGCCCTCGTGGGTGGAATGGAAATAGGAGGATTGAAAGGTCTCCGAGATGCCATCCGACGGACGGCGAGGTATAAGAGTGGAAGATTATTGAGGAAAACGCAGGAAGTTCACATTTGGAACAAAATAAATTCCGAATTAAGACTAAGAGAACCTGCATATCTCCATTTTTTCCTCAATGTGCGAGAGTGTTCTGTGAACGGTCGAATGAGATATCAATGAAAATCACTCGATAGATGTTCCCACCGAAAGAAAATTCTCAACGCATCAAAAGATCGTTCGTCATCGAGTGAATTTTGCTGAGTGGCTACTTCATGGAGGGAGGAGGGAGTCGGAACTCGCCGAGCTGAGTCATGTTGTCGTGTACATCGCTGAAGTGGCTTGATGTTTGCATATCAAATGCGAACCGTGGAGAAGAAGAGCACGTGTCGGGGAGCGCGATCGTGGTGGTGTAAGTGGGTGTTGAGCGTGTGGATGGACGCAGGCAGTTCCACAAACCTCACCGGGTGTGTGGTTTGGCAAGGTTTAAGTTTCGCGCCGCCAAAAAACTGGTGTTAGTTGTACCACGTTTTTGCATGAGTGGTTGGATATGACAAAGTGAAAGAGTACTCAATGTATTCGGAGTTGGGTAGTGTCTCAACCTTTCACCGGCAGTGAAGCTCCATTGTATTTTTTGTGATTAACGCTCCGGGCTGATGTCTAGGGCTAGCCGTGGTATTGGTCAGCTTCTCTTGTGATAGAAAATTGTTCACTAAACATCGAACGGCTTCTGCATTATTCACCAGTGATACTTATAACATACCGAAAATGGCATCAGGCGCATGTGAAAGCCCACCGGTAATAAAGCGATCACGGGGGGGAAGAACGTCAGGGATCAATTAAATGGTCTACTACCTCAAATGGTATCAAAGGAAGGCGCCAGCACAAGGTACTAGCACAGAATGTTCTCAATTCTGATGTATCAATTGGGTGGATGTGTGTGACCAGGGTGTTCGAGACCATAACATCAGGACGGAAATGTTCTGCTTGTTGACCTCCCATCATATCTACCGCGTTTTTTAGTTATTGTAAAGATTGACATTTATACAATGCATGACGCTATGCTCTTTAAATAACGGAAAGATTACGTGTTGTTTGTAATGGAAGTTTGTTTGTTGTCTAATAAAGTCAAGCTATGCATCAAATTACTTTATGGTTTCTTATTCTCTTATACTGGTAAGCTATCCATTAGCGCAATATTCAATTTTAGTATGAGGGTGTCTATATGGTAGAGAAGTACATAGAATGGCATCGGGAAATTTATCAGTAGTTATGATAAATAGAATTTCAGTATAATTATAATTTTCTTTTTTAGAGCCTCGCTTGTACTATACAATAAAAATTATATTATCATTTTTTACAGTACAAAATAACAGAGAAAAAAGAAAGGAAATATCCAGGCCATATAATAAGGAGATTGTGTTGTTGTGTCTATAACTTTAAATACATTAAGTTCCTAGTTTTCAGTATATCCGCTGGGGTAAGAATAAATTGAGAAGTTTGATGACAGCACCCCAAGACTTTGCTGACAGTTTTTTTTATTTTTTTTTTTTTTTTTTTTTTAAACTTATATAAGCCACTAATATCCAAAAGGCCCGGTCTATATGGCGTGATCATAAAAATAAATAAAGTTACGTCGATTTGTGTTATCCACGATACAATGGGAATAACTCTGCAAAAGTCTTCCTCTTGACCAAAAAGGATTCAAACATTTGGAAAAGATTAATGGCTGAAAAATCATAGGGAATGGATGTAGTTGCGATGTCGCCAACCCGTTGAAACATGTTATTTTAAATGATACAGGGAAGGAATGGTGACCCTGACGAAAGAGAAACATCGTAACTTGACTCAAAACGAAATGCAGTAGAAAAAATTCCCCCCCCCCCCCCCCCCCCCCCCGCCCCCCCCCCCCCCCCCCCCCCCCCCCCCCCCCCTCCCCTCCCCCCCCCCCCCCCCTCCTTGACATGGTTTTTTCCCCGCACCACTCATTTTTATTTATTATTTTTTATTTAATCATTTTATTTATTAATTTCTTTTTATTTAAATTATGTATCTCTGTACACGGTATACCACCACTCAATAGCTGATGCCTCGAAAAACACACTAAGTGTGCGCAACAATTTTGGTGGTTGGGGGGTATAACCACAGCTTTTGATGAGAGATAATATTATACATGCGTCCTTGTCTCTTAATTCGACTATTTTATGAATTGCGCGTTATTTTTCCTACATTCCGATCACGATCATTTTAGTATGCTCCCCCTCACATTTGCATACTGCATATATCTACGTGTATATTATGATCTCGAAAATAATATTTCAATTGTTGCAAAACCAAAAGACGGTGAATATCTAAATTTTGCAGAATAGCCTTCATTTTGATCTGCAGATTATTTTTTCTACTACAATTTTGCTGTCGGAAGAACCTATAGGAATAGGAAAGTTTGAATATCTCGCCTATGATACAATGAGGGCGTCATTGGAAAAAATCTATGGTTTGTAGTAGATCAGATTTCTCGAATCTAAAAACAATTATATCAACTATGAGTCAACAACTGTTTGCCGCAAGTATGGTTGCCGGAAGTTGTTGACAAACCCTGAGATTACCGGAGTCTTTATGAAGAGAAAAATTTTTAGTGATTGATGGTGGTATTCTATCCCTCATAGTGAAATAGCCAGCGCTCGCTCCTACCCTATTACCATGTGATTAATAATACTTGTGTCTATTTTAGGTGCCAGTCATTGACAATCATGTATACCGATACTATTTTTTTTTTCACTTTTACTGGGAATGCGAAATTACCAGAAATTATGTTCAGAGTTATAAATCGAATCAGTGGCCCGTGGTGCTGTTTGCTTAAGACTACCCAAGACATTCACAAGAATTTAAAAAAAAACTTCTAATTAATTGGATAATTACAATTGGTCAAGCAGCTAAGAATACCTAGTGTTTTATTTTCATGGAGAATAAGCTCACACTGAAAGCTTCTTTTAACCTACCATCTTTTGACCCCTCAAATCAAATAAGAAATGAACGGATGAGGAACTCTCTTCAATTAATAAAATGAGATGACCTTAATGGTTGATATAATTCTGTGTTAATGATATTTTAGCAGACTGATATTCGAAATGCATGCCGAGAGCATTATTGAAAATTGTTTGTCAAGATCGATAATAAACATGGGTCCCTATAACATTCAAGTAAAATTTGAAGATTTCTCCTAAGATTATTCTGGGCCTACTGATTTCAGGCTGGGAGTAATGCATGTTCGAGCAAATCGACACAATTGCAATGTTGCATATATGACCTGAATCCTATACTCCTTGATGGATTATGAGACGGTTGCTATAAATATTTCAACCAATGACGGAAACGTTACAGAACGTTGATTAGGGGAACGATTTCCTTATTGTCATCCTTGTCGCCTAACACTATGCCAGCATATTTGCTTAAACATTCATTATTGCTTTATGTCGTACAATGCTGCTTTTGTTTGGACATCTGGGGCAACAACAATCCAGATGCACACGAAAACCAACTAATTGTGTTCATTGATGAATATAAATGCCAACTAGAAACAAAGAGGAAACCAAGCTCGTAGAATTTTCTTTTTGTTCCCAAACTAATGATCCCCCGGATGTGCCATAAATTTGTTATGCAATTTCCATTCTATGACCTTTTATCGGTATTGTTAATTTTCTATGGCCCAGATCATATCGCTCAACTTAGAAGCGAGTCTGTAGCAAAGTTGTAATTACCACAGTCTCTGCTATGATTACTGCATGTTTAGCTACGTTTCCAAACCAATATAGATCATAGACTTCCCATGAAGGATCAAGACAACGACAGCAGCTAATTAGGAAGCATCAACGAAGCTTTGTTCGGATCAGTTGATGAAAAAAGTGAATAAATTTAATTACTTCCAAGAAGGAATTTCGCCAAAAATGAATAACACATGGTCATTTATTTGTATATGTATTCTGTGAATTTAGAGAATCAATAGTCAAAATCGTTGTGATAGCGCAATTTTGGTATTATTTTCATGTGGTAGCAATCGTTTACATGGATGTCTTGTTCTTGCCACTTAGTGTATAGCTGCAGTAGAATATAACTGACTATGACTTGAGATTCATGCACCCTGGCATTTGTGTAACATTGAAATTATATAATTAACCTTTCCAACAAGTCATAATTAATAACACGTGCATTACACGTGTAAAAGTGGTGTATTTCTACACGTGTATTCATATGCAAAGATTACACGTGTATTACACGTGTAAAAGTGGTGTATTTTCATTTACACCAAAAATACACGTGTATTACAAGTGTACGGGTTAACTGGG